>OY292359.1:12101421-12565170 GCA_958496195.1 Timandra comae
AGAATTTTCCGATTTTCAAATTTAAGAAAATTTTCCGATTTTCAAATTTAGGAGAATTTTCCGTATTTAAAATTTAAGAGAATTTTCAAATTTAAGTAAATTTTCCGATTTTCAAATTCAAGAGAATTTTCCGATTTTCAAATTTAAGAGAATTTTCCGATTTTCAAATTTAAGTGAATTTTCCGATTTTCAAATTCAAGAAAATTTTCCGATTTTGAAATTTCTGATTTTGAAATTTAAGAGAATTTTCATTCTTAAGAAAATTTTCCGATTTTCAAATTTAAGTGAATTTTCCGATTTTCAAATTTAAGAGAATTTTCCGATTTTCATTTTTAAGTGAATTTTCCGATTTTCAAATTTAAGAGAATTTTCCGATTTTCAAATTTAAGAAAATTTTCCGATTTTCAAATTTAAGAGAATTTTCATATTTAAGTGAATTTTCCGATTTTCAAATTTAAGAGAATTTTCATATTTAAGTGAATTTTCCGATTTTCAAATTTAAGAGAATTTTCATATTTAAGTGAATTTTCCGATTTTCAAATTTAAGTGAATTTTCCGATTTTCAAATTTGAGAGAATTTTCAAATTTAAGTGAATTTTCCGTTTTTCAAATTTTAGTGAATTTTCCGATTTTCAAATTTAAGAGAATTTTCCGATTTTCAAATTTAAGAAAATTTTCCGATTTTTAAATTTAGGAGAATTTTCCGTATTTAAAATTTAAGAGAATTTTCAAATTTAAGTAAATTTTCCGATTTTCAAATTCAAGAGAATTTTCCGATTTTCAAATTTAAGAGAATTTTCCGATTTTCAAATTTAAGTGAATTTTCCGATTTTCAAATTTAAGAGAATTTTCCGATTTTCAAATTTAAGAGAATTTTCATATTTAAGTTAATTTTCCGATTTTCAAATTTTAGAGAATTTTCCGATTTTCAAATTAAGGTGAATTTTCCGATTTTAAAATTTAGGTGAATTTTCCGATTTTCCAATTTAAGTGAATTTTCAAATTTAAGAGAATTTTCCGATTTTCAAATTTAAGTCAATTTTCCGATTTTCAAATTTAAGAGAATTTTCATATTTAAGTGAATTTTCCGATTTTCAAATTTAAGAGAATTTTCATATTTAAGTGAATTTTCCGATTTTCAAATTTAAGTGAATTTTCCGATTTTCAAATTTGAGAGAATTTTCAAATTTAAGTGAATTTTCCGTTTTTCAAATTTTAGTGAATTTTCCGATTTTCAAATTTAAGAGAATTTTCCGATTTTCAAATTTAAGAAAATTTTCCGATTTTCAAATTTAGGAGAATTTTCCGTATTTAAAATTTAAGAGAATTTTCAAATTTAAGTAAATTTTCCGATTTTCAAATTCAAGAGAATTTTCCGATTTTCAAATTTAAGAGAATTTTCCGATTTTCAAATTTAAGTGAATTTTCCGATTTTCAAATTTAAGAGAATTTTCCGATTTTCAAATTTAAGAGAATTTTCATATTTAAGTTAATTTTCCGATTTTCAAATTTTAGAGAATTTTCCGATTTTCAAATTAAGGTGAATTTTCCGATTTTAAAATTTAGGTGAATTTTCCGATTTTCCAATTTAAGTGAATTTTCAAATTTAAGAGAATTTTCCGATTTTCAAATTTAAGTCAATTTTCCGATTTTCCAATTTAAGTGAATTTTCAAATTTAAGTAAATTTTCCGAATTTCAAATTAAAGAGAATTTTCAGATTTTCAAATTTAAGAAAAATTTTCCGATTGTCAAATATAAGAGAATTTTCCGATTTTACAATTTAAGAAAATTTTCCGATTTTCAAATTTAGGAGAATTTTCCGATTTTCAAATTTAAGAGAATTTTCAAATTTAAGAGAATTTACCGATTTTCGAATTTAAGTGAATTTTCCGATTTTCAAATTTAAGTGAATTTTCCGATTTTCAAATTTAAGAGAATTTTCCGATTTTCAAATTTAAGTGAATTTTCCGATTTTCAAATTTAAGAGAATTTTCCGATTTTCAAATTTAAGAGAATTTTCATATTTAAGTTAATTTTCCGATTTTAAAAGAATTTTCCGATTTTCAAATTAAAGTGAATTTTCTGATTTTTAAATTTAAGAGAATTTTCCGATTTTCAAATTCAAGAAAATTTTCCGATTTTCAAATTTAAGTGAATTTTCCGATTTTCAAATTTAAGTGAATTTTCCTATTTTCAAATTTAAGAGAATTTTCATTTTTAAGAAAGTTTCCGATTTTCAAATTTAAGAAAATTTTCCGATTTTCAAATTTAAGAAAATTTTCCGATTTTAAAATTTAAGAGAATTTTCCGATTTTCAAATTTAAGAAAATTTTCCGATTTTCAAATTTAAGAAAAATTTCAGATTTTCAAATATAAGATAATTTTTTGATTTTCAAATTTAAGTTAATTTTCCGATTTTTTAATTTAAGAACATTCTCCGATTTTCAAATTTAAGAGAATTTTCCGATTTTCAATTTTTAGTGAATTTTCAGATTTTCAAATTTTAGTAAATTTTCCGATTTTCAAATTTAAGAGAATTTTCCGATTTTCAAATTATAGAGAATTTTCAAATTTAAGTGAATTTTCCGATTTTCAAATTTAAGAGAATTTTCCGATTTTCAAATTTAAGAGAATTTTCATATTTAAGTTAATTTTCCGATTTTCAAATTTAAGAGAATTTTCATTTCTAAGAAAATTTTCCGATTTTCAAATTTAAGTGAATTTTCCGATTTTCAAATTTAAGAGAATTTTCATATTTAAGTGAATTTTCCGATTTTCAAATTTAAGAGAATTTTCATATTTAAGTGAATTTTCCGATTTTCAAATTTAAGTGAATTTTCCGATTTTCAAATTTGAGAGAATTTTCAAATTTAAGTGAATTTTCCGATTTTCAAATTCAAGAGTTTTCCGATTTTCAAATTTAAGAGAATTTTCCGATTTTCAAATTTAAGAAAAATTTCAGATTTTCAAATATAAGATAATTTTCAGATTTTCAAATTTAAGTGAATTTTCCGATTTACAAATTTAAGAGAATTTTCAAATTTAAGTGAATTTTCCGATTTTCATATTTAAGAGAATTTTCCGATTTTCAAATTTAAGAGAATTTTCATATTTAAGTTAATTTTCCGATTTTCAAATTTAAGTGAATTTTCCGATTTTCAAATTTGAGAGAATTTTCCGATTTTCAAATTATAGTGAATTTTCATTTCTAAGAAAATTTTCCGATTTTCAAATTTAAGTGAATTTTCCGAGTTTCAAATTTAAGTGAATTTTCCGATTTTTTAATTTAAGAACATTCTCCGATTTTCAAATTTAAGTGAATTTTCCGAGTTTCAAATTTAAGAGAATTTTCCGATTTTAAAATTTAAGAGAATTTTCCGATTTTAAAATTTAAGAGAATTTTCCGATTTTCAAATTTAAGAGAATTTTCCGATTTTCAAATTTAAGTGAATTTTCCGATTTTCAAATTTAAGAGAATTTTCCGATTTTCAAATTTAAGAAAATTTTCCGATTTTCATATATAAGAGAATTTTTCGATTTTCAAATTCAAGAAAATTTTCCGATGTTCAAATTTAAGTGAATTTTCCGATTTTCAAATTTTAGTGAATTTTCCGATTTTCAAATTTAAGAGAATTTTCCGATTTTCAAATTTAAGAAAATTTTCCGATTTTCAAATTTAGGAGAATTTTCCGATTTTAAAATTTAAGAGAATTTTCAAATTTAAGTAAATTTTCCGATTTTCAAATTCAAGAGAATTTTCCGATTTTCAAATTTAAGAGAATTTTCCGATTTTCAAATTTAAGTGAATTTTCCGATTTTCAAATTTAAGAGAATTTTCCGATTTTCAAATTTAAGAGAATTTTCATATTTAAGTTAATTTTCCGATTTTCAAATTTTAGAGAATTTTCCGATTTTCAAATTAAGGTGAATTTTCCGATTTTAAAATTTAGGTGAATTTTCCGATTTTCCAATTTAAGTGAATTTTCAAATTTAAGAGAATTTTCCGATTTTCAAATTTAAGTAAATTTTCCGATTTTCCAATTTAAGTGAATTTTCAAATTTAAGTAAATTTTTCGAATTTCAAATTAAAGAGAATTTTCAGATTTTCAAATTTAAGAAAAATTTTCCGATTGTCAAATATAAGAGAATTTTCCGATTTTACAATTTAAGAAAATTTTCCGATTTTCAAATTTAGGAGAATTTTCCGATTTTCAAATTTAAGAGAATTTTCAAATTTAAGAGAATTTACCGATTTTCGAATTTAAGTGAATTTTCCGATTTTCAAATTTAAGTGAATTTTCCGATTTTCAAATTTAAGAGAATTTTCCGATTTTCAAATTTAAGAAAATTTTCCGATTTTCAAATTTAAGAGAATTTTCCGATTTTCAAATTTAAGTGAATTTTCCGATTTTCAAATTTAAGAAAATTTTCCGATTTTCAAATTTAAGAGAATTTTCCGATTTTCATATTTAAGAGAATTTTTCGATTTTCAAATTCAAGAAAATTTTCCGATGTTCAAATTTAAGTGAATTTTCCGATTTTAAAATTTAAGAGAATTTTCCGATTTTAAAATTTAAGAGAATTTTCCGATTTTCTAATTTAAGAGAATTTTCCGATTTTCAAATTTAAGTGAATTTTCCGATTTTCAAATTTAAGAGAATTTTCCGATTTTCAAATTTAAGTGAATTTTCCGATTTTAAAATTTAAGAGAATTTTCCGATTTTCAAATATAAGTGAATTTTCCGATTTTCAAATTTAAGTGGATTTTCCGATTTTCAAATATAAGTGAATTTTCCGATTTTCAAATTTAAGTGGATTTTCCGATTTTCAAATTTTAGTGAATTTTCCGATTTTCAAATTTAAGAGAATTTTCCGATTTTCAAATTTAAGAAAATTTTCCGATTTTCAAATTTAGGAGAATTTTCCGATTTTAAAATTTAAGAGAATTTTCAAATTTAAGTGAATTTTCCGATTTTCAAATTTAAGTGAATTTTCCGATTTTTTAATTTAAGAACATTCTCCGATTTTCCAATTTAAGTGAATTTTCAAATTTAAGTAAATTTTCCGAATTTCAAATTAAAGAGAATTTTCCGATTTTCAAATTTAAGTCAATTTTCCGATTTTCAAATTTTCCGATTTTCAAATTTAAGAGAATTTTCCGATTTTCAAATTTAAGAAAAATTTTCCGATTTTCAAATTTTCCGATTTTCAAATTTAAGAGAATTTTCCGATTTTCAAATTTAAGAAAAATTTTCCGATTTTCAAATTTAAGAAAATTTTCCGATTTTCAAATTATAGAGAATTTTCAAATTTAAGAAAATTTTCCGATTTTCAAATTTAAGTGAATTTTCCGATTTTAAAAGAATTTTCCGATTTTCAAATTAAAGTGAATTTTCCGATTTTCAAATTTAAGAGAATTTTCATTTTTAAGAAAATTTTCCGATTTTCAAATATAAGTGAATTTTCCGATTTTCCAATTTAAGTTAATTTTCAAATTTTCATACTTAAGAGAATTTTTCGATTTTCAAATTTAAGTGAATTTTCCGACTTTCAAATTTAAGAGAATTTTCATTTCTAAGAAAATTTTCCGATTTTCAAATTTAATTGAATTTTCCGATTTTCAAATTCAAGAAAATTTTCCGATTTTGAAATTTCTGATTTTGAAATTTAAGAGAATTTTCATTCTTAAGAAAATTTTCCGATTTTCAAATTTAAGTGAATTTTCCGATTTTCAAATTTAAGAGAATTTTCCGATTTTCATTTTTAAGTGAATTTTCCGATTTTCAAATTTAAGAGAATTTTCAGATTTTCAAATTTAAGAAAATTTTCCGATTTTCAAATTTAAGAGAATTTTCATATTTAAGTGAATTTTCCGATTTTCAAATTTAAGAGAATTTTCATATTTAAGTGAATTTTCCGATTTTCAAATTTAAGAGAATTTTCATATTTAAGTGAATTTTCCGATTTTCAAATTTAAGTGAATTTTCCGATTTTCAAATTTGAGAGAATTTTCAAATTTAAGTGAATTTTCCGTTTTTCAAATTTTAGTGAATTTTCCGATTTTCAAATTTAAGAGAATTTTCCGATTTTCAAATTTAAGAAAATTTTCCGATTTTCAAATTTAGGAGAATTTTCCGTATTTAAAATTTAAGAGAATTTTCAAATTTAAGTAAATTTTCCGATTTTCAAATTCAAGAGAATTTTCCGATTTTCAAATTTAAGAGAATTTTCCGATTTTCAAATTTAAGTGAATTTTCCGATTTTCAAATTTAGGAGAATTTTCCGATTTTCAAATTTAAGAGAATTTTCAAATTTAAGAGAATTTACCGATTTTCGAATTTAAGTGAATTTTCCGATTTTCAAATTTAAGTGAATTTTCCGATTTTCAAATTTAAGAGAATTTTCCGATTTTCAAATTTAAGTGAATTTTCCGATTTTCAAATTTAAGAGAATTTTCCGATTTTCAAATTTAAGAAAATTTTCCGATTTTCAAATTTAAGAGAATTTTCCGATTTTCAAATTTAAGTGAATTTTCCGATTTTCAAATTTAAGAAAATTTTCCGATTTTCAAATTTAAGAGAATTTTCCGATTTTCATATTTAAGAGAATTTTTCGATTTTCAAATTCAAGAAAATTTTCCGATGTTCAAATTTAAGTGAATTTTCCGATTTTAAAATTTAAGAGAATTTTCCGATTTTAAAATTTAAGAGAATTTTCCGATTTTCTAATTTAAGAGAATTTTCCGATTTTCAAATTTAAGTGAATTTTCCGATTTTCAAATTTAAGAGAATTTTCCGATTTTAAAATTTAAGTGAATTTTCCGATTTTAAAATTTAAGAGAATTTTCCGATTTTCAAATATAAGTGAATTTTCCGATTTTCAAATTTAAGTGGATTTTCCGATTTTCAAATATAAGTGAATTTTCCGATTTTCAAATTTAAGTGGATTTTCCGATTTTCAAATTTTAGTGAATTTTCCGATTTTCAAATTTAAGAGAATTTTCCGATTTTCAAATTTAAGAAAATTTTCCGATTTTCAAATTTAGGAGAATTTTCCGATTTTAAAATTTAAGAGAATTTTCAAATTTAAGAGAATTTTCAAATTTAAGTGAATTTTCCGATTTTCAGATTTAAGAAAATTTTCCGATTTTCAAATTTAAGAAAATTTTCCGATTTTCAAATTTAAGAAAAATTTCAGATTTTTCAAATATAAGATAATTTTTTGATTTTCAAATTTAAGTTAATTTTCCGATTTTTTAATTTAAGAACATTCTCCGATTTTCAAATTTAAGAGAATTTTCCGATTTTCAATTTTTAGTGAATTTTCAGATTTTCAAATTTTAGTAAATTTTCCGATTTTCAAATTTAAGAGAATTTTCCGATTTTCAAATTATAGAGAATTTTCAAATTTAAGTGAATTTTCCGATTTTCAAATTAAAGAGAATTTTCCGATTTTCAAATTTAAGAGAATTTTCATATTTATGTAAATTTTCCGATTTTCAAATTTAAGTGAATTTTCCGATTTTAAAAGAATTTTCCGATTTTCAAAGTAAAGTGAATTTTCTGATTTTTAAATTTAAGAGAATTTTCCGATTTTCAAATTCAAGAAAATTTTCCGATTTTCAAATTTAAGTGAATTTTCCGATTTTCAAATTTAAGTGAATTTTCCTATTTTCAAATTTAAGAGAATTTTCATTTTTAAGAAAGTTTCCGATTTTCAAATTTAAGAAAATTTTCCGATTTTCAAATTTAAGAAAATTTTCCGATTTTAAAATTTAAGAGAATTTTCCGATTTTCAAATTTAAGAAAATTTTCCGATTTTCAAATTTAAGAAAAATTTCAGATTTTCAAATATAAGATAATTTTTTGATTTTCAAATTTAAGTTAATTTTCCGATTTTTTAATTTAAGAACATTCTCCGATTTTCAAATTTAAGAGAATTTTCCGATTTTCAATTTTTAGTGAATTTTCAGATTTTCAAATTTTAGTAAATTTTCCGATTTTCAAATTAAAGAAAATTTTCCGATTTTCAAATTTAAGAGAATTTTCCGATTTTCAAATTAAAGAAATTTACCGATTTTCAAATTTAAGAATATTTTCCGATTTTCAAATATAAGTGAATTTTTCGATTTTCAAATTTAAGTGAATTTTCCGACTTTCAAATTTAAGAGAATTTTCATTTCTAAGAAAATTTTCCGATTTTCAAATTTAATTGAATTATCCGATTTTCAAATTCAAGAAAATTTTCCGATTTTGAAATTTCTGATTTTGAAATTTAAGAGAATTTTCATTCTTAAGAAAATTTTCCGATTTTCAAATTTAAGTGAATTTACCGATTTTCAAATTTAAGAGAATTTTCCGATTTTCATTTTTAAGTGAATTTTCCGATTTTCAAATTTAAGAGAATTTTCCGATTTTCAAATTTAAGAAAATTTTCCGATTTTCAAATTTAAGAGAATTTTCATATTTAAGTGAATTTTCCGATTTTCAAATTTAAGAGAATTTTCATATTTAAGTGAATTTTCCGATTTTCAAATTTAAGAGAATTTTCATATTTAAGTGAATTTTCCGATTTTCAAATTTAAGTGAATTTTCCGATTTTCAAATTTGAGAGAATTTTCAAATTTAAGTGAATTTTCCGTTTTTCAAATTTTAGTGAATTTTCCGATTTTCAAATTTAAGAGAATTTTCCGATTTTCAAATTTAAGAAAATTTTCCGATTTTCAAATTTAGGAGAATTTTCCGTATTTAAAATTTAAGAGAATTTTCAAATTTAAGTAAATTTTCCGATTTTCAAATTCAAGAGAATTTTCCGATTTTCAAATTTAAGAGAATTTTCCGATTTTCAAATTTAAGTGAATTTTCCGATTTTCAAATTCAAGAAAATTTTCCGATTTTGAAATTTCTGATTTTGAAATTTAAGAGAATTTTCATTCTTAAGAAAATTTTCCGATTTTCAAATTTAAGTGAATTTTCCGATTTTCAAATTTAAGTGAATTTTCCGATTTTCATTTTTAAGTGAATTTTCCGATTTTCAAATTTAAGAGAATTTTCCGATTTTCAAATTTAAGAAAATTTTCCGATTTTCAAATTTAAGAGAATTTTCATATTTAAGTGAATTTTCCGATTTTCAAATTTAAGAGAATTTTCATATTTAAGTGAATTTTCCGATTTTCAAATTTAAGAGAATTTTCATATTTAAGTGAATTTTCCGATTTTCAAATTTAAGTGAATTTTCCGATTTTCAAATTTGAGAGAATTTTCAAATTTAAGTGAATTTTCCGTTTTTCAAATTTTAGTGAATTTTCCGATTTTCAAATTTAAGAGAATTTTCCGATTTTCAAATTTAAGAAAATTTTCCGATTTTTAAATTTAGGAGAATTTTCCGTATTTAAAATTTAAGAGAATTTTCAAATTTAAGTAAATTTTCCGATTTTCAAATTCAAGAGAATTTTCCGATTTTCAAATTTAAGAGAATTTTCCGATTTTCAAATTTAAGTGAATTTTCCGATTTTCAAATTTAAGAGAATTTTCCGATTTTCAAATTTAAGAGAATTTTCATATTTAAGTTAATTTTCCGATTTTCAAATTTTAGAGAATTTTCCGATTTTCAAATTAAGGTGAATTTTCCGATTTTAAAATTTAGGTGAATTTTCCGATTTTCCAATTTAAGTGAATTTTCAAATTTAAGAGAATTTTCCGATTTTCAAATTTAAGTCAATTTTCCGATTTTCCAATTTAAGTGAATTTTCAAATTTAAGTAAATTTTCCGAATTTCAAATTAAAGAGAATTTTCAGATTTTCAAATTTAAGAAAAATTTTCCGATTGTCAAATATAAGAGAATTTTCCGATTTTCAAATTTAAGAGAATTTTCCGATTTTCAAATTTAAGAAAATTTTCCGATTTTCAAATTTAGGAGAATTTTCCGATTTTAAAATTTAAGAGAATTTTCAAATTTAAGTAAATTTTCCGATTTTCAAATTCAAGAGAATTTTCCGATTTTCAAATTTAAGAGAATTTTCCGATTTTCAAATTTAAGTGAATTTTCCGATTTTCAAATTTAAGAGAATTTTCCGATTTTCAAATTTAAGAGAATTTTCATATTTAAGTTAATTTTCCGATTTTCAAATTTTAGAGAATTTTCCGATTTTCAAATTAAGGTGAATTTTCCGATTTTAAAATTTAGGTGAATTTTCCGATTTTCCAATTTAAGTGAATTTTCAAATTTAAGAGAATTTTCCGATTTTCAAATTTAAGTAAATTTTCCGATTTTCCAATTTAAGTGAATTTTCAAATTTAAGTAAATTTTCCGAATTTCAAATTAAAGAGAATTTTCAGATTTTCAAATTTAAGAAAAATTTTCCGATTGTCAAATATAAGAGAATTTTCCGATTTTACAATTTAAGAAAATTTTCCGATTTTCAAATTTAGGAGAATTTTCCGATTTTCAAATTTAAGAGAATTTTCAAATTTAAGAGAATTTACCGATTTTCGAATTTAAGTGAATTTTCCGATTTTCAAATTTAAGTGAATTTTCCGATTTTCAAATTTAAGAGAATTTTCCGATTTTCAAATTTAAGTGAATTTTCCGATTTTCAAATTTAAGAGAATTTTCCGATTTTCAAATTTAAGTGAATTTTCCGATTTTCAAATTTAAGAAAATTTTCCGATTTTCAAATTTAAGAGAATTTTCCGATTTTCATATTTAAGAGAATTTTTCGATTTTCAAATTCAAGAAAATTTTCCGATGTTCAAATTTAAGTGAATTTTCCGATTTTAAAATTTAAGAGAATTTTCCGATTTTAAAATTTAAGAGAATTTTCCGATTTTCTAATTTAAGAGAATTTTCCGATTTTCAAATTTAAGTGAATTTTCCGATTTTCAAAATTAAGAGAATTTTCCGATTTTCAAATTTAAGTGAATTTTCCGATTTTAAAATTTAAGAGAATTTTCCGATTTTCAAATATAAGTGAATTTTCCGATTTTCAAATTTAAGTGGATTTTCCGATTTTCAAATATAAGTGAATTTTCCGATTTTCAAATTTAAGTGGATTTTCCGATTTTCAAATTTTAGTGAATTTTCCGATTTTCAAATTTAAGAGAATTTTCCGATTTTCAAATTTAAGAAAAATTTCAGATTTTCAAATATAAGATAATTTTCAGATTTTCAAATTTAAGTGAATTTTCCGATTTACAAATTTAAGAGAATTTTCAAATTTAAGTGAATTTTCCGATTTTCATATTTAAGAGAATTTTCCGATTTTCAAATTTAAGAGAATTTTCATATTTAAGTTAATTTTCCGATTTTCAAATTTAAGTGAATTTTCCGATTTTCAAATTTGAGAGAATTTTCCGATTTTCAAATTATAGTGAATTTTCATTTCTAAGAAAATTTTCCGATTTTCAAATTTAAGTGAATTTTCCGAGTTTCAAATTTAAGTGAATTTTCCGATTTTTTAATTTAAGAACATTCCCCGATTTTCAAATTTAAGTGAATTTTCCGAGTTTCAAATTTAAGAGAATTTTCCGATTTTAAAATTTAAGAGAATTTTCCGATTTTAAAATTTACGAGAATTTTCCGATTTTCAAATTTAAGAGAATTTTCCGATTTTCAAATTTAAGTGAATTTTCCGATTTTCAAATTTAAGAGAATTTTCCGATTTTCAAATTTAAGAAAATTTTCCGATTTTCATATATAAGAGAATTTTTCGATTTTCAAATTCAAGAAAATTTTCCGATGTTCAAATTTAAGTGAATTTTCCGATTTTAAAATTTAAGAGAATTTTCCGATTTTAAAATTTAAGAGAATTTTCCGATTTTCAAATTTAAGTGAATTTTCCGATTTTCAAATTTAAGAAAATTTTCCGATTTTCAAATTTAAGAAAAATTTCAGATTTTCAAATATAAGATAATTTTTTGATTTTCAAATTTAAGTTAATTTTCCGATTTTTTAATTTAAGAACATTCTCCGATTTTCAAATTTAAGAGAATTTTCCGATTTTCAATTTTTAGTGAATTTTCAGATTTTCAAATTTTAGTAAATTTTCCGATTTTCAAATTTAAGAGAATTTTCCGATTTTCAAATTATAGAGAATTTTCAAATTTAAGTGAATTTTCCGATTTTCAAATTAAAGAGAATTTTCCGATTTTCAAATTTAAGAGAATTTTCATATTTAAGTTAATTTTCCGATTTTCAAATTTAAGTGAATTTTCCGATTTTAAAAGAATTTTCCGATTTTCAAAGTAAAGTGAATTTTCTGATTTTTAAATTTAAGAGAATTTTCCGATTTTCAAATTCAAGAAAATTTTCCGATTTTCAAATTTAAGTGAATTTTCCGATTTTCAAATTTAAGAGAATTTTCATTTTTAAGAAAGTTTCCGATTTTCAAATTTAAGAAAATTTTCCGATTTTCAAATTTAAGAAAATTTTCCGATTTTAAAATTTAAGAGAATTTTCCGATTTTCAAATTTAAGAAAATTTTCCGATTTTCAAATTTAAGAAAAATTTCAGATTTTCAAATATAAGATAATTTTTTGATTTTCAAATTTAAGTTAATTTTCCGATTTTTTAATTTAAGAACATTCTCCGATTTTCAAATTTAAGAGAATTTTCCGATTTTCAATTTTTAGTGAATTTTCAGATTTTCAAATTTTAGTAAATTTTCCGATTTTCAAATTTAAGAGAATTTTCCGATTTTCAAATTATAGAGAATTTTCAAATTTAAGTGAATTTTCCGATTTTCAAATTTAAGAGAATTTTCCGATTTTCAAATTTAAGAGAATTTTCATATTTAAGTTAATTTTCCGATTTTCAAATTTAAGAGAATTTTCATTTCTAAGAAAATTTTCCGATTTTCAAATTTAAGTGAATTTTCCGATTTTCAAATTTAAGAGAATTTTCATATTTAAGTGAATTTTCCGATTTTCAAATTTAAGAGAATTTTCATATTTAAGTGAATTTTCCGATTTTCAAATTTAAGTGAATTTTCCGATTTTCAAATTCAAGAGTTTTCCGATTTTCAAATTTAAGAGAATTTTCCGATTTTCAAATTTAAGAAAAATTTCAGATTTTCAAATATAAGATAATTTTCAGATTTTCAAATTTAAGTGAATTTTCCGATTTACAAATTTAAGAGAATTTTCAAATTTAAGTGAATTTTCCGATTTTCATATTTAAGAGAATTTTCCGATTTTCAAATTTAAGAGAATTTTCATATTTAAGTTAATTTTCCGATTTTCAAATTTAAGTGAATTTTCCGATTTTCAAATTTGAGAGAATTTTCCGATTTTCAAATTATAGTGAATTTTCATTTCTAAGAAAATTTTCCGATTTTCAAATTTAAGTGAATTTTCCGAGTTTCAAATTTAAGTGAATTTTCCGATTTTTTAATTTAAGAACATTCTCCGATTTTCAAATTTAAGTGAATTTTCCGAGTTTCAAATTTAAGAGAATTTTCCGATTTTAAAATTTAAGAGAATTTTCCGATTTTAAAATTTAAAAGAATTTTCCGATTTTCAAATTTAAGAGAATTTTCCGATTTTCAAATTTAAGTGAATTTTCCGATTTTCAAATTTAAGAGAATTTTCCGATTTTCAAATTTAAGAAAATTTTCCGATTTTCATATATAAGAGAATTTTTCGATTTTCAAATTCAAGAAAATTTTCCGATGTTCAAATTTAAGTGAATTTTCCGATTTTAAAATTTAAGAGAATTTTCCGATTTTAAAATTTAAGAGAATTTTCCGATTTTCAAATTTAAGTGAATTTTCCGATTTTCAAATTTAAGAAAATTTTCCGATTTTCAAATTTAAGAAAAATTTCAGATTTTCAAATATAAGATAATTTTTTGATTTTCAAATTTAAGTTAATTTTCCGATTTTTTAATTTAAGAACATTCTCCGATTTTCAAATTTAAGAGAATTTTCCGATTTTCAATTTTTAGTGAATTTTCAGATTTTCAAATTTTAGTAAATTTTCCGATTTTCAAATTTAAGAGAATTTTCCGATTTTCAAATTATAGAGAATTTTCAAATTTAAGTGAATTTTCCGATTTTCAAATTAAAGAGAATTTTCCGATTTTCAAATTTAAGAGAATTTTCATATTTAAGTTAATTTTCCGATTTTCAAATTTAAGTGAATTTTCCGATTTTAAAAGAATTTTCCGATTTTCAAAGTAAAGTGAATTTTCTGATTTTTAAATTTAAGAGAATTTTCCGATTTTCAAATTCAAGAAAATTTTCCGATTTTCAAATTTAAGTGAATTTTCCGATTTTCAAATTTAAGTGAATTTTCCTATTTTCAAATTTAAGAGAATTTTCATTTTTAAGAAAGTTTCCGATTTTCAAATTTAAGAAAATTTTCCGATTTTCAAATTTAAGAAAATTTTCCGATTTTAAAATTTAAGAGAATTTTCCGATTTTCAAATTTAAGAAAATTTTCCGATTTTCAAATTTAAGAAAAATTTCAGATTTTCAAATATAAGATAATTTTTTGATTTTCAAATTTAAGTTAATTTTCCGATTTTTTAATTTAAGAACATTCTCCGATTTTCAAATTTAAGAGAATTTTCCGATTTTCAATTTTTAGTGAATTTTCAGATTTTCAAATTTTAGTAAATTTTCCGATTTTCAAATTTAAGAGAATTTTCCGATTTTCAAATTATAGAGAATTTTCAAATTTAAGTGAATTTTCCGATTTTCAAATTTAAGAGAATTTTCCGATTTTCAAATTTAAGAGAATTTTCATATTTAAGTTAATTTTCCGATTTTCAAATTTAAGTGAATTTTCCGATTTTAAAAGAATTTTCCGATTTTCAAATTAAAGTGAATTTTCTGATTTTTAAATTTAAGAGAATTTTCCGATTTTCAAATTCAAGAAAATTTTCCGATTTTCAAATTTAAGTGAATTTTCCGATTTTCAAATTTAAGTGAATTTTCCTATTTTCAAATTTAAGAGAATTTTCATTTTTAAGAAAGTTTCCGATTTTCAAATTTAAGAGAATTATCCGATTTTCATATTTAAGTGAATTTTCCTATTTTCAAATTTAAGAGAATTTTCATTTTTAAGAAAATTTTCCGATTTTCAAATTTAAGAGAATTTTCATTTCTAAGAAAATTTTCCGATTTTCAAATTTAAGTGAATTTTCCGATTTTCAAATTTAAGAGAATTTTCATTTCTAAGAAAATTTTCCGATTTTCAAATTTAAGTGAATTTTCCGATTTTCAAATTTAAGAGAATTTTCATATTTAAGTGAATTTTCCGATTTTCAAATTTAAGAGAATTTTCATATTTAAGTGAATTTTCCGATTTTCAAATTTAAGTGAATTTTCCGATTTTCAAATTTGAGAGAATTTTCAAATTTAAGTGAATTTTCCGATTTTCAAATTCAAGAGTTTTCCGATTTTCAAATTTAAGAGAATTTTCCGATTTTCAAATTTAAGAAAAATTTCAGATTTTCAAATATAAGATAATTTTCAGATTTTCAAATTTAAGTGAATTTTCCGATTTACAAATTTAAGAGAATTTTCAAATTTAAGTGAATTTTCCGATTTTCATATTTAAGAGAATTTTCCGATTTTCAAATATAAGTGAATTTTCCGATTTTCAAATTTAAGTGGATTTTCCGATTTTCAAATATAAGTGAATTTTCCGATTTTCAAATTTAAGTGGATTTTCCGATTTTCAAATTTTAGTGAATTTTCCGATTTTCAAATTTAAGAGAATTTTCCGATTTTCAAATTTAAGAAAAATTTCAGATTTTCAAATATAAGATAATTTTCAGATTTTCAAATTTAAGTGAATTTTCCGATTTACAAATTTAAGAGAATTTTCAAATTTAAGTGAATTTTCCGATTTTCATATTTAAGAGAATTTTCCGATTTTCAAATTTAAGAGAATTTTCATATTTAAGTTAATTTTCCGATTTTCAAATTTAAGTGAATTTTCCGATTTTCAAATTTGAGAGAATTTTCCGATTTTCAAATTATAGTGAATTTTCATTTCTAAGAAAATTTTCCGATTTTCAAATTTAAGTGAATTTTCCGAGTTTCAAATTTAAGTGAATTTTCCGATTTTTTAATTTAAGAACATTCCCCGATTTTCAAATTTAAGTGAATTTTCCGAGTTTCAAATTTAAGAGAATTTTCCGATTTTAAAATTTAAGAGAATTTTCCGATTTTAAAATTTACGAGAATTTTCCGATTTTCAAATTTAAGAGAATTTTCCGATTTTCAAATTTAAGTGAATTTTCCGATTTTCAAATTTAAGAGAATTTTCCGATTTTCAAATTTAAGAAAATTTTCCGATTTTCATATATAAGAGAATTTTTCGATTTTCAAATTCAAGAAAATTTTCCGATGTTCAAATTTAAGTGAATTTTCCGATTTTAAAATTTAAGAGAATTTTCCGATTTTAAAATTTAAGAGAATTTTCCGATTTTCAAATTTAAGTGAATTTTCCGATTTTCAAATTTAAGAAAATTTTCCGATTTTCAAATTTAAGAAAAATTTCAGATTTTCAAATATAAGATAATTTTTTGATTTTCAAATTTAAGTTAATTTTCCGATTTTTTAATTTAAGAACATTCTCCGATTTTCAAATTTAAGAGAATTTTCCGATTTTCAATTTTTAGTGAATTTTCAGATTTTCAAATTTTAGTAAATTTTCCGATTTTCAAATTTAAGAGAATTTTCCGATTTTCAAATTATAGAGAATTTTCAAATTTAAGTGAATTTTCCGATTTTCAAATTAAAGAGAATTTTCCGATTTTCAAATTTAAGAGAATTTTCATATTTAAGTTAATTTTCCGATTTTCAAATTTAAGTGAATTTTCCGATTTTAAAAGAATTTTCCGATTTTCAAAGTAAAGTGAATTTTCTGATTTTTAAATTTAAGAGAATTTTCCGATTTTCAAATTCAAGAAAATTTTCCGATTTTCAAATTTAAGTGAATTTTCCGATTTTCAAATTTAAGAGAATTTTCATTTTTAAGAAAGTTTCCGATTTTCAAATTTAAGAAAATTTTCCGATTTTCAAATTTAAGAAAATTTTCCGATTTTAAAATTTAAGAGAATTTTCCGATTTTCAAATTTAAGAAAATTTTCCGATTTTCAAATTTAAGAAAAATTTCAGATTTTCAAATATAAGATAATTTTTTGATTTTCAAATTTAAGTTAATTTTCCGATTTTTTAATTTAAGAACATTCTCCGATTTTCAAATTTAAGAGAATTTTCCGATTTTCAATTTTTAGTGAATTTTCAGATTTTCAAATTTTAGTAAATTTTCCGATTTTCAAATTTAAGAGAATTTTCCGATTTTCAAATTATAGAGAATTTTCAAATTTAAGTGAATTTTCCGATTTTCAAATTTAAGAGAATTTTCCGATTTTCAAATTTAAGAGAATTTTCATATTTAAGTTAATTTTCCGATTTTCAAATTTAAGAGAATTTTCATTTCTAAGAAAATTTTCCGATTTTCAAATTTAAGTGAATTTTCCGATTTTCAAATTTAAGAGAATTTTCATATTTAAGTGAATTTTCCGATTTTCAAATTTAAGAGAATTTTCATATTTAAGTGAATTTTCCGATTTTCAAATTTAAGTGAATTTTCCGATTTTCAAATTTGAGAGAATTTTCAAATTTAAGTGAATTTTCCGATTTTCAAATTCAAGAATTTTCCGATTTTCAAATTTAAGAGAATTTTCCGATTTTCAAATTTAAGAAAAATTTCAGATTTTCAAATATAAGATAATTTTCAGATTTTCAAATTTAAGTGAATTTTCCGATTTACAAATTTAAGAGAATTTTCAAATTTAAGTGAATTTTCCGATTTTCATATTTAAGAGAATTTTCCGATTTTCAAATTTAAGAGAATTTTCATATTTAAGTTAATTTTCCGATTTTCAAATTTAAGTGAATTTTCCGATTTTCAAATTTGAGAGAATTTTCCGATTTTCAAATTATAGTGAATTTTCATTTCTAAGAAAATTTTCCGATTTTCAAATTTAAGTGAATTTTCCGAGTTTCAAATTTAAGTGAATTTTCCGATTTTTTAATTTAAGAACATTCTCCGATTTTCAAATTTAAGTGAATTTTCCGAGTTTCAAATTTAAGAGAATTTTCCGATTTTAAAATTTAAGAGAATTTTCCGATTTTAAAATTTAAAAGAATTTTCCGATTTTCAAATTTAAGAGAATTTTCCGATTTTCAAATTTAAGTGAATTTTCCGATTTTCAAATTTAAGAGAATTTTCCGATTTTCAAATTTAAGAGAATTTTCATTTTTAAGAAAGTTTCCGATTTTCAAATTTAAGAAAATTTTCCGATTTTCAAATTTAAGAAAATTTTCCGATTTTAAAATTTAAGAGAATTTTCCGATTTTCAAATTTAAGAAAATTTTCCGATTTTCAAATTTAAGAAAAATTTCAGATTTTCAAATATAAGATAATTTTTTGATTTTCAAATTTAAGTTAATTTTCCGATTTTTTAATTTAAGAACATTCTCCGATTTTCAAATTTAAGAGAATTTTCCGATTTTCAATTTTTAGTGAATTTTCAGATTTTCAAATTTTAGTAAATTTTCCGATTTTCAAATTTAAGAGAATTTTCCGATTTTCAAATTATAGAGAATTTTCAAATTTAAGTGAATTTTCCGATTTTCAAATTTAAGAGAATTTTCCGATTTTCAAATTTAAGAGAATTTTCATATTTAAGTTAATTTTCCGATTTTCAAATTTAAGTGAATTTTCCGATTTTAAAAGAATTTTCCGATTTTCAAATTAAAGTGAATTTTCTGATTTTTAAATTTAAGAGAATTTTCCGATTTTCAAATTCAAGAAAATTTTCCGATTTTCAAATTTAAGTGAATTTTCCGATTTTCAAATTTAAGTGAATTTTCCTATTTTCAAATTTAAGAGAATTTTCATTTTTAAGAAAGTTTCCGATTTTCAAATTTAAGAGAATTATCCGATTTTCAAATTTAAGTGAATTTTCCTATTTTCAAATTTAAGAGAATTTTCATTTTTAAGAAAATTTTCCGATTTTCAAATTTAAGAGAATTTTCATTTCTAAGAAAATTTTCCGATTTTCAAATTTAAGTGAATTTTCCGATTTTCAAATTTAAGAGAATTTTCATTTCTAAGAAAATTTTCCGATTTTCAAATTTAAGTGAATTTTCCGATTTTCAAATTTAAGAGAATTTTCATATTTAAGTGAATTTTCCGATTTTCAAATTTAAGAGAATTTTCATATTTAAGTGAATTTTCCGATTTTCAAATTTAAGTGAATTTTCCGATTTTCAAATTTGAGAGAATTTTCAAATTTAAGTGAATTTTCCGATTTTCAAATTCAAGAGTTTTCCGATTTTCAAATTTAAGAGAATTTTCCGATTTTCAAATTTAAGAAAAATTTCAGATTTTCAAATATAAGATAATTTTCAGATTTTCAAATTTAAGTGAATTTTCCGATTTACAAATTTAAGAGAATTTTCAAATTTAAGTGAATTTTCCGATTTTCATATTTAAGAGAATTTTCCGATTTTCAAATTTAAGAGAATTTTCATATTTAAGTTAATTTTCCGATTTTCAAATTTAAGTGAATTTTCCGATTTTCAAATTTGAGAGAATTTTCCGATTTTCAAATTATAGTGAATTTTCATTTCTAAGAAAATTTTCCGATTTTCAAATTTAAGTGAATTTTCCGAGTTTCAAATTTAAGTGAATTTTCCGATTTTTTAATTTAAGAACATTCTCCGATTTTCAAATTTAAGTGAATTTTCCGAGTTTCAAATTTAAGAGAATTTTCCGATTTTAAAATTTAAGAGAATTTTCCGATTTTAAAATTTAAGAGAATTTTCCGATTTTCAAATTTAAGAGAATTTTCCGATTTTCAAATTTAAGTGAATTTTCCGATTTTCAAATTTAAGAGAATTTTCCGATTTTCAAATTTAAGAAAATTTTCCGATTTTCATATATAAGAGAATTTTTCGATTTTCAAATTCAAGAAAATTTTCCGATGTTCAAATTTAAGTGAATTTTCCGATTTTAAAATTTAAGAGAATTTTCCGATTTTAAAATTTAAGAGAATTTTCCGATTTTCAAATTTAAGTGAATTTTCTGATTTTTTAATTTAAGAACATTCTCCGATTTTCAAATTTAAGAGAATTTTCCGATATTCAAATTTAAGAAATTTTCCGATTTTCAAATTTAAGAATATTTTCCGATTTTCAAATTCAAATTTTTTTTCCGATTTTCAAATTTCAGAGAATTATCCGATTTTCAAATTCAAGAGAATTTTCCGATTTTCAAATTTAAGTGAATTTTCCGATTTTCAAATTTAGGTGAATTTTCCGATTTTCCTATTTAAGTTAATTTTCAAATTTAAGTAAATTTTCCGATTTTCAAATTTAAGAGAATTTTCCGATTTTCAAATTCAAGAGAATTTTCCGATTTTCAAATTTAAGTGAATTTTCCGATTTTCAAATTTAAGAGAATTTTCCGATTTTCAAATTTAAGAGAATTTTCATATTTAAGTGAATTTTCCGATTTTCAAATTTTAGAGAATTTTCCGATTTTCAAATTAAGGTGAATTTTCCGATTTTAAAATTTAGGTGAATTTTCCGATTTTCCAATTTAAGTGAATTTTCAAATTTAAGAGAATTTTCCGATTTTCAAATTTAAGAGAATTTTCCGATTTTCAAATTTAAGAGAATTTTCCGATTTTCAAATTTAAGAAAATTTTCCGATTCTCAAATCGGAAAATTCAAGAGAATTTTCATTTTTAAATTTAAGAGAATTTTAATTTTTAAGAAAATTTTCTGATTTTCAAATTTAAGTGAATTTTCCGATTTTCAAATTTAACTGAATTTTCCGATTTTCGAATTGAAGTGAATTTTCAGATTTTCAAATTTTAGTGAAATTTCTGATTTTCAAATTTAAGTGAATTTTCCGATTTCCAATTTAAGTTAATTTTTCGATTTTTAAATTTAAGTGAATTTTCCGATTTTCAAATTTAAGTGAATTTTCCGATTTTCGAATTTAAGTGTATTTTCCGATTTTCATATATAAGAGAATTTTCCGATTTTGAAATTTAAGAGAATTTTCCTATTAATAATATAAATTAATGTACTACCCCATACCATTTTAATTAAGAATGATAATAAAGTTAATTTAAAAAAATAAGAAACCGACTTCAGCACTAAAAAGTAAGAAAATAATTTAAAATAAACGTTATCTTTAATACATATTTACAATTTATAATTAGTAACTTTTGGAGAAACCAAAAGAAACGCGGCTGCTCGCTACTACGAACCCGGATAGCGCCTCTACCCTATTAAGGGTTTCTCCTCCGAGCTAGGATGTAGCTCTGGGTGGCAGATGTTGAGTCACCCCCTTCCAAAGTAGCGCGCGGACACACCGCGCGCGCCCCCTCGAGGCCTAAGTATGTGGCGGCAGTGGATCTCCCCCCGGGGATCACTGCCGCAGGTCGGGCGTATGGCGGTTGCAGGACAAAGTGATAGTCCCGTCTCCGTCTGCCCAACCTTCTGCTGCGGATAGTAGTGGAGAGGGCTTCGCGCTCTCTCTCCGCAGCTTTTTTTTGCGAGAGTACGACCTCACAAAAGGTGTACACTCCAATCCAAGACCTCTCCTCGACCTCTCCACCATAGCAGAGGCTACATTTGGCAAGGAGAGGTCGTTTCCCACGATTGCCGTGAGAGTTGCGAGGGCAATAGTCTCTTGCAGTGATTTCTTCGCTGCTCTATAAGTGTCGAGCAGTTCAACCTCAACGGGTACCGCTTGAATCCATGAGCTGATGTTACACATGATTCATTATAATCTAACACAACCCTGCATTTTGTTACTTCTTTTTAACTTTATCATCCCAATTATATTATCATTTTATTACAAAACTTCTTTATAACCGCAAAGGTATAAGAACTTTTTAGAAAATTAGCCAGTCAAAATAAAAACGAAAATAGAGGCTAACTTTTATACTGTCTATTTATTAATTAAAATATCTATACAAACTTATCTGGTGCAGTGTTTGTTTGTAATATCTAAATATTATTTTTTTCTAAAGTTTTATGAAAACGCACTAAAGATATATGTGTAATAGGTAGGTACCTATAATAGTATAAAAAATCATTTTTAAAAAATTTGTAGGTTCGGGTTTATTTCGGTGTTTCTTGACGAATTAAAAAACTGTTCCTTTTTATATCTAAAACCCATGAATTGTGAACAGCATTTGATTTAAATACGAAAGAATACAGTCAAAAATTTTTATCCAGAAATTCTTATGGTATCAAGAATATCGCGAGCAAAACCACGGATCACAGGTAGTTTTACTTTTAATAATGTCAATCGACACCCACATTGTTGGGTTTTTTTTTTCGATTTATCCTGGATCCCATCATCAGATCCTGATTTCCTTGACATGGGACCACTTCGCGAATATCCGCTTTCTAATGAAACAAGAATTTTAAAATGCTCCATTCATGATTACAAAGAAATCGCGTAACAAACACACAAAAAAAAATAAAAAATAACAAACATACGCGTCGAAAAGAGAACCTCCTCCAGTTTTTTTTTGGAAGTCGGTTAAAAAAAATCAATAATCATATAGGTAACTAGCAGCGCCCCGCGGTTTTACTCGTGTAGTACCCAATCCTGAGGAAATACAGGGATAAACTATAGCCTATGTCACTCGCTGACAATATAGCTTGCCATTAGTGAAAGAATTTTTGAAATCGGTTCTGTAGATCCCGAGATTACCCCTTACAATGTAACAAACTCACAAACTTTACTTCATTATAATATGTATTAGTATGTAAGTTACGACGCTATCACATTTTCTCTCTCTTTCTCTCATATTTCATACACACATTTTTAGTAAAACTTGAATACTCAAGTATATTAAAGTTTCTCTAAAATATTTAAATAAACTCTACCAAACGAACTCCAATATTTTCTTATAAATGTACAAAATAGCAGCACTGCACGAATTTAATATATTACCCGTAATATTGGTTCGATCCGAGTTAACGTCGTATGAAGCCTCGAGACTCACTTTAAATTGTCAATATGGTACGCGATTCAAGATTTCAAAATACAATTTGTTACAATTTCAATCAGTGTTTGTTTACTTTTCTCATTTACTTTTTTCATTTGAGTATACTGAATCAATTGAAATGTGATTGGAAATAAGTTGATTATTTTCTTCTTTTCTAAAAAAATGAAATAAAGACCGTTTTTAGTTTTGACCCACTATCGTTACATTCATCCTTAGTTATTATTCATCATAGTTGTCTGGATATCCGTGCAGTGGTTCTTTTGATTAGTGCGTTCACTCAGTCAGAAAGACAATCGGTTGCCTCGAACGTTTGTTAAAAAAACACATACATACAAAAACAACAGACACACACACATACAGTTCAACTTATTTGGAACTACGCACACACTAGCTTTTATTTCGAACTATATAGATACACTCATCGTTCAAACGCCATCAGCACTAATAAATTAATAAATAACAGTCATTCCTCTCAACAAACTATAGGAACATAAATTGCTCTGAATTGCTCTGTTATATAGTTTCCCCACCAAACTTTGCCCGCTAACGGTAATTAGGTAAGCGGCTCCAAACTGAGTGACCAGCTAACACAACTTTACTCTTTGTCAGATGTTTTCAAAGAGAACATTTCGTCCATTATTTCAAGTCTTTGGTTCTGTTTTATCAAGTTATTACAGTTATGGGCGATGTGTTTTGTCTGTGTGATGTCTCTGTGTCTTTCTGTGGCAGGATATAATGTGTTTATGTCAAAGTAACCTTCATCACTTCACTACATAGTATAAAACAAAGTCGCTTTCTCTGTCCCTATGTCACTATGTCCCTCTGTATGCTTAGATCTTTAAAACTACGCAACGGATTTTGTTTCTTTTAATAGATAGAGTGATGCAGTGGGAAGGTTTTTAGCATCATTTTATCCCCATATTCCTACGGGAAAGGGAACTACGCGGGTAAAACCGCGGGGCGCCGCTAGTGACTTATAATTCTTTGATTTTATATGTAGTTGAAAAAAAGTTTTGTGAAAATTGTACAAAAAGGATAGCTAAATGGCCTTAGGGTTCAAATTATCTTAAAACCAACTTCCATCGAAACAACATGAATAGTTATAACTTACATTTTAACGACTTGGATTAACTTTATAAAGAACTGATTCCGAAAATATGGTAAGTATAATAAGGAATTTGTCAAATATTTAACACCCATTATAAACACTATAATTACAGTTACATAAAATCCCGCAACAACAGGTTAAAACATTCTCAATCTATCATTTTATTTAAACAGTTCAAGAATATCGTTTTTACATTCATTGAAGTCGACAATCATTCAAACTACTATAAATTATTGAACTCGTAGCAATAACAATCTTTAAAACTGTAGCAATATTTTTCCCGTAGCAAGAAGTATTAAACGTAGCACGAAATATTGAAGTCGTAGTTACAAATGAGTAAAGTTGTTTGTAGCAATATTTTCTGAATGCGTAGCAAACATTTTTGCAGTCAAATTACAATATGTATAAACTACATAATTATTTACATAATAACTAAGTATAGTCGTATAAATTTCAATTACCAATTATATAATTTATGATTCCATAAGAAAATATTCTTTACCATTACGTTCAATGACACATTGCATGCTCAATTTACGTCAAAAATATTCCAGAGTTCAGAGTACATAGTATCTGATCAGTTCAACCTGTTCAACTTGGTAGTGGATTGTTTCAAAAGTAATATATGTTCGCAATGTGAACTATTTAACCCTTTAGTTGTGCGGGTAGATCTGTCCGCCATGATGCCGCCATGTTGCGGTAAATCCTTTCATTGTCAATGTTAACGAGTCAACGCTTTATCTATTAAATTATTACATTAATTACAAAAAACAGTGCTCCGGTTTCATCCGCGTAGTTATCTTTCCCATGGGTACTTTCTTTTATTTGATCACAAGTGACGAGACGAGCGAGGTGTTTACCTGATGGTAAGCAACACGCCTGCCCTTAACAGAAACAGTGTACAACACTAAACCACAGAATAATAATGAGTAGTAAGTAGCGTAGTTACGCTAATACTCAGTATAGTTATACTGCACTCATCACCCCGAGACATCGGTTGGTGAGTCTCGAAATGTTTGTATGTTACTCTCTGAAAAGTAAACTAAATAATAGTGAAAGAATTTTTCAAATAGGTCTTGTAGTTTCGCAGCCTACTCAATGCAAACAATCAAATCTTATCCGTATGTTTAAGAGCCAGTAGTGATGGTATTTACAGTGAAGAGCTATGTTTGAATCACCACGCTTGTTTAATGAGTGTTTCTCTAACCAGAACTATATTTGGGAAATTGCGAACATGCATCGCGCGCTCCGCAGTGCCCGCGTTAGCTCCGCATCTATTTATCGTAGCGTAAGGTTCTACTTGCGGCCCATTGGCCATACGGCCGCATGTGGCCCGCCGGGCCTATATCAGTGGCCCGCGTGCATGTAACTACCCTGTCTATTTCCACTATTTAAGTAGGTATAGAAATCACTAATTTTGAAAAACGTTATGTTTTACCCCTAAATTATTGTTGCTTGAGGCCCGCGACACCATGAATAAAACGTGTTTGTGGCCCGCATAAAGAAAAGGTTGAGTACCAATATTCTATAGTCTTCCTCGATAAATGGACTATCCAACACTTCAAATTGAACCATTAGTTCCTGAGTACAATGCCCATACAAACAAACTCTTCAGTTTTATAATATCAAGTAAAGATGACGACCTAGAAGGTAGAGTGGTCACCATGCCGGACTGCCATCCGTAAGGTTGCGGGTTCGATTCCCGTGCGGGGTGAATATTTGTGTGAACCACAAATATATCTCGGTCTGGATGTATGTGTGAATGAGTGTGTACGTAGTTGATACCCTAGATACAAGTTTCGAACTCAGTTAGGGGTCAGTTACTGTAATGAGATGAAGTAGTGAATGATTATGTTATGTTATTTAAAGTGTGATTAGATAGTAAGCACTGCTTGCAATCTTTTAATTACCACTTATTACTAAAATAAACTAAAATAAAATAAAAAGTATGCATATAAATCTTTTAAACAATCTAATGAAGTGAATTGAAATAACTGCAGAATGTTTAAATCCCGTTTATAGGGCGGCCATGTGGTCTGTGTTAGCGTTTTAAACTTCATTAATGGACTCGTTAACCACACGTTATTTAGTTAGAAACGTGCGTTAACGAGTACAGTTGGGAAGAAAAATGTTGTTTTATATTTTGCTTGATTATTCATTTCATAGAATGTGTTGACTATTTCTTATATAAACTGGCGATTCACACGGGGACAATTTCCCTATGGATTTTCGTTTCTGATACATAACCGTGTCCTGTCAGTTACGAATTAAATGTTTGTTCCCACACCATATAATTGCATTCACATTTGTCTACTACTCTCAAAATAATTCGACGTTTGGATACTTTTGTTTAAGTATATATTTATGAGTAGATTTCCCTATTTAGAATTAGGGCCTATTTCACGTTTAGTCAAAGTTTCTCACCAAGTAAAGTGACTTGCCCCTTTCTTTCTTTATATCAAGTGACAAAGACAAAACTTGTGAGTATCTACTCGGAACTCTACTTGAAGATCGTGAAATAGGCCCTTAGTCATTCAAACACCAAGGATTCATCTTTAAAAAATCCCAGTATCTAATTTAAAATGTCATCTTCCTGCTTTTAAAGAAAACTTTTCAAATATTTGCAGTTTACAATTCGAAAAAATTTATCTCTCTCCTGCTTTTGAAGAAAATCGTTTCCCAAAATTTCTCTTTTTTTGTTTCCAACCCATTTTCGAGCCCACCTTTACAAAAACCCAAAAGTAACTTGTGTAAAACAAAGTGCAGATCCGTCTTGCCCTTACGACACACAAACACTTGAGACAACCGCTCTCTTGAGAACAGGCAGGTATAGCGGGTATAGTGGTACACTCCAGTGAGATCATGACACGTACTGATTCCCCAATTTGTGCGAAACAACTTCAGAACAAGGCTATGGGGGAATCGAAGGAACTAAGGAGTTCATTGTTCGCATCGCTTGTTTTGGTACGCGTGTTTTGTTTTTTTATTTGGTTCGACGTTTGTAGATGTTGGATACAAGTTATCTGGAACGTTTATCTAGAAATAATGATGTGATTTGCACAAGGGTGATTTCCAGGTGTTTGATTTCCCTAGGCAGATATTAAGGGTGGTAATTGTGACAAAAAAAGCCAATTCTTATCGTCTAGTGAGTCATATTAACTGAGGTAAACAATGACTTTGTAATTTTTGCTTCTAAGTGTAAGTCAAGAGCTGTCCCGTTAACTATGACCTAATTTACTAATCATTTTAATATTAAAACGGGTTGAAATGCGACGGGGTGAACTGCGTACGGGGTGAACTGCGTGTGACCCGTTTTATTGACGTGTCATTTAAATCAGACTTAAGAATGAAGAAACTTTACGACTTGAAGAAGGCTAGTCAGACTTTAATGACCACACCAATATTTAATATTTTCGAATCACTCTCCGGTTAAACCTATTGTGCAAAGGCAAATTGTTTTATCCATAGATCTTTGGTTACAAACTATTATACGTTGGAAAATTTAATTGCTGCATGTAATATGAGTAAGATAACAATATGAGTAAATTCTATTAATAAATCCATATTCCTTAAATAGAACACAAATTCTCATTAATAGTTCGGTTTTAAATTACGTTGCTTCCAAACAATTACATAGTTGAATGTAAGTTATAATTAGTACAAAAATACTCGTAAATAGAAATAGGTATAGTTATACATACTTACTTTAATCCAGAATAAGTTTCAAAATCATTCTCATTCCCATGAAGGTCTATATTTCTAGCCAAACCTCACTTTCCTTAGAACTAACTTGATTTAAAGCACATTATCCATTGGAATTCGTTTAACATTTGTTTTATCCATCTCAACGTCTGATCGAGCAGTGTATACTGTACGTAGAAAAATGGTGATGCCGGTCTAAGGCTCTTCAATCATTTAAGCATCCGCGGAATGGAGGGAGGAATTTTTCGATTAAGCTTCTGGAGGCAAGAACTCCGTACCCGTGTCGGCGTTCTATTAAACATGACTCGACGGGCTCAGCGACACTACAGACCTACCATAAGTAGAGCCTTGAACGAGTGTGTTCATTTTCCTTTATAATTCACTTTTTGTAACTCCAATTCGATAGAAACTTTATTAATTTTGTCCGTTTTCAGAACGTGCGGTCCATTACCGCCGCTGCGGCGAATTATTTTTTCATTATCCATGGGTTCTTTTATGTTTATTTGTGGAAATGAATTTTATTATCTCTTTGAAATTGTTTTTTTGGTTGAAAACTTTGTTTGGTAGTTTGTTTTTGTAAATACATCTCATTATATTGATGGTATGCCGAAATAATAATGTTGGACGATTACGGAGTGATCACCGTACTCGATTTCCTATATAAAATATTAGGTAGTACTATTCCCGTACGAGACCATAAATGTTTATATTTTCTCTATCTATAATGTATGTAATTTCCGATTCTAGTACAGTTAAGAAAAGTTAGTTATGAGTAGAATAAAATAGAGTAAGTAATAATTGATCAATATTCATCCAAAGATGTTAATTGAAATGTTTCAAGGAGATTTATTTCCAAAAAATAACATAAAATATAAGTAGGTACGCCAAACGAAGTCTGCCCGCCCCGATAATATTATTAAAAGGTTGATGTATTAGTTTCACTATAAATTCAAGTACAAAATGTGGTGAATCCCGTAATAGTCTGGAATGGCGCCAAATGAGAATACTTACGTGGAAAACGAAATACTTTAAATAGTCAACGAATTTGCGGTCACATATTTAATCACCTTATCCACGAAATTAATTAGGGTCCACAGAAATTTATACATTATTTAACACTTGTAGCGAACCGAGGAATATATTATAGGATTTATTTTTTGAAACTTTTTTGTGTAGAAATCAAAAATATATGAAACTAGCTGTGCCCCGCGGTTTCCGCGTAGTTCCCGATCCCGTGGGAATTTCGGGATAAAACGTAGCCTATGTTCTTTCCCGGACCATAAGCTACCCCTGTACCAAATTTCAAGTCAATCGGTTCAGTAGTTTAGCCGTGAAAAGGTTACAGACAGACAGAGTTACTTTCGCATTTATAAAATTAGATAGTTAGGATAATAATTGAAGCTATACAATACTTTATAACGTTGTATGATTTCCTTTCTTCGCCAACTTGATTTTGTAAAAAGAACACTGTATTGTCTGTGGGGGTCCCGTACGTTGTGTCGAATGACGTTGTAGCGAATGGTCGTTGTGGCGAAAAATTTTTTGCGTGGTACGTTGGAGCGAAAGGACGTTGAAGCGAATGTCACCAGGGCGAATGACACTGGAGCGACGAACGTTGTGGCGAATGACGTTGTTGTAGTGACAGGTCGCTGTGGCGAAAACTTTTAGCGTGGTACGTTGGAGCGAATGGTCTTTGAAGCGAATTCCACCAGGGCGAATGACACTGAAGCGACGAACGTTGTGGCGAAAATGTTTGAAATTACATAATATGCTACTTTACAACTATAAAGGTGAAATAAAGGGCAGAAAGTAAAAGTTTTAGTTTAATCAACAAAGAACAAAAAAAATATACTTATATTAAATTGTTGCACATTGTTCTTGTTTTTGTTTTGCTTCATTATGTACCATTCGATAACTAGAACGGGTTTTCCGTGAAACTAATGGCCGAAAAGATGCATTTTCACTCATTTTTTATATTTTATTATTACAATAGCCCACGGCCCAAGTGACAATTTCTACAAATCTAAAGAATCCGAAATGTCAGAAAATGTAAAAGAAAAAATAAAACAACGACGAAAATCCGTTTTTAAGTACCTAGTTTTATTACAAAACCAATAAAAAAATAATTTAACTATAATAATCAAATACATAGTATCTACTCAAATTTAACTGTTGCTTTTTTTTTTCGTTCACTTACAACTACCATTACAGGTTAAAAACCTAATGCGATTTTAATTATACTTTACCTATTTTACTATTTCACCTTTATAGTTGTAAATTAGCATATTATGTAATTTCAAACATTTTCGCCACAACGTTCGTCGCTCCAGTGTCATTCGCCTTGGTGGAATTCGCTTCAAAGACCATTCGCTCCAACGTACCACGCTAAAAGTTTTCGCCACAGCGACCTGTCACTACAACAACGTCATTCGCCACAACGTTCGTCGCTCCAGTGTCATTCGCCCTGGTGACATTCGCTTCAACGTCCTTTCGCTCCAACGTACCACGCAAAAAATTTTTCGCCACAACGACCATTCGCTACAACTTCATTCGACACAACGTACGGGACCCGTCTGTGGTATTATTGCGTCATCCCATGGAATCTAGAAAATGTAGGAAGTAATAGAAAGGAATGAACTTTAATAGAAAACGCTATTTTTCAAAGACATACTTTTATTTCTAGATATGAACTGGGATTCTGTCGATAATATATTAGTTTTACAACCGGAACCGATGACTTAACGTGCTCTCCGGAACTCGAAAACGCTTATATCTGTAAAAATGAAACCCGCCAAACCTAAGCAAACCCTAATTATACACGGGACTAAGTTGATCATTTTCGAAACTTAAGCCTTACATTTTAGAATAAGCTATCATTTTCCAAGCAATTGAAATACGTCATAGCCAGAAGCACAGGTTAGCTACCTTCAATATCACTACATAGTATAAAAAAGTCGCAGTCTGTCTATCCCTATGTATGCTTAAATCGAACGTATTTTGAAGCGGGTTTTTTTAATAACTAGAGTGATATATGTTTTCTTTTTTCGTCTATGACATTGTACTACTTTTAAGGTACTGTTTGTATTTTAATTTATTTTAAAAAAATACCAGCACGAGTTTCTTGCCGATTCTTCTCGGCTGATGTAATTTCCGAATCGGTAGTAGAATCAATTTGGACGTTCATAAGTGCCTCATTGAGGCCTTAACTGAATAAATGATTTTTGACTTTGACTTTGATTCAAGAGGAAGATTTTTAGCATAATTTTAACCCCGAATTCTCACGGGAGCGGGAACTACATGGTTGAAACCGGTTGGCGCTGCTAGTTAAAGATAATACAAGAATACAGATACAACATTAGCCATCTGTAACAGCCAAACGCTCGGTTGTCGACCGCACCAGCTTGTGGTTATCGAGTTTCCGAGCGATGAACGAAACTCAGCTCAGTACTGTTTCATGAGATGCTCAACTAATTGAATATCCGTGTCGTATGGCTTCTATTTCATTGTGCGAGTACACAATGTAGTTATTTAATCATTGTAGAGTGACAGTTTAGGTAACTGACATTTATATATAAAAAAATGGGTTCAAAATTCAAATATTTTTCTCAATATTAAAATAAAACATTCACTTAAATTAAGCGTTCCCGTTTCCGTGGGAATACGGGAATAAAATATAGCCTATGTTACTCAGGGTAAATATAACTTTCTAATGGTGAAAGATTTTTTGAAATCGGTCCAATACTTTTTGAGTTTATTCGTTACATACAAAAATACAAATCTTTCCTCTTTATAATATTAGTGTAGATAACTTAATCATTCACTTTATTTCACCTGGGTCAGACACTAGATAAAGGTATTCGTACATATCAGTTTAATGGATGACGCTATGGCATCATAGAGATGGGATCATCTCAATGAATAATAACGAATTTGGGTAAAGTTCGAATAACTTTACCCAGTCATTCGACTTAAATCGTTACACACGCGTAACACGTACAGAATAATGGAAAACACCCCGATCCCTAATAATACTTATTTCTTGAAATTCTTTTTCCATTTTCGTAAGTATACATTTCGTACTTAGTCACTTACGAGATGTAAACAAAAAATAATATCGCTATCAATTCCACAAAAGTGTAAATTGAAAAAGCAAACGAGGCCGTGGTTTTTGATTTTCACCGTTTTCCCAGCGCACTCGGTGGAGCGTTCAGTAATTTCTTATATTTCACAATTTTATCCGATCTTTATATTCCCTCTTCACGGGTGCTAAAGAAAAAATATTTGCAGCTCTCACAGAGTAGGTACTTATTACATACAGAAATAAGGAAATTATTTTCTTTTGTCGGCGAATTGGGGAGGCGTGATATAATGGGAGTTCTCTTATTTATTTTGATATTTAATTTAATGTGCGTTTAACTTTATTTTTATTGTGAGACTTATGGCGGGAATATTCGGTATAAATCATCGTTGATTTATTTGTTTGTATGAATATTTTACTTTGCCCGCTTTACCTTAAATCGCTTGACCTAAAAAACTTTAATCAAGCTTGTCCTACAATCGGGCAATGGTTTTCATTTACCAGTACAGGTTTCATTTTTAATTTATTAGCGACTTTTAAACATTAAAAAAGCTCTCCAAACTCGCTACAACATTTCTCTAACTAATCTAAAGTGTTATTACGTAATCAGGCTATTGTTCCAACATACCAAGTAGTGACCTAGAAGTACTTACCCAACTAAGACTGCGCAGTTTCCTTAAGACGTTTCTCTGTAATCTAAATGTGTATCTGGCTGGTGTAATCTCGGTGTATGTAATATAATCGGGACCGCATTACCCCAAGTTACGTCGGTAATTAGTCGGTCAACTCCTCCCGAGGGGTAATGTAATCACTGCCGACACTGAACTACCCCAATTAAGAGGTTCCCGATGGATAAACAAATGAAGGACTATCACTGTTAACAGTTTATATATTGTTTAAACATCACAGTGAGTCTAAGCTTGGTTTGATTACGTTTTAATTGTTTTTGTGGCAACTTTCAGTTGATACAAATGTTTAATTAACCTTCAAAGTATTTCCAAAAAAATATGTTTAGTGAAAGTTCTAGAATACCCGTATTAAAATAACGGATGTATTATATCTTTGCTGATAACATTATATCATTCTTCTAATATTCACCCCCTTCATAAAGCAAGGAGCAAAAGAAATTCGATTTTTCATTTATTTGTATAGAATAAACTCCGAATCTACTCAACTGATTTCGACAAAATTTGGTCCAGATATACCCAATACCCAGTTCTAAATATAGCATACTTGTTATCCTAAAATTCCCACGAAATTAAAATACAACACGACCTAAACCGCAAACACTACACAAATGTAAGTATACATAAACATGTGACAAAGTATATAAAAACATATCGAATGCCCTTTTGGCCGTATAAGAGCCGTTAGTCTTGTAAAGTCCCTCGGGATCTAATTAGAAGTTCAGTCACTAGCTTGTAACTATCAGTAACTAGTTGAGATTCCACGAGAACCCGAGTTCGTCTTCAAGGATTACACGAATATGTTCCCTGTAATAGATATCTAGTCGACAAATATTGAAATTGAATGGGATTTGATATTACTACGTATTTGAATTTAGTGGATTGTTTTATTATGTTTTAGTAAGGTGTAGTTAACTATAAGTAAGAGTGGTGTAAAACAATTTTCAACAATCTTGCTTATAAAGTGGCTCTTCTCTCACCGCAATTAGAAAACTGATTATTTATTAGCGAAAAATGATATTTCATTTTTATTTTTTTTCGCAAGTATGTTGAAAAACGTCGTCCCAGTACACATGTATTATAATACATGTGTACTGGGCCCGGATTCTCTAAATATCAACATTATGGCCGTTTTTTTTACATTTGTTGTCATTTTGGTATTCTCTTAGTGACAACTACTCCGCTGACTCAATGGCTCCATAAAACTTAGATGGTTGGAAACAGTATTCTGGCGATTTTTATTTGAATTTTGATATGCAACAAAGACCACTGAGACACCATAGCCATATAAATAAATTTTAGGAGAATACCAAATTTCTGACACTCTCGTTATGGTGCCTCAATATCAACATATTGTCTGATCAATAATGTCAGATTGCAGACTTAGGCCCCTGTATTGATGATTACTATCCTCAATAGCGCCTCGGCGGTAAGCACCAACTTTTCACACTTGTACACTTTTAACATAATCGTTAATCAAATGAGGAACGAAGATATTTTTAAACTATTTCAATTTTAAAAGACATACTACACTAGTCATGTTGACCTTAGATTAGATATCTACTTTGTGTTGGTTCATAAAACTATTCTCTATATTCTGATAATCTCCACTGAGAAAACCATGCATGCATGTAAACTTAGTTTTCTTATATAAAGTTGGTTGTATTTTATTTATCTTGATCCAAATACCGCTCGATGGTAACTCGTCGAACCCATTAATACATAATGTACGTTTTACCATAGTTTCACAGCATTTTCAACTCCCTCTTTTCAACCAGTAAAATCTCATGCTAAAATGAACTCTAAGTAGTTTGTTTTAGAGTCTATTTTAGCACTGAACTTTTCGTTTTGGATTTACTGAATAGGGAACACTCACAAACAAACACTGGAAGTTGTATAAAAGTTTAATGTATTTATTTTCGTTTTAATAATTTAATACAGCTTTTAATCTTATTTCTAACTTAAACTTGATATTAATATTAACTTAAACTTGATATTAAACTAACTATTTTAATATTGCGTTTTTTTTTTTTTATAATACATATGTAGTTTGAAGGCCGAATTAGATAGAGTCCTTACTACGCAATTATCACTGGGTATAAATAAAATGCAAACCGTATCATAACTCACATTTCTTTAACTCTTTTATCTAACTTAAAAATCTCATAAGGATTAACAAATTGTTTATTGCATTTTTTAAATCATATAATTTCACTTAATATTTTATACATTATCATTAATTATTAAATTAACAAAAGTGAAAAATCATTTATTTAAGTATTGCTTGTTGCTTATGCTTAATCTTAAAAGTTTAATGGAAGCCAAATTAGTAGAGTTATCTACTACGAAATTATCACTGGATATAAATATAACGGAAACCACAACTGTGTGTGAACAAAAAGTATTACAAATCACATTTGTTTATTATAATTAATTAACTAAACAATCTCATAAACATTATGTATTAACAAATTTAAATACTTATTATGCGCTGTTCAAAACATATACGTAGATATAATTCTTATCATTACGTATCACGTACATACATTTCATATTCGCTAATAAATTGACTATGTTCTATAAAGATTTAGACTACAACTACTTATCAACAATAATTATTCTAACTATCCTCGACGCGCTCCTGTCGTCCACAATTCTTACACTTCTTAAAGGCGTTTACAAACGGATCGTCCGCAAACGTCCTAAACTTCCCATTATAGAACTTCTCTATATCTTCTAGAAGAACCCCTTCGGTTTCTGGCAAAAAGAAGTAAAGATATACAGCTCCTATGTAACCGAAACCGGCGTAGACTGCAAAGGTACCCGTGAGACCGAAGTTCGTTTCCAGGTCTAGGTAGGTTTTGGCTCCGACGAAAGTAACTACGTAGTTCCAAGCAGCGGCTATACCTTGGGCTGATGCTCGACTCCTAGAAATAGATTTTTGGGTATTATTAAAGTAACAAGTCAAAATCATTTATTGAATTAGGGCCTCAATGAAGTACTTATGAACGTCGAAAGTGAATCTACCACTGAAGTGAATATAGGTACTTCATTATATCCAGACATTATTTAATTGATTTATTTTATAGTGTATTCACACAACTTTTATAAGATTTTTGAAAAATGCATTCAAAATTTTCGCCACAGCCAGGACTTGAACCCGGTGCCATGCTGAACCGTAGCTCCGCTCTTTCCAATTGAGCTACCGTGTGGCTTCAAGGAGACTGGTCGAAAATCTTTAACGCTTGTTATTGCGGTCTAAGATAGGTCTTAGTTAGGCTGCCCTAAGACCGCAATAACAAGAGAGGAGACAAACCAAAAAGGAAATTGTCAAAAAACGAGTATGAATAAATATAATTTAAAATTTTCTTTTTTACTACACTTGGTTGAGTGACTTGTGATCGCCAAACAACATAATGTAACCTACCGTTAACTTTGTTTATACAACTCTACATTTTATAACAAAGACAACAAAATTCACTTTGTTTTACTACCAATAGGTAATAAACCTTAACATAGTAAATGAATTTGCAAATTATTTAACAAAACCACCACAAAACAGACTAATATGTATGAAATTCAAGGTTATGAAGTTACGTCAGATAAGAAAACCTCGTACAATAATAATTAACTTATTAGATAATTATGTCTAATTAATATGCTCATTTTACACATAATAAGCAACATGTATACCAAATTTCATCATAATCGGTTCAGTAGTTTTTGCGTGAAAGAGTAACAAACATACACTCACAAACAATTCGCCTTTATAATAATCATTCACTACATCATCTCATTATAGTAACTGACCGTGCGTGTCCCTACACCTGCACACGCGAGGACCTTTACAAGGCCACCGATAGTGCCATATCGGTGGCCGAGTTTTGGTCCTTAAAGGAATATGAGCCTAACTAAGTTCGAAGCTTGTATCTAGGGTATCAGAAACCACGCACACACACACACACACACAGACCGAGACAAACATTTGTGGTTCACACAAATATTCACCCCGCAAGGGAATCGAACCCGCAACCTTACGGATGGCAATCCGGCATGATGACCACTCTGCCATCGAGGTCGTCAAATAAATTAAAATAATATTAGTCTGATTTTGTGCTTACTCACCTAAATGGAAACACTTCTCCAAGCAACACCCAGGACATGTTACAAGCAGTGAACACGGCGAATATGTAGAAGTATATCAATGGTGCGTAGCTCTTCTCTGCGGGGAACGATTTCGGTTCAAATGAGAATACGTTTTCTGCTAGATACGTTTTGGCGTAAACACTGAGGGCTGTGCAAGCGGCTCCTGTGCCTATTAAGGAAGTGACCACCATTTTCCTTTTTCCAGTGAATTTGATGATGAAAACGACCACAATGCTCGTCAAGAGGTTGATGACACCGACCATGAACTGAAAGAAAAATAGAGTATTTTTTAAATATTGAACCTTAAGACTATTACTTTCGTAGTAAAAAAAAGAAAGACGTTTATTCAGAACACAAAAATAATTGCAAACATGTAAAACGAAACAAATAATGGTATCCCTTGTGACTGAATAGGTTCTTTCTCAGTTATAATTTCGGTGCAACTAGCCACAATGAACCGCTGTGGTAGTAGTCACCTAGCCACGTTTGGGTTTTGTGAATTCATTTATGTTTTCTCTCAATTCTTAAATTATTTGGCCCGTCAATCATTATGCAAAATGCATGTCCAAATTATGAGCACTTTTTAATGCAATGACGTCAATATTCAATATCACTGCATCAAACCAGTTCAAACCAAGGTCAATACTTTTTAAGATACTTCTAACACAAAAGAATATTATTCTCATAAATTAACATAGAAAATTAATAACGATACAAGAGAGACTAATGCTCTTCGCAATAATGATAACATAGAAAACCATAACATGACATAATCATTCACTTCATCATCTCATTATAGTAACTGACCCCTTACTAAGTTCAAAACTAAATTTAAAGCTAAACTAAGTACTCACTGTAACAGTCTTCCCATCAACGACCATTCCAAAGGCACCACAAATGTTAACCATGACTGGTCTGATGGGAGTCATGCCACTCATCACGAAGAAGAGGAAGTACATGACCACCAGAGACAAGGGCCTTAACGTCTCCTTGCATAGCATTACCACGTTGAACTTCTGGTAGAACCTTCAAATAGAGATGGTGATTGATTAGGATTCAAGACTTATATACAATTGGACTGGTCTGGAGTTTAGAATGGTGTATGTTTGATATGGTCTGACAAGGCTAAGGGTAGTCTTTTTAATAATTAATGTTGCATTTATGTAAGCTTGTATAATTTCGAGAATTTCGGTAACTCACATACGCTTAAAAAGTGGGTATCATAAATCAATTTTAGCTATACTATATCAAAGAATCATTAACATTTAGTATAAGTAAACTAAAAAGACTATATCTTATACAGTTACAAATTCTGGGGGAAGTGCTGGGTTTCCTCGTATAAAATTGTGTATTTCAGACTTACCGTACAAAGAAATTCATCCTACTATGTTCACAGTCATTAAGTTCATCTCCAACTTGTTCTGGCTTTTCATCTTGACAGCACAACACACATTTGTGGAGGTCTCTCGAGTACTGCACCAACTGAACGAATTCCTCTTTGACGTTGTCTTCCTTGGTCCACCCTCGGAGATAGCATAAGGATTTGAGGGCATCTTTCTCTCGTCCTTGAGATAATAGCCATACTGGAGTTTCTGGCACCTAGGTTTATAGTAAAATCTGTTAACTTCATTTTGAATACCAAATTACATTTTGTTAGGCGTATTAACAACGTCGACTGTCGTTACGAGTAGTTAGTTCTGTCTACTGAAATGAACTAGTAGGGACTGACCTGTGACAACTGTTAGACCATTGTTAGACCAAAACATATTGTAGCACAAACATTAGTTTTTTGGTAAATTATCATTGGTATGGTCAATCCTAAACTTAATATTCTCTTGAAAGAATTTATAAGAGTCCATAAGAATAATAAACTTTATCCTTATTGCTAAAAAGTGTAAATTAGATTTAATTACCAATGAGATCAAGAGCATGGCAACAATGGGAGCAGCCAGCGATATCAGAGCAGCTTGTCGCCAGAAGACAACCGTGCCAAGAAAGTACATGCCCAGAATACCGCCGGCGTAGAAACATTGGATGACTATGGACAGGGCGCCGCGGATTGATGCCTCGCTGTGGATAAATAGTTTATAAATGATCCTTCCTGCGTCGATTTCCTAATGATGATAGTCATGACCGTGGATCATCTGGTCTTTATCTAATAAGATCGCCTTCTCTTAATTACTCTGATAAAAAATTGGATCTTCTTTTTAACCGACTTCCAAAAAAACAGGAGGAGGTTCTCTATTCGACGTGTATATTTTTTTTTTGTGTGTTTGTTACGCGATTTCTTTGTAAACATGAATGGAGCATTTTAAAATTCTTGTTTCATTAGAAAGCGGATATTCGCGAAGTGGTCCCATATCAAGGAAATCAGGATCTGATGATGGGATCCAGGAAAAATCGAGGAAAAGCCCGCAACAATGTAGGCTGGGGTGTCGATTGACATTATTAAAAGTAAAACTACCTGATACCCGTGGTTTTGCTCGCGATATTCTTGATACCATAAGAATTTCTGGATGAAAATTTTTTGGCTGTATTCTTCCGTATTTAAATCAAATGCTGTTCACAATTCATGGGTTTTAGATATAAAAATGACCTGTTTTTTAATTCGTTAACACATACTGAAATAAACCCGAACCTACAACATTTTTTAAAAATGTTTTTTTATACTATTATAGGTACCTATTACACATATATCTTCAGAGCGTTTTCATAAAACTTTCGTAAAATAATTTATTTAGATATTACAAACAAACACTGCACCAGATTAGATTGTATGTATTATTTTAATTAATAAATAGACAGTATAAACGTCATCCTCTATTTTCGTTTTTATTTTGTCTTTGATTGATTTTCTAAAAAGTTCTTATACCTTTGTGGTTATAAAGAAGTTTTGTAATAAAATGATGGTTTAATTGGGATGATGAAGATAAAAAGAAGTAATAAAATGCAGGGTTGTGTTAGATTATGAATCGTGAGTAACATCAGCTCATGGGACAGGATTCAAGCGGTACCCGTTGAGGTTGAACTGCTCGACACTTATAGAGCAGCAAAAAAATCCCTGCAAGAGGCTATTGCCCTCGCAACTCTCGCGGCAATCGTGGAAAATGACCTCTCCTTGCCAAATGTAGTCTCTGCTATGGTGAGCGAGGAGAGGTCTTGGATTGGAGTGTCCACCTTTTGTGAGGTCGTACTCTCGCAAAAAAAAGCTGCCGAGAGAGAGCACGAAGCCCTCTCCACTAATACTATCCGTAGCAGAAGGTTGGGCAGACGGAAGCGGGACTACCACTTTGTCCTGCAACCGCCATACGCCCGACCTGCGGCAGTGATCCCCGGGGGGAGAGCCACTGCCGCCTCGAGGTGGCGCGCGGTACTTTCGGAAGGGGATAACTCAACATCTGTCGCCTAGAGCTACATTCTAGCTCGGAGCAGAAACCCTTAACAGGGTAGAGGCGCTGTCCGGGATCGTAGTAGCGTTTCTTCCGGTTTCGGCCATAAGCGCAGAGGTGGCACACCAAGGGGTTTTAGTCGGTAAGCGCGTCGCCGCTCTATCTTTGCGGCGCGGAGTCCGACATACCTCGTCGTTTCCCTGGACAGAGGAAAGACGTAAAGTCTTCCTCCCTCAAAAAAAGGATTCAAGTGATCCACGAGTCAAAAGCTCTTCTGGAGGAAAATTTAAGCGTCTTTTGTCGAAGGAGACTTGCTTCCCACTAAAAAATTTAAAATAAAGTTAATTTAAAAAAATAAGAAACCGACTTCAGCACTAAAAAGTAAGAAAATAATTTAATATAAACGATATTATTAATACATATTTACAATTTATAATTAGTTACTTATGAAGTCGGTGACAGCCAAAGCCTTCACTAATATTATAGGCGCGTCTCGTGCTATCTTATAAGGAAAAAAAACTATCCTGGGCTGGCACTGACTCCAAAAGTTACTAATTATAAATTGTAAATATGTATTAATAATATCGTTTATATTAAATTATTTTCTTACTTTTTAGTGCTGAAGTCGGTTTCTTATTTTTTTAAATTAACTTTATTATTATTAACGTGTGTATAAAAATAAACAACGAGGATCTTCTTTGTAACTAAGTGTATGTGCAAAAAAAAATACAAAAAGCATCTACCGTGGTAGCAACTAAACATATTTATTGGAGGTCACTTGAGGAAAAAAGTGACGCTAAGGTTACGCGAAATATGTTATCATATCAAACTGGTAATTGTTTAAATTCCTTTTTTAAATGTCGGATAAATGTCTTTTTTTATATACATAATAAAATCTTGCATAAACCAGTTTACACCTACGTTTGTGGAATAAATTAATAATTTATTGTAATACTCGAATCTTACCTGACTTCTCCAACGTATGCAAATATTGGTGCCTCCATCAATCCATTGCCAAGACCCAGTAGACCATTAGCAATGAAGATGGCTGGTAGATTAGGAGCGAAGTACATGATAAGCCAGGCCATGACGTGGGGGATGTTGACTATGAAGCTAGCTTTCTTCCTTCCGAAGTAGTCCACTATAGGACCGGACAATATGGCACCGAATGGCTGCGTCAAGTAGGATAGACTTCCTAGAATATGTGTAAAGGACAGGTTCTGTAAAAAGTGTGCATTAAACAGTCGTTACGGATAGTTAGAGCCCTCAAGTCTTATTGAATTTGATCTTCTAACAAATTAAAATCACAAAGCGTCATAGGTCCTAACTGGAGATGATATGGGAAGTCGTTGGATGCAGAGCGCATGTGGGCCTCAAACAAAGCCAACTTGCGGCTGATATGATAACTTAACATTGACCTGCCTAAACTTAAGAATAAACCAGAAGTTAAGACTCTTACCAAACCACGAAGCCTGCGTATCATCCAGAGAGAGATCAGTAGTCGAGTGCAGCATGTCAGGAACTGCTATCGTGGGGAAGCTGACCGCCATCCCGATGTCCAGCAACAACATACTCGGGGACATTATTGCTATGCACTAGAACAAAGGGAACAATTACATTTTAATTTACATTACCTTCTATGATTAAGAAAAAAACGGGTTATCCCGTAAATTCGAAATAAAATTTAGCCTGTGCTGCACTCCAGCCTTCTTAAGCCTACATATGATTGTTAAGCCATCTCAGACCTGGTTGTTCGACTGATTATTATCATCGACAGCCAATAACGGGTAGATAGAGCCCTCAAAGCCCGACCAAAAAAATCGGCCATTAGGATTTAAATTAGAAGAAGGTATAATTTTAACAGTGCCAGTACATCATCATCATCGTCAGCCCGTAATCGTCCGTTTATTCCCACCTGTTCTACTACAGCATCACAACAGTTTCACAGTCCGGACTAATGGGGCTTATTTTTTTATCCTAGTTCTAATTATAAATGTCCACTGCTGGACATAAGCCTAGCTTAGTACCTATATACTCGTAGATAATTACAATAGCATTACAATATTTAAATCAATTTGGGAAAGAAACAATTGTCTATAAGTTTTGGAAATCTGCAATTCAATTGTAAACAAGTTAGAAACTGAACAGGTTTTGGACGCGTCACAATTGCATATTAATTTATATAATATGCTCAAATATATAATGGACAGGTCACGTGCCAATATACGTGATTTATATTATCTACACATCTAATCTTCATGAGCTGATGAGTTTCTTGATCTAATGCGTTTTAGGAAATTAGTACTATACGATTTGAGGAATAGCTCGGGTTATCGCTAAAACTAATTAGGCATAGGCAACAAACACAAAAAAGTTTAAAACCTTTATTTACGACTAAAAAATATGAAAAAGGATACTGTTGATTTTTATTTTTGGAATGCCTTAAGCTGATAATTAAATTAATCGAAAAGGTTGGGTTAATATTAAAACAATTATTACTTAGTAATTAATGTAAACAAAAATAACTTACTTGTGCCAATATTGATCTGAATCTCGGATTATTTATACTGCCGTCAATTATGTTAAATGCTTGAACCATTTTCACTAAATTTAACTAAATAGTTTATCAAAAATATTTGAAAAAAATTACGAATTATTTTTAAGACATTATTAAATTTAGGAACTTTTTAGTTTCTTCTATATTATTTTAAACTTTTAATTAATTTATTTATTTCTTTTACTATTTTAATTATTTTTTGTTTTATATTTAAAAGACAACATCTGCTCAAGAAAACTGAATTTAAAATGAATCTCAATGCGAGAAACAAATTCTAGCCTTGAGACTTGAGATCTACATTTGTGGCACATTGTATCCTCAATACAGTATTATAATATAACTAAGTCGTAACACAACTTTTTTAGTGATCCTTCAACGTCTTAAAAACATAAATACTTACTAACTTCCGCCCGTGACTTCACTCCCGTTATTCATGAAATTCAGTTCAGTAATTAATCTCTAAAATAAAACAGATTTTTCACGTTTGTACTAAGAGACAGATTCGTCTGGTGAAAATTTTTTTGGAAATATCAATTTTTTTTGGAAGAACACCTAGTAAGTTTATAGTTTTTAAAGTTATCATGGTTATTGCCACTCAAATTATTATAATTAACTATTTTTAAATATCCCGTTAATTATAATAATTAGAGACTAAGAAAGTACTTCTGAAACTACTAATGGCACACATTACATTTCTTTGTTAAACTTCTGAGGTTCTTATCTTACTACCCGTAATGACTGTCGATGATGTTAGTTCGACAGCCGGGATCGACGGCATAACTTGCCCTCCGAAGCATGAAAAGGAATAAAATTATTACAGGCCACTTTGTAATGAAAAAAATAATAATTGTAGTGGCCAGACATGACTATGAATTTGCATAGTTAAACTTAATTATATTCCAATCTCTGGAACCATGTTTAAAATATAAAAATGTATAAAGAATTACTCGTTTAAAGTATTAGATTAACTGCTAACCTAACAAGATGTTTTTTTATCTAAACGTGTATTTTATTAACTAAATGGTTTATTTAATCAACCTAGTTTCTGTATATCTTTAGAAGATATAATCCAGTACTGAATTAAAACGCATTATGTTTGAATACAGTTTTATTTTTACATCCCTACTTGGTCTGTATCTTTGTTTACATCACTACATAGTATAAAACAAAGTCGCTTTCTCTGTCCCTATGTATGCTTAGATCTTTAAAACTACGATACGTATTTTGATGCGGTTTGTTTTAATAGATAGAGTGATTCAGTGGGATGGTTTTTAGCTTAATTTTATCCCCATATTCCTACAGAAACGTAGTGTATAAATGAAAATCATAAGTTCTCTTTTTGCTTCGCCTAAATTACACTTGTTAACCCCTGACGCTAAAGAGGTGTTATAAGTTTTTATTTTTAAAATGAGTTTTAACACGGTTGGGGTTTTGTTTATTTTTTTATTTGTACTTATAGATTTCGATAAATAAAGAGGTTATACACGACAAATAAGAACACATTATAAAACATAATCTACTAATACATTCATACAATATCCTTAGTACAAATATCCTAGTTTAATTAAAAATATAGACAATGATGGTATGTCAATAAGTACTTGAAATACATAGATAATGCGCTCCGTTATCGGCCCGTAGCCTTTATTAACAGACACAATTACATTGTAAAGTTTATTATATATTTATTCATATATACATTTATTATCTTATTTTTAAGTTTTTACAATATACATTTATAAAAAATAAAAACAAAATATACAATAAAAACTTAAAAAATAGAAGGCCGCCAGTAGCGGGGCAGGGCCCAAACTACCGGCGGTTAGGGCTGCAGAGACAGGAACCTCCTCACGATACGTGCCGTGTCCAAAATCACTGCCTTCTGTATCTGCCCCTTGATCCAACCGTCGAGCGAAAGCCTCTTAAGATGTTGGTCGAGACTTTTTGCTATCAGACCATTCGCACTCACAACTATCGGTACAATAATTGTTGAATCAACGTCTATTATATATATTTATTTACTATTATAAAGTTTTATTTAATTAACCTATTGCTGAGTGTGGTGGCGCGGCATGGGGAAGGCTTATGACCAACAGTGGACGATCACGGGCTGATGATGATGATGATGAACCAATCGCCACAATTTCGTTCCACCTTAGGTTCATTTTTATGCTACAATTTGTCCAAATTCCATTCATAATATTACAAGTTTCTATCCCAGTCCTTCTGGGCAAAGCTTTTATAGTTTTAGATCACTTCAAGCCAATTCCATTAATAATAAATCTTAGAAATGTGATACCTTCCTTGACTTTCTCCTCGCTGGATCGGACGTAACGAAAAATGGAGATAGTCGGGAGCTAGCGGTGGGTATTTTGGTATCTCAATATTGTGTCAACATATCCTACTAATATTATAAAGCCGAATGTTTGTGAGTGTGGATGTGTGCGGACTGACGGAACCCGAATGCATCTCACGTTTAGCCACTAATATTAGTTTCCCGCTCTCGTATTTTAATGACCTGTAGCTGGTTTGAGCAGACACGTGACGAGCACGTTTTTCTCATGACAACACCTCAATACATGTTATCACTAGTCGACTGTTGAACAAGTTATCTCCATATTTATTTGTTGTATCGATGCAAATATAATAACTCTTTATTATATTCACTATTCACTAGAATGACTACTAAGTCATAAATGTTTATATTTTTAGTAGTTCGAGTTTATTAGTAAACAGAGAAACAGGATTTTAATGTGATTTGGTTCAATTCATTCATTCATTAAGTTTAAAGGTTAAAAGAAGAAAGAGTTTTTTAAATAAAACAACGTTAGATAGATACTTGCAGAATAATTAATAGTATATTCGCAACCCACAATTCAGTTATTCAGTCTTCTGTGACCACGAATTTTGTGAATATGTGGATAAAATAAATTGACGAGTTCAATCTGTTTAACGAGTATAAATTGACGAGTTCAAACTTCAATCTGTGTACTTGTAGTGTTCGTTTAAATCAAAGAAATCAATAAAGGGTTGGTGTCAAAGAGTTAAAGTCGCAATATTTTTGGACAGGTGAATAATAAGTATTTGTATGATAAAGACTTTAATCATCCTAAAATTCTACTGAAGTTTTCAATGTTAATCCAGATAATAAAAAATAACGCAACACATTTTGTATGAATGTTTTTTTATTGAGATTTATTTGTTTAAATTATTTTTCATTTGTTTCAGATTCAACATCGCGTTAAACAAGGTTTGTTCCACTAATTGGATTTTGAAGTTAACTTTTTGTTTCATTCATGTCAGTTCAAATTATCCAGAACACACATACGTCATGCAGTCAGCACCTATTTATAAGGTACTCGTAAATGACGTGTTTATTTTATAAGTAAAATAAAAAATAACATTATATTATTTTAAGTTATATTTTTTCCGTGGTATGTATGTAGAGAAATAAGTACATATATATATTAATGTAACTGGTTTTCCACGTGGTTTTATATGAAAGCTCTCCTAAGAGAAGATTTTGGGAAAACTACTCTGTAAGCAAGAAGTACGATTGTGACTCCACCTACTAACGTCTTTATGGTTCCCGCTCAAGACTAACATTGTGTATTAGTACTATTATCATAGTATGTATCCGGATATTTAATTTAAAATGTGATTAAATGAAATATTTATCAGAATATTTTGGAAGACAAAAATAATCATAAAGATTGCATTTTTCCATAGACATCTAGGTACTACATTTTATAGAAAGCGGAACAGTATATCAACTTACGAATCAAAATTTTAAAATAAAACTGCCTAATATGCATTTTGCGCTCTAAGCTCTTGTTAAATAGAGTTCAAAATACAAAGTCGGTTGTCCGGTTTCAGCATTCGTTTGAGGCTGAAAAGGTCTCACTTTTAATGAGATGAATTCGACTTATCCTGAATAAAGCCGCTCGGAACTCTTCCATTGGTATTTCCTTTTATTCTAAGTATTTCGTTTCTTTTATACAGAACTTTCAAACTTTAAATATCGAATGAAAGGTAAAACCATTAATATGCCGTGATCAATGAAATATTGATGGGACTTCAGTGAATAGGTTTGTTATGCTTATATCGAAGGTTGATGTTTGGTTTCTATAAAAGACTGTCTATCAGTAAAGACCGTTTCCAATCTTCAATCTATCTATGATTTCGCTTATCGCCGATTACAGCCTCTGTATATCTGTCATTTTACCGTCCCAATAACCATATCAAAAAAAAAAAGTAACGTAAAATAAAAACACCGATCGTACTCAAACATAACAAATCAAATCTAACATTATCTTTTGGAGCAAAAACAAACGGAATACATTTCCATTTTAATTGCGAAAATAATGTGGAACCAATTAGCATGCACAGCCCCGGTCTGTAAAACAATCACGGAACATGGTGTATCCCCATCCATCTTCGTCTGCCGACAAAATGTAATGAATTCTCGATGACTGCCTCTTCTCCCAGTTTTTCCCTATACAAATTCAATAACTTCGCTATCAACAAAATTGGCTGTAACAGCTTCAATCCTGATTGATGTCGGAGTTTATTCAATTAAATCTGTGTGACACATAAACACTTGGAAAATGGTTTGTATTTTTCTTAGGAAAATATTTCTTAATAATCAAATAAGTACTTGGTTTTGAAATTTATATATGTACTTACCAATTTGCGTCCATAGTCCTTCAAAATTAAAGTTTACTCACATTATTATTGGACGAGTATTTATAACTTGAAAATTTATGTTAATCTTTAATACTTCTTATTTAGGAAGTCGAAAGTCCCTCAGAAAGAATGGTTTAGATTCGTAATTAAATCCTATAAATACCTACCTGCGACCGAATTCCAGGTTTATCCCCATTGAACCCAAGAATTCGCAGTGAGACAATATACGGTAGCTAAATATAACTCAAAAATAAATTAATGTTCGCTAGAGTTTAAAACACCTATTTGTTTGTTCGTATCAATATTGGATTGGTTAACCAAAATTTGGTAATCGCTACTTTCCAATATTGACTATAACTGATTACCAAATTTTGGTTTCCCTAAACATTTGAGTCAATATCCAATGTAAACGGAAATTATCCCTAATTTCCGATAAAACCACGTAGCGTATATACTCGTAGTAGTTAGCACGGGAGGTAATATCTCGATAATTGCATTTAGTATATTAGGTATTAAAACTATAAATAAAATTTGATTTGATTTGCATTTGAGTTACTCAATAAAATACACAGCATAATATAATTAAGTCATTTATTGATAACTTTGATTTACACGAACATTACACATTGAAATAAAACACTTAAACGGATTTTTGTCGTGGATGTATTTTGTTTTACATTAAGTCATTTATTCACATAACACAGTACATATAATATAACTAAATGTCTCCCCGTCGAGTCCGCGCCCGTCTCCAAATACATTGTCTAAATATTTGATACACTAGTTACGGTTTGTCAACATTGCCATAAAGCTGAGCTTTACCCTTCGTTGCCATTTCTAAAGATATAAATTTGTCTGTCCGAAGTAACAGTCTGCCGTATACATTATGTATGAACAGGGTGACATGTTTTATGGCATTTGTACAAAGATGGCTCCATTTTGAGGATTGTAGCTTTACGATACCTGTAAGACTACTTCAACTAACTCGATTTTCTAAGAAAGGAAGATAAAAACAAAGTTCCTTTTTTCTCTCAAATGTGCTTATCTAGTAATGACGTCATCAACGTTTGTACTTTAATTTAAATGGGTAAAAATTGTGCTCAAAAATATTTTGTTGAGTATCCAGCTGACGGTTGTTTTTCATATTACAGTTTTTGATTGTGAAATACACTTTTACAAACCATTACTAGAAAATTCTATTTCTGCTTTAAAAATCTTTCCTGTATGTACCTACAAGTTTTCAGGTATATTGTGTACTTGCTGTGCCCCGCTGTTTCACCCGCGTAGTTCCCGATCCCGTGGGAATTTCGGGATAACATAGCCTATGTCCTTCCCCGGATCATAAGCTACCCCTGTACCAAATTTCAAGTTAATCGGTTCAGTAGTTTAGCCGTGAAAAGGTAACAGACAGAGTTACTTTCGCATTTGTAATATTAAGTAAGGATGAAAGAGTATAAAAATTTAATCCAGATTACTACATTTTCCTTAAGCCGTATAAGCTACGAAAATTGTCGCATTTCTCTCTCACTTAAATAGGAAGAGTATATCTGCCAAAATGTTGCCATGTGGAGTAAGTAATTCGGAGGTATGAAAAGACTTTTGATCATTTCAAATATAATAAGAGAACTTGCCAGTTGACAAGAAACTGGATATACCGAACTCCCGTCGTACTTTAACTATATTTTATATATTTTTCTCAGCCCTTTGAAACATTTCAGCATTATATTTCTTGTGAATTATTTCCTTTGAGATTTAACTATGATACTTCTCGGTAACTTAACTTGCATATTTGATTTATAAGCACAGAGTACGGGGTGACGACAATGTAATAAAAAGCGCTGGAAGTACTAGTTTTTATGAGTATTTAAATAATTGACAAAAGAATACGTAGACCAAATAAAACTTGAGATATTTGTAGCATAAACTACTTAGTATTTACTAGCTGTGCCCCGCAGTTTTACCCGCGTAGTTCCCGATCCCGTTGGAATGTGGAGATAAAATTAAAAACCTCCCTTTTGAATTACTCTATCTATTACTGAAAACCGTATCAAAATCCGTTGCGTAGTTTTAAAGATTTAAGCATGCATAGGGACATAGGGGTATAGGGACAGAGAAAGCGACTTTGTTTTATACTATGTAGTGATTGACATAGAATACAATAAAAGCTTTATTTATTTATTTTATTATACGATGGTATCATCGTAAGATGATACAGAAGAGTTTTTGTTTATTGTAGTAATATTACTACTCTCTCTCTCTCTTTTCCGAACCTTTATCCCATGTCTTATTTGGGGTTGGTTTTCAGTTTAACCAGATTTGTTTATTGTAGTAATATTACTACAATAAACTAAAACTCTTCTAAAATTCTCGGTGATCTGAAACTTTAAACAGAAGTTCTATAAATGACGGCGAAGCACTAAGAAAAGATTTGTAAAAGTTCACCTATTGGAAAATCCAGCGGCGGATTTACCAGCAGACTGAGTAAGCTCTGCCTTAAGTGGCAAATACGGAGAAATACCAAATATTTTAACTTTTGCTTTTTCTCAAGCGTGGTGATTATGGTAAGGTGTTTATTCCTCCTCACTGTGCTAATATTTAACCGTGAGAGAAAGGAATTAATTGCATTGCAAAGCGATTTTACATGTCTATACTTTACTATTTTTGTTTATTTTTTTTTACTCTTTTCTAATGTCTGGGAGATATACTTACATCTTTGCGATGACTTTTCTTCTTCCTTTTCATTGTACCTTCAAAAGCAAAGGTAAAGTTCTAAGTCTAAAATAAAATAAAACAAGTTCGCAGCCAATTTCAAAATAGTAAAGGTAAAAGGGGCGAAAGTTTCACAGTCTACAATTGAGAAACGTTTACACAAACATTCTGAACCAAGTTTAAAAAATAACGTGGATATTCTTAACTCAGCTTAAAAATGTAGAAAGAATAATATTTCAGAAATGATATATCTTGTAATTCTATTCAACACACGCCATTTTGTCTCCCACAATCAAAATACCGCGTGTTAAACGCGAATAGTCAACACAATTTGAGCTTTGCACGTACAATTCCAGAAACAATTCAGCCATGCATTTACATAAAGAATTTCAATATTTCCCCACACTTTATACATCTGAACGGGCGAGCACTTAAACAGGTAGTAAAAACGAAGTCGGGTCCCATTTCGCACTTGACTGCTCCAAATATAGCCCCTGAGAGAGTGGAACTCACAAACCTACGTTTGTTCCCCGACTAACTCCCCTGCAGGGACTTCTCGCGACGATCGAGGTCTCAAACAACTTTTGACACCAAATTAGCTTGTTTAGGACCTATTACTGAAACGACATTGTTCAACTCTCATCTGATTTTATATTTTGTTTCAAAGACTTTTTGCGGGGTTTAATAAAAGTTTATTTTTCTTACTAACTGTACTCACGGTTTTTCGCTAGGTAAATACAGGTTAGGATAGGAATCAAGGGCTAAAAACTACATGTCAATACAGGCAACGAACGCGTCTGAGTTATGTAATATGGGCACACAAACGCACAAACTTCCATATTAAATTATTTACTCTCTAGGCATAGGTGAGGTAATTCTAATTATTATTAATTAAGTGCTAATAATTTTAATAAGCAATTATTTTGGTACCTATACGGTAATTAATATCGATGTTTAGTGATGTCACGTTGAAACCTTAACCGGGTAAATACTAACTACGATTGTAGAACCAGCCGTACCATTACAATCATGACCTGATTCGATGGAAATTAGATTGCAATCATACGTAGGGGAGGAACTAAGCATGTGTTCACAGTTCACATATCTTTGTTTAAACTACACCTTACCTTAGGTAAGTTACATAATAAGTCTATATTTCATTTAGTCATATTTCACTTATAACTAAGACTCTAGGGCTCCCCAATACCAGGCATACTTACACCATAAAGAAGATACGATTACACCCCAATCCTACTCACAGCACTAATATTGACAAGAAAGAAACCTCCCTGCAGAGGAATATTACATTTTTAATATTACAGGGTATTACGTAAATAGTGTACTTTGTATAACGATTGGTAATTGCGGAGAAGGAACTCGGACGTTCGGTGTTCGGTCGTCGGCGGCTCTGACCAAGTTTCAAGTGCACTTGGTAACAAATGTCGCGCCTCTAACTACCAACTTAGACCACAAAACATCACTGTATACAACCCGATACTAATCTTTAAATGAAATCTACAAATAATAACTAAATATGTATTCATTGTAATATGAAAGTATGGTAATGGTTTTTTCTGATTCGTGTATGAAAGTTTAAAAAACCCCGTCATCTTCATTGTTCAAATAGTATAAATATCGTTGTTTTTCAAAAAGGCTAATTTTGGCTGTAAATAACATGTGCAAGATAGCTAAACTATTTGCAAGAAATCATAATCATAATCATTCACTCCATCATCTCATTATAGTAACTGACCCCTAACTAAGCTCGGAGCTTGTATCTAGGGTATCAGAAACTACGCACACACTCATTCACACACACACCCAGACCGACACAAACATTTGTGGTTCACACAAATATTCACCCCGCACGGGAATTGAACCCGCAACCTAACGGATGGCAGATCTAAATCATACAGTATTATAGAGTATACAATACTCGAAGATTTCTAGCAACTAAGTCAGGGTATATTAGTTGAAATAAGGGTAGAATGATCAATAATAATATTGTAGTAACCTAAGCAGAGAAATCTCACAGTATCTACAATGACGAACAGTCAAATTGTGATTGATCACCCAAAACAATCGGATGATTAAGGGCCATCGTACATATGTGTGTCTAGGATATAAGGTACGCTACCGAGAGTCCCACGGGATTGGAAACCCGGGATTTACGCAGCTTATCCCGTGTTCAACTAGGCTAAAGTGTAACTAAGTAATTAGTACTGAGTAATATGTGAAAACTTATAAAAACCGGCCACATACTGTATAGTGTTTCGTAACTTCAGTACTTTTCGTTATATTGTAGATTTTTTTTAAAAGTTGGATGACTATTACTCTTTAATTAACAAAACTAACTTAGCTGTTATAGTTTTTCAATAAAGTTCGTTATTATAGCTATCACGACATTTCCAGAATTTCCAAGCTAATAGTTTAGTTTTCAGAGGAAAGACGCCCAACTTCATTTAAAATTACCACTTTAAAGTTGAATAATTTACATATTCCGGCGGAAGCAGTAAAATATAATAATTTCATATTTTGAAGAATTTTATCTAAGAACCATCTGTTTTAATTGTTGAAAGAGATGAAAAGAATTGATTTATGAATCAATTTGCGTCAAGAAAGAGTGGAAGGAAGTTAATTATCTCGGAGAGCCCTTGAGAGTTGAGATTTTTTGCACTACCCTCAACGAACAAATTAGTTCATCGTCCTTCACACTGGATTTTTTGTGTGCTAGCTAACTCCTCGGTTTTGTCTTTAGAGTATTTAATAAAGATTGTATGCATAGTAAAAATCCTGTAGAGAAAGATAGATCTTAACTGTTTTGAAATACAGGAAATAATACAAATATTATGTTGAAAGGTTCTCGGGAGTCATGAGCAAACAAAACATAGGGATATTCTCAACAGAGACTTTCTTTCATTCCATTTCTGAATACTTTACCATTGATAACATTATTATATTTGTTTAGGCTTTGACGAAAATAAAACAGTCCGATTTGGGAGTTAAAATACAGCAATCTCTGAATCTGACGTAACAATTTGTTTTACCATTGTGTTACTGTGACCAAATATTGAGTGACTTCAACGAGAACGTTAGAGAGGTTCGTTAAAGAATAAGTAACCAAATTTGAATATGAAGGCATTATTTTTATAAATTCAAAAATATTATTTTTATGTTTTTTAATATACTTACCAACAATTTCAGACAATCAACAAACAAACAACAAATTATTATAAAAGTTTAATTGCGACATATTGTAGGAGTCATTTGAAAAGGTCACAGTTTCGAATCAATACCCATACCTTACAAAATATAATAAATAATCTTACATAGAAATAGAAGATGTAGACGTTATGATATAAATAAAATGAAATATAGAAAATATTACCAAGTATATTTCCCTTGGGTGCTCCAACGAAACTAATTTTACCGTTGAAAGTACTAGATATTGTGATTTGATCTTATTACGGACTCAAATACTCGAATTGAGGTAATATTCCCAGTAAGTGCCTATTGTGTAGGTTTCTATTTGTTATTGTAGGTGAAGCAGGCAGCCATTATTGGGCAATGGGGTATTGTGGTGCTTACCCTAACTATAATATAATAATGAACAAATATTAGTTGTTATAGACTAAATTAAGTTAATTATATTTGTATGAAACGTGTAAAAGAATAAACAACTCCTTCTTGCAATCATTATTGAGACAAAGGATATTTAATTTAATAACAAATACAGATACAAAGTTTCTTGCTATTTTTCTTATATTTTCATCAGCGAGAAAGAAGGTTTTGCCTTGTGGAATCTTACCAACTGATACTTTACTTTTAGTAGTAGAGCTCACACGTCTCATCATTTGAACTTCACTAAAAATTAAGTGCCTATTTTAAAGTTAAGCCGATCAATGATCATCAACATTGAAACTTTCCACCTGCCGTTACCCAGGTATGATAACCAAACACCATCGCTACTGTACAATTTATGGTAATGTTAGCATTATAAACCGACTTTAGATAATTGCGCCGTGATTTACATTGATTGCGAACAAACGGCGGCTCGACGCGCGTCTCTTCATTTACATTTTGTTTTTGATATTCTAATGAATAATTTGTTGAAACGAATTCTATTGTTTGTACCTTCTAGACGATTTGTGATTTGAGTGTTCACGATAATTTGGTGAAAAGTTTTTGTTAGCTAACTTGTAACAATGATTGTGTTGTCGTTAAGATGAATTGGAAACGATATGAAATTACTTTGAGGGAACAAAATATTCACACTTTTAGGAAAATATCTTGTATTGTAAATCATGATAGTAAAATTGTATTTTAATAAGTGACAAAAGGTAGAAGCCCTTCACCTACCAAGATTGAGGTCCAGCTGTTGGTCAATATAATGGTGACTACGCCCATCTTTCTCACTATGCTAATATCTGGTCAGTGATTACGCCCATCTTCCTCACTATCTTCATTGAAAAAGAAGTTTTTGCCCTTCGGTGGGTTGTAAAAGTACTCAAATTACGTACCGAAATATGATACTTTTGTATCAATTTCAACCCATATCCGTAGTAAGCATCTGTTCTCACCTCAGAGAACACTCTTCGTTCGCAGTAAATTATGTTATCCAACGAACGATGTTTTAATTTTCTCCGCGCACAACGTTCCGGTATTAATATCAAACTCGTTATTTTTGCTTTCATTTAGGTAAATACTAAAGTCTCCAATTATTATTATACTTAAGAGAGAGAGAGCTTTGTATTTATAAAAGGAAATAATGTTTTAGTTGACTTGAACCATCAATATTCCATTATGCTTCATGATAGTGATTGCGGCTTGTAAAGTTTACGAGTTTGATTAATATCTATCCCACCAAAAACATTCTGTAAAAAACTAGCCAAGTCTCGATGGAGCTGCTTGTTTATCTCTAAAAAGTAATGCAATCTAGACAAACTCGTGCCAAGTCTAAGGTTCCTTACTGCGATTTCTTTATTATTATAGTTAATGTTGTGTGACCTGGCCGTTGAAGGGTACACATGTATACAAAGGTACAAAACTAGGTGCTCCATGACACCATTGCACCAATCTGTCGCCAGAACCGCTACCCATTGACGATAGAAAATTACCACTTGAAAAACGTTGATTCAATATCCAGTCAATTGTAGGCTTGATGAAGCTGCGTATTTTAATAATGTAATAACATTACGTGTAAACAAAATTGACTTGTACCCACTACTAACGTTTTAAACAATGTTCAACGGCCAAGTCACACAACATTAACTATAATAATAAAGAAATCGCAGTAAGGAACCTTAGACTTGGCACGAGTTTGTCTAGATTGCATTACTTTTTAGAGATAAACAAGCAGCTCCATCGAGACTTGGCTAGTTTTTTACAGAATGTTTTTGGTGGGATTTCATTTATTTTTGTTGAAACGTGTTTATATTGATTTATTTTATTAGATTCTCTTATTTGACACATTTTTTTTCTTTTTAGGAGTAGTATTTTATTATTAAACGCCCCGCGGTTTCAACCGCGTAGTTCCCGTTCGCGTTTCCGTGGGAATTTCGGGATGAAAAGTATTCTATGTGCTTCTCCTGGTTCTAAGCTACCTCTCCACCAATTTTCAGCCAAATCAAATCAGCCGTTCTTGAGTTATAAATTCCCGTTCCCAATCCCGTGGGAATTTCGGGATTAAAAGTATTCTATGTTCTTTTCCTGGTTTTAAGCTACCTCTTCACCAATTTTCAGCCAAATCAGTTCAGTCGTTCTTGAGTTATAAATTCCCGTTCCCATTCCCGTGGGAATTTCGGGATTAAAAGTATTCTATGTTCTTCTAATAGTTTTAAGCTACCTCCCCACCAATTTTCAGCCAAATCAATTCAGCCGTTCTTGATTTTAAAATTCCCGATCCCAATCCCGTGGGAATTTTGGGATCACAGGTATCCTATGTCCTTTTCCTGGTTCTAAGCTACGTCCTCACCAATTTTCAGCCAAATCAGTTCAGCTGTTCTTGAGTTACAATTCCCACTCCCGTTCCCGTATAATTCCCGTTCCCGTTCGATTATCCTAGTTTTTATAGTTTTCCCTTTATGTGGCCATTAAACCCTAACTCTGTACCAAATTTCAGCTCCCTAGGTTTATGGGAAGTACTAGTTCTATTTTGATGATCATGAGTGAGTGAGTGAGTGAGTGAGTGAGTGTCTGTCTAAAATGCGAAACTTTGCTTTCGCTTAACTTCGGAACTAAATGACCTACAGACTTGAAATTTTATTTTAAGTATGTGATTGTATAGCTTACTGGATGACGAAAATTTCAGCGTTCTGGGCTTATCCAGAGGTTGTCAAATAGGGGCCTGAAAATGCGGCGAAAGGGTTCCTGTAAAGGATGGTACGGCAGTGTTTGCTTCGCGCTCGACTTGGCGGGGGGCACTGCCGTGCCCCCAGATTAACATGTCTGCTAGTCTTGGTCCGAGTGTTTTCTGTCAACTCGACTAAGCCTGGTATAGGACTAGGTGGGCCGTGGGATACCGTAGCGCACAAGCCATGGATTTCAGAATTTCGGTCCACCACTAAACATAGGCCTCTTTAGTTGATCTCCATTACACAAGCATCCAAGTAAGTCAATATTACTCGTATAACACCTACAAGCTTTTCATTAGCTATATCTTTTTTACGTTTAAAGTTTTTTCATTTAATATTTCTTTTGAGATCCACAGTCACGTAGTTTTTACATAGGTACATACAACGTGAAAACATATTACGCGTGGTTACGTTCCTTTCGTTTACAAAACTTTTTAATATTACAGAAGTTATAACACAGATGAATGAAAATTTAAATTGAAATCCTGAATTCACATACAAATACGTAATCTATTTAAACGTGAACGTATGAACGTTCATTTGTTGTAATTGTATACATACTGGTATGAAAGAGGAGCGATGGTAACGAAAAGTAAATCCAATTAACCGTCAATTAGCATTTATATTAAGAGCCGTGATCTGCCGCGCGACAACTCAAATTTTCACTCACACAGACGCGCACGCGTGTCCGCATGCACACTGTCTATGTGGTGACGACGCGCTCGCTCTGAATACTCCGGCCGAATGGTTTTGATCCATTGGAAATTATAAATTGTGTAAAAGTTATTGACAAAAGTAAAAATACGAGTATATTTTTTTTACGATTCATAGTAGGTAGTATATGATTAGATATAATTTACGTAATACCTTTCGATTCGATATTCCATTATTCACAACAAGGAATAATGAATAAAACAAATACTTAGTTTTTTGTTTTTAAAATAAGACATGATTTTTTTTTGGTAAGTAACGAAACTTTTTAAAAACAAAGCAACATACGAGTAAAAAAAAGTCTATAACTTACTTGTGAATAATATATTTTTTGCCATAATTGTATTGATTTTTCATATACTAATTGCAGTTTTAGTTTTTATTAAAATCGCCAGCAATTTTCGATATTCCTTTCCATATAGTTTCGAATATCGTCTACCACGCCTACTTGAAAAATGCATTCTCTGTATATGTACAACATATATTATCGGGACAACCTTTTAGCGCTAAAAGCAGGACTTTCTAAATTATTTCGTTTCCGTTTTTGTTAAAAAAAAAACCGACTTCAAAAACTAAAAAGTATAAAATAACAAATATTTAATGTAATACCTCTTATGCGATGTAGCACATAAATAAAATAAAAATGCGACCAACCCAAGCGGGCAAACGTTTGTTAACGGTCGTCTCGAATTATAGTTTTGTAGTTTATTTTTCTAATAGTTTTATTTCTTTAAGGCTTGTCACCGACTTCACACTTATCAATAGGTAACATACACACAAAGGTATTAATTAGCATCGCATAAGAGGTGTATTAAATTAAATATTTGTTATTTTATACTTTTCAGTTTTTGAAGTCGGTTTTTTTTTACTTTTGAGTGTCACAACCTATCTGGTTGTAAAGTTCTCATCGATACAAATTAATCAAGCCCAAACACGAGGTAACTGCTGTTAGTCGTTGAAGAGTTCCCTCGACTATCTTCCAGGTGCATCATCAGATCGACTTCAAACCTTCATTTAATTATAATGCTTTAAGAAAATTAACGAAAAACTTAACAAATGCACTAATCACCCTACGATTTTCTAAAGTTCCTCTCAATTTCTCTAGAATGCCATCATTAGATCCTGGTTTCCTTGACATGGGACCAAACGGCAAGTCCATTCTTTTGAATAAAAAAAGAATTTTAGTAATCGGTACAGAATTGACGGAGATATCGTTGAACATATTCATAAAAAAAAACATACCGGCCGAATTGAGAACCTCCTCCTTTTTGGAAGTCGGTTTAAAATAATGTTGTTTTATTGCTCATTATTTCTAAAACATTATTTGTTATCATAAATGTTAATATTTTTTTTTAATAAATAATTCAAATTATAAAACAAAAATTATTATCGAGTATCAAAACATGTTGATGAGTTATCGCATAAAATTCGTACGCGCCGCAAAGGTCAAACGCTCGGTAGGAGCGATACGTCCTCTCTCTAAAAAGCCTCGCGGCAGACTGATTTGAATTGTTTCGTGCGTCCGATTTTATAGTAGTTTTATGATGATTTTAAAATATTTGTAGAAAAAAAGACAATTTGTTTTAGAGATTTTTTTTTAGTATAATTGTTGTAGAAAATATTCTTTTATTATTTGAGGTAATTTTAATAACGTTTTGAGCATCATTTATCAACGTAAATTACGATTTTCTTGAGTGTGATTTTTACAAATTCTAACTTTATATTTTTTTCGATTTCAATAATAATTATAATAACAATTAAATTTTCCTATGAGTATTTCCTTAATAAGGATCTGGACTTTAAGTTTGTTTAATTTTTAGTGCTAAATTGGTCGAATTACTAGAATCCGAAGGCATGGAATTTAATGCTAAAAGTGAAATTCAGAAAACATATGTTCAGTTTTCTTGATATATTTTTTAAGTTTTCTGTATAATATTGTTTTTCTCTGAGTATTTTTTAGATGACAATATTTCCTTTAATTATTACCTAAAAGCATGTTTATAAAATACGCATTTCATCATTCGCGTTCGATCCGTCAACACGAGCAGTCGTGTCGCAACGGCTGCTTCGATGTATTGACCGAATCATCGTTTTTGCACTTCTATCAAAATGGCGAGTGCAAAGCGATTTGAAACTCTTTCCTCCGAGGACCAGGGTGAATTTGACCTCAAGACCTTACTGCAAGACTTCTCGCTGCTGAAGGCTGAAGTTACCGCCTTGAAAACTAAGCTGGAGGTATCAGAGCGCGTGGTTGCCGAACTGAAGACCGAGCTCGCGGCATTGTGCAACAAGCCAGTGACGTCGATTTCACCGCGGTCAGCGCATAACGTGTGTGTGCGGCGCGGTGCAAGGAATACGAATACTTCGCCAGTCAGCATTTTTACGAATGCATGCGCGACTGACAACAGCGTTGCACAGGTTAATGAACGCCCGGCCCCGATGACCTCGATCGCCGCGGCGTGTGCACCGACACCCGTGCCAGCTGCGTCCTCTTCTGCAACACGTGTCCCAAAGCAGAAGAGCTACGCGCAAGTGTGTCGCCCGCCACCCGAGGTTAAGTGCGTGGCGGCTCCAACGAAACCGGTCAACAAAGCGAGGAAAGTCGACGTGGATGGCTTCACCGTGGTGGAGAAAAAACGTCGACCGAAGCCGTCTCGTAACCGACGTGGTACCGCCGACGCCACAGCCACAGAGAGTACCCTCCGTGTTGTGGAGCCCACCGTATCGTTGTACATATCGCGGTTAGACCCCAACACCACTGGTGAAGAGGTCCTGCGGTATGTAAAACAGAGAATATGTTTTTGGACGAAGGACTCTATACGACTCAATCTGAGGCGCCTCGAGTCGACGAGGGACACGTCCTTTAAATCGTATGTACTTCAAGTACCTGCGAAGTATAGGGACATGTTCCTCAATGCCGACTTTTGGCCTACAGGAGTCGTATACCGACGCTATTGGGAAGCGTTCATGAAGAAATTACCCTAAACTGTAGTTTTAGTTTATATAAATTATATGTATGTTAGTTTTTAAGGTATTTGTGTTAATTATTATATATATGTATTTACGTATTTGTTATGATATTTTATATGTGCGGTAATTTGAGAGGCCTTACCTTGCCGTAACACAGTTTCTAACTAGCACGGGAGGTAATGTCTCGATAATTGCTCAAATGTACTTATTGTAACAAAAACTTCATAAATAAATTGATTTGATTTGATTTGATTTGATTTGATATAATATGACTAGATCAAAAAGTACAAAAACCGTCAATTATCGAGTTTAGGGTCTTAATGGAACGACTATCAATTTGTATCAACGTTCAGAACTAAAGTGATTGTGTTACACCCACGCGCGCGGCCCCTTAATTAACTGATATTTTCATTACATTCGTTTCCATTACAACGTTATCGCGTAATTTTGTTAATTTAAAGATTTTGTTGAGAAAAATGGTTCACTACATAGTATAAAACAAAGTCGCTTTCTCTATCCTTATGTCACTATGTCCCTATTAAGGTCCCTATGTATGCATAGATCTTTAAAACTACGCAACGGATTTTGATGCGGCTTGTTTTAATAGATAGAGTGATTCAGTGGGAAGGTTTATAGCATAATTTTATCCCGATATTCCTACGGGAACGGGAACCACGCGGTTGAAACCACGGGGCGCCGCTAGTTAAGAATATGTTGTAGAAAGAAAGTCAGCTTTTTTACATTGTGTTCAATTTATTGTGGTTTTTTTCTTTAGATACCTAGTACCGTAGTAAATTCTTATATTTTAGTAAAAATATAAGAACTTACTTATATTCAGAAATTCAAAGCAATACATTTCCAACGAACACATTTTATTGCAATCGTATTGTAGGAGCCGTCAGTTCCAACAGAGTCTGTCTAGACCAGATGGTCTCTAAGTCCGTGATCCACGTTTTAAACTTAATATTAACTTTTTTAATATTTCCAGTTTTAAACATCTTTGTATCATTATTTTCATAATTCTAGGGAAACTAAAGTCTACTTAAAGTATCAAAATATGTAAGGGTAATGATGGGTCGCCGTTATTTTATTTTATTTGGGTGGCTTCCTTAAAAATTAAATAATTAACATAAATTAGTAAAACCATTTACAAGCCTCCACATGTAGCACTAAAATGTTATACATAAAACCGCAAATGTTACAATAAGTATACTTACTTAAATATTACTATGTAGCTTTATAACTATATAGCTAGTTATAAGAATGAATGGCATTCAATTTCAAGAGCATTTCCTTTCTTCTTTCCCAGTTGTTTGTCTCATCATCATCGATAGTCGATATTATTATACAAATAACTGTAAATTAAAAAAAAAAAAAAAAAAAATAGATAAGTAAGGGCCTATTTCATCATCTTCAAGTAAGATTCAGAGTAGCTTTCACATATTTTGTCTTTGTCACTTGATATAAAGTAAGTAAGAGACAAAACTTTACTTGATGAGTAACTCTACTTGAAGGTCGTGAAATAGGCCCTAAGTATAATTGATTAGAACATTTCACGAATAAATTAAGAACGAAGTAGTAAATAACTTCTAATTATGGACAGAAATAATATTCCGACTCGATACTAAAAACTAGTTGTAAACACAACATTTCAACCAAGAATATTACCTAGGTAAAGTAGGTAATCAGCAAGCCTGCAGTATGCACCGACCGCACTGTAGAGGTGAGACCTCAAAGCGCCCTCATTGAGGACTTGAAGTAGATACACCGAGTAGGAGGGCCACGGACGAACCCCTCTACCTCCACGGACAACCTCTCAACGCATGAAATAAAATTCCAACTAAGATTTACGAGGGACTAGTGGAAACCTCATTTCGCTTATTCTAAATTCATACAAAGAACCAGGTTTAATTAGTTTTCCATTGTATTATTTTGTTTTGTTTTATTGTTATCATTTGGTATTTAGGTACCTATGTATTAGGTACATAATCCTTAAATATTTTGAAAATGGTATAAGTAGTACTTACAATAATCTATTTCAGTATCTGGCGTATGGTGTTTACAAAAATTGCTCAAAGGTACGAGTAGAGTAGTATAATGTAAATGTTATAAAAAATGCAGTTTATTGCATATGCAAAACTAAATAAAATAACTACATAAGTACTTACTTACTATTTTTGAAAGCTAGCTAAGTTATAACAGTTTTTTTAAAGTTAGTACGCAAATTAGTTAAAAAATGCGCAGTTTATTAACTAGTATTTATTATGTCTTTTCCATTCACGGGACTATTAAGGAGTCCCGGTCCTTTGGAAGGCTAGTATGGGGCCAAAGCCAACACACGGAAGCCCTTTGACATATTTAATCTTGTGTAAAGGATGCACAATCCGGCGACTATCCCTGTATAACACTATAAAATGCATCCAAGGACAGTCCCCGGTTCTGCTGGGACTATTGCAAATATATGGAAAAGTACGACTGGGTTATGGGAATGGGATGTTTAATGGACTGGATATTGGGGAACTATGGGGACTATGGCACCCGCCGATACAATGCTATAAACATGTTAGTATTTATATTATTATTTAGTATTATATATAATACCTATAACTGTACTATTTATCAATCTCGAAAATACGTATTTTTTACCTAATAAAGGTAGGATAATAGTAATTATTACATTACGTATAACTAAAATAGCCAATTATACCAATAAAATATTCAGATGAGAGTACTACTAACGCCATCTACAAACAAGTGACTGAACTAAAACATCTGATAATTTTTCCCGTGGTACTAAACCGCTATTGGACGGCCCGGTTTTTAGAACATGGAGGATATATTGATTCTGACTCGCCATTGGTTATAATTTTCTTGACATTAATTCAGCCAATAAGATTGAGCCGATATCATATGAAAACTGCGTAATAGAGAACAGATTTAGAATTCAACTACAACTAGTGTACTGAGAACAAGCCGACCAAACCAATTTGTCTTGACTCTTGTCAAACAGACAGATGACTGTACAATCGGTGTATCCGCCTTGAAAACGTAAAAGTATTTTTTTTAAATTCCGAGTATAATTTTTATGTGAACTCTTTGTGACTACAAATAGTAATAAGTGATAAACGTAAGTGTGTGCTTTATTCATAAATCAAGTGGTAGCTCGTAGATTGTGTACATACACTATAAACTTGACGTCATTGTAGTAATTTCCATCACAATACTGGTGAAATTCTTGTGTTTCTTAGTGGTTCTATCTCGTTAGTTTCGTTAGCTATACCCAGACTGGCTTATTTTACCAGAACGCCTCATACCAATTATATACACGAGGTATTGACTAAATACAGGAGTCGTGTGTAATGTCGTTGTTTTACTCATGTTTTGCATAATATATCAGACAATAACTTGTATCTGATTGCGATATCTCTGTTTTTGGATATCTATAAAGAACCACCTAAGTACTACATCAATTACGAGTGGCTACATCGTTTAATTGGTGTCTATTATGAATATGTGTCAGCGCCTTGGTGCGCAGCGCCTACCGATGGCCCAAATATAAAGCCCGCTAATCACGATCATTACGAGACCCTACAAACTATGCATAAAGCTATGACTTATCACTTTTCTGCATACTCTACACAATTCTAGATAAAACTAGATAAGATAACGCATGTTTCGCCGCTAGATTATAAAATATGATACAATAATAGCAATTTTTCGTATTAAATTAAATGAATTAATGTTGTGTTTTAGGTCACAATGACGACCCAAGTGCAAGCATTGTATGACTTCACGGGGGAGCCCAATACTACGGAGATGTCTATCACATGTGGTGAAATATTGACTGTTATAAACACAGAGATTGGAGAGGGGTGGTGGGAGGGGAAGAATTCCAAGGGTGAAACTGGTTTGTTCCCCGCTGCATATGTGAGGAAACTGTCTCCTGATGAGTCTGTGCAAACAAAGGCAGCACCTCCAGCGCCCCGGTATGACCAGGCAGCTGACGACTGGGGGGACCAACAGTACAGTGCAGGAGACAACAACTATCAAAGGGGAACCTCACATGAGGATGGATGGGATGACGACTGGGACGATGACACATACTCAGAAATAGGGCCCGTATCACAACAGAAACCACCTGCATACAACCAGCCCCTCACACCACTGCCCGGAATGCCCATCAATGACTACAACCAACAGATTGATGATACCTCTTCCAATTTCGGATCATCAGTGGGTACAGTCAGGAAAAATAAATTTGCACCTTCATCGAAGGTCAGTGGAGAGAGTTATTTACTTGCTACATTGAATGTGGAAGTCCCAGACCATGATAAAGTATACATTGTACAAGAAGAGGACAGGTATGTCTGGTCGCCTCTCTCTCAACCATACTCCGTTACGGTAGCTTCCCCAAAGAAAGAATCAAAATTCAAAGGTATAAAAAGTTTTATTGCCTACCAGCTGACACCTTCATTCAACAACATCCAAGTGTCTCGGAGGTACAAACATTTTGATTGGCTGCATGAGAGATTACAAGAGAAGTTCACATTGATTCCCATTCCACCGCTGCCCGACAAGCAAATATCAGGCAGATACGATGAGCAGCTGATTGAGCGCAGGAGAGTACAACTACAGGAGTTTGTGGACTGGATGTGTAAGCACCCGGTGCTATCGCGGTGTGAGGTCTGGCAGCACTTCTTGACATGCACCGACGAGAAGAGGTGGAAAGCGGGCAAAAGGCAAGCCGAGAGGGATAACTTGTTAGGATTAAATTATTGTGTTTCTTTGGTAGTACCTGAAAAAGCGTTATTGCAATCACAAGTAGACCACATCACGGAGCAGTGTCACACGTTCATCAACAGCATGGACACGTCGGTGAAGGCGGTCGTCAACATGTGCGTCATGGAGACCAAGAAGTTCCAGGGGCCGTACAAAACAGACTGTCAAAAAATTGGTGAAGCTTTTTACAGTTTAGGTAACGCGCTGGGGTTGGACGAGGGCTCGATAGTGTCCACGTCGAAGCTAACGTCGGCCATCAAGATGACGGGCGGCGCGTACATCGACATCGGGCGCATGTACGACGAGCAGCCCAAGTACGACTGGGAGCCGCTCGGGGACAAGTTCCACCTGTACAAGGGGATCGTGGGCAGCTTCCCCGACGCGCTCGCCAACCACAAGGGCGCCGTGCAGAAGAAACGGGAGTGCGAAAGACTGACAGCTGAACACAAAATGGAGGTAGCTCAACTGAACGAGGTGCTCCGGAGGACGGACGTCATCTCGTATGCCCTGCTTGCTGAAATCAACCACTTTAAAGTAGAACGAACCGTCGACCTGAAAGCGACCATGCAGAAGTTCTTAAAGCAACAGATAATGTTCTACAAGAAGGTGGTCGATAAACTGGAGACGACCCTACAGCATTACGAGGACTAGTGCAGCTAAGACCGATGGAACTGGTGTCGGACACTTTGATAGTACCGCTAGCAGCACGCGACGACACGAGTGCTAAATATACAAGTGATCATTACAATCATGGTGAATACAATTGAAAATGAACTTTGTTTAATTTTTATACTCTCTTTTCAGGAAAATAATTATTTTATATACTATATATAACTATTATGTGTTATTTTAACATATACCTGAACATATAGGTACGCCTGTAATCAATGAATTTATATTTCATAATAAAATGTGATCTATTTACGGACTGAAACTAATTGATTACTCTTTTGAAACTATCAAATAAATCTGTATATATATTGTAATGCATCCAACATGGTATAATAATATTATCAATTATATTTTAATTGTTTACGTCAGTATGTATATTATATACATTTTAATTTAATTCTAATATTTGCGGATCAACTTTTTATATGGAGAACTTGTTGTATTATTTTAGATTAAGTGTTGTACTATATTCCACTTTTACATGTTATAGCATGCTAAATAAATAAATTGAATAAATAATGTAATTCGTTATGAGCGTGTTTCTTTGGTTGTAACCTCGACAGTGTATAAGAACACCTGTAAGTATATATCTAATCTGTGCGTACGTAATCGCCGGTCGGGGTGACTCACGTTCACGGGTACTGTTGTGTTTACAGATGCGGTGAAGCGATGAGAAGGCTGAAACTTACAACGAAGTAACTGTTTACAATGGCGGACTCTAAGAAGGACGCGAGCGCCCTCCTCACCAAGAAGAAGAAAGTAAAGCCGCGGAAGTCGCGGGACGCAGACTGTTGTAGCGTCAACTTCCTCAAGTGCGTGCTGCATATCTTCAATGTGGTGTTTTTGGTAAGAATTTCTTAATATTTACTTTAATGGAGCCATAAATTATCTCCCAGATAACTAACGTAAACAATTATTTATTTAAATTATGATTGTAGGCAGGTATTTTTTAAAAACGTATAATATTTTAACCTTCACATATTGGATGGTGATTATAATATCAGTAATTTCTTTGTAATACCAAATGTGAAAATGTGAGAGTTTGGAATTCTCCGGGCGCGTGGCCTTCGACTAGTTTTATCGGAGACGTTAATATTATTAATGAAACCAGTCGCGTGGGCGCGACGTCGAGCCGTATTTGGGCAAGGTCAGGGTTCAGAGCGGTATCTACAACCGACACATTTCAAATGTAATCTCATTACACGTATACTAATAGATTTTTTGCTGTTCGATTATTTTTCTACCACCACAAAAATATGTTATGAAGAATAAGAACTAATCTAATCACAGAATCTAAGTAATTCTAACAGCGGATACCCACGCATTGATACCATACCAAACCATATTACCCGTTTTATAAACCAGATTGCCAAGTTCGCATAATTTGTTGTTCATCAGTTTTTTAAGATTATTGAAATCGAGAGGTAAGATTACAATATTGTATTTAAGCCTATTGATTGAAGTTATGTCTCGATGAGTATGAGGACTGAGTCAGGACAAAAATCTGTCGGTCGCACTCTTGACAAATGTAGGAATAGCCCCAAATAGATAAGGGTTAACTTCAGTTTTTCTTTTAAATTGGATTCTGTATTTACCGGTTTAAAAAAGAGACAACATTATTTATTACAGATGACATCAAAGAGCGGCAGTTACAGTTAGATATACTGAAAATACATAAGCATGACCATTACAGTATTAAATGCAATCAAAAGAAAACTACCATCCCTTAATAAGCCACAGACTCCTTCCTTGGAATCCCAATACACACCCTTGTGTACGTACATTGCAGGTGTCGGGCGTGGGCGTGCTGTGCGTGGGCGCGTGGTCGCACATGTTCCGCGGGCGGTTCGTGGTGCTGCTGCCGTCGGTGTGGGCGCAGCTCAGCGCGTGGGCGCTCGTCGTGGGCGGCGCCGCCGGACCCCCGCTCGCCGCGCTCGGCGCGCTCTCGCTCCGGGCGGAGAACAGGACCACCCTGCTCTGTGTACGTTATCGGCATCATACCCACACTGCTGGGACTTACACTCACACACATACACTCACACACACACACACACACACACACACACACACACACACAGACTGCTCCTATTTAGGACCGAGATTTATTGATTTGCTGACGATTTTCCTGGGTGATCTTAACAAGACAGGACTGAATAAGATTCTTATGTGTGATGTGCCCATGCGAGACTGCATTAATTTACAGGTTGATGGGACGATGTCGCGTAATTATTGAATTCCATCAATTAAGAATGATATGACTATGTCTGATGAAGATGATAAAAAGTCTGTTGTATGTTTCTTTGAACCTAATTGGTCTACTTTCGATGTATATTTCGATTGCTTGGGACGGTATTGTATAGGATCGTATTAGAACCTACACACACAATACTGACCCAAAGACAGTCTTCAAAACGATTAATCTCAAAAGAGCGGATTCCCATTTTTTTTCTTTTCGTGTGTAATTAAGTGGCTAATTAGACACAACAGGAAACCCAGTTTACACACTTCAAACTCCGTTTGGGATGGAACAATGACTTTCTAATGTATTTCATATGGTTACAGTACACGTACTTCCTGCTGATGACGTTCCTGGTGGAGGCGGGCGCGGGCGCGCTGGCGTACTACTACGAGGTGGCGGTGGAGCCCGAGCTGCAGCAACACCTCAACCACACCTTCCTCTCCAACTACGCGCTCGACGCCGCCATCACCGACGCCATCGACGCCATGCACATTGAGGTATACACAGGCTAGTGTGAGTGTGATGTCAGTGTGTTGTAGGCAGTTTAAATGCTGCGAGTATCAGTGTGTTGCAGGCAGTTCAAATGCTGCCAGTGTGTGATGTCAGTGTGTTGTTGACAGTTCAAATGCTGCGAGTGTGAGTGTGATGTCAATGTGTTGTAGGCAGTTCAAAAGCTGCCAGTGTGAGTGTGATGTCAGTGTGTTGTAGGCAGTTCAAATGCTGCCAGTGTGAGTGTGATGTCAGTGTGTGGTAGGCAGTTCAAATGTTGCCAGTGTGAGTGTGATGTCAGTGTGTTGTAGGCAGTTTAAATGTTGCTAGTGTGTGTGATATCAGTGTGCTGTGGGCAGTTCAAATGCTGCCTGTGTGAGTGTGATGTCAGTGTGCTGTGGGCAGTTCAAATGCTGCCAGAGTAAGTCTGATGTCAGTGTGCTGTGGGCAGTTCAAATGCTGCCTGTGTGAGTCTGATGTCAGTGTGCTGTGGGCAGTTCAAATGTTGCCAGTGTGAGTGTGATGTCAGTGTGTTGTGGGCAGTTTAAATGTTGCTAGTGTGTGTGATATCAGTGTGCTGTGGGCAGTTCAAATGCTGCCTGTGTGAGTGTGATGTCAGTGTGCTGTGGGCAGTTCAAATGCTGCCAGAGTAAGTCTGATGTCAGTGTGCTGTGGGCAGTTCAAATGCTGCCTGTGTGAGTGTGATGTCAGTGTGCTGTGGGCAGTTCAAATGTTGCCAGTGTGAGTGTGATGTCAGTGTGTTGTAGTTCAAATGCTGCCTGTGTAAGTGTGATGTCAGTGTGTTGTAGGCAGTTCAAATGTTGCCAGTGTGAGTGTGATATCAGTGTGTTGCAGGCAGTTCAAATGCTGCCAGTGTGAGTGTGATGTCAGTGTGTTGCAGGCAGTTCAAATGCTGCGAGTGTGAGTGTGATGTCAATGTGTTGTAGGCAGTTCAAAAGCTGCCAGTGTGAGTGTGATGTCAGTGTGTTGTAGGCAGTTCAAATGCTGCGAGTATCAGTGTGTTGCAGGTAGTTCAAATGCTGCCAGTGTGTGATGTCAGTGTGTTGTTGACAGTTCAAATGCTGCGAGTGTGAGTGTGATGTCAATGTGTTGTAGGCAGTTCAAAAGCTGCCAGTGTGAGTGTGATGTCAGTGTGTTGTAGGCAGTTCAAATATTGCCAGTGTGAGTGTGATATCAGTGTGTTGCAGGCAGTTCAAATGCTGCCAGTGTGAGTGTGATGTCAGTGTGTTGCAGGCAGTTCAAATGCTGCCAGTGTGAGTGTGATGTCAGTGTGTTGCAGGCAGTTCAAATGCTGCGAGTGTGAGTCTGATGTCAGTGTGCTGTGGGCAGTTCCAATGCTGTCAGTGTCTTGCAGGCAGTTCAAATGCTGCCAGTGTGAGTGTGTTGTAGGCAGTTGAAATGCTGCGATTGTGTAATGTGTGCGCAGTTCAAGTGTTGCGGCGCGGTGCGCGCGGGCGACTGGCGGCGCAGCGCGTGGCACGAGCTGGACGCGCGCCTGCGCGTGCCCGACTCGTGCTGCCGCTCGCCCTCCGCGCGCTGCGGCGCCCGCGACCACCCCTCCAACATCTACTACACGGTCAGTACCGCCCACACATACGTACCTCATTCATATACACTATCAGCGCATCGCTCTACTGACTAAAACGTCCAATGTTCCTATGGCCAGGGGTGCATCGACCAGTTCACGAGCCACGTGCGCGAGGAGCTGATCGTGCTGGCGGCGGTGGGCGTGGGCATGTCGGTGATCCCCATCTTCGGGTTCCTGTTCTCGTGCGTGCTGTACGTGAAGATCAAGCACGTGGAGGACTGACCTCGGCCCCCGCCCTCCGCCAAGAGGAAGGTGTTCGACAAGGGGGCGGCGGGCGGCGCCCCGCTCGCCCGCCCGCGCCCCCCGGCCCCCCGCCCGCGTGCCCCCCGCGCCCCCCGCGCCGCCCGCGCCCCCCGCGCGCCGTGCCCGCTGCACACCCACCCCGGGCCCAAGGACAGAGTGCCCACCATCAGTGATAACGTCAGCATATAGCTCGCACTGATAGGGAAGTACGCGTGGACGACTATAACGAGACACGGAGTCTTTTTAATACTTTTAACTTTTCCGGCTCCGAGGTCTTTTGAGCCATTTGGATTCTTAAATATCTGTTGGAAGTGTTGCAAAGTTAATAGAATTAATAAAATGAGGGTAATTTAGCTAGGCGAGTTCGAAAAATCACATTTTAATATTAGGATAAGTGGGGAAATGTAAGAGGGTACGGATAATATATTACGTGACCGATCAAATGTAATGTTGTAACTGATATAACGAGTCCTGTGTGTTCATGATGTTACATATATGATAGAATTTTAATAAATTGTTCATTCTAGTTGTTAGCATAGATAACGAATTTATATCAAAATAATAATCCCAAAAATAATGTTAAGTGTGTGAGATGGTGCTATTATTAATGTATTATTTTAATAACGAATATTCAACGATTATGACGTCATGTGACACTTGACCCGGCCGCACACCGAAGCAACAAATGTTTTCAGACAGTAAATGTGTCCAACAATTTTCCTCATACTTACATCAAAATTAGTCGAGAAGCAAATGTGTCTTTGGTGTGCGGACCATGTAGGTAAATGTATGGGGGCAATATTATTTTCTCGCCACATTTGTGCTTCGGTGTGCGGCCGGGCCTGGTTTAGCCTTTCTTTCGAGATTATCATTGTCAAGTTCAAGTTGACAGTGTCAATAATTGTTTGATTATTTTGACGTCTTATATTTAATGAAATCTACTTTTTAAATGCATAAGACCAGCCACTTGGAATTGTTGTAGCTTAATATAATGAAGCTAAGATCATGTAGCGATATTTACTCACGCCCGCCGCGGAAGGTAATTAGTTGTCAAAGTCAAGCTGTCAAGCGGTTGCCGCCAATTGTATATATGGCCATAGAGCCATACACATCTTACAAATAGCGGCAAGAATCGCTACGCAGAAAGATTTCTTAAGTTTTCTTTCTTACTGCGGGTGTGGGGAAATATTTTACAAGTTCTTAGTCTAATATTAGATTAAGATTTTTTTAGTTTTAAGCGATTTTTAATTAAGAAACAAAACTCAAGATGTCACTTTTTGATTTTTTAAACGAGTTCTCTATATTCCGGTATGGAGAGTATCGACTACAAACTATAGGACATATTTATTCTATGATATTATATCATGTCACAGATAAAATTGGATGTTACAAACTAAAATTACTTTTGAGATCGCCAGCTCGGATTAAAGATTGGCTTGTCGATTGCCAATGAAAGAAGTCTTCGTCCTGCAACGCGACTTAATAACTATACTAAATAAACTGTTTAAAATAATTAAACTTCAATCAATCAGAATCTCAGTAAGATCTGTCTGCGCAATAAGTACATCGAAATAACGACGGTCGACGAATTAGTTCAGCTAAGAAGAAACATTGACAATTACATTAATAAATACCGCATAAATGATACACAAAACATTATTTTCTAATACTAAATAAGTAAGTTGAAAGTGCCTTAAACATATGTATAATATTGTGAATAGTTAATGTAGGTAGGATACTTAAATATAGATATTGGATGTTAATGAATGTTACTAGTGAAATAAAACACTCATTATATGTTACTATGTATTTATTACCACATTTTTGTCAAAGTTCACTGAAATGGCAACACTAAAATATAACCTTTTATATTTTTTTCTATGTATAATGTTAACTGAAAGGTTGTTCTTTCTTACTTTACTTTTATTTTACCAATACACGATCGTTGGCCGAGCTGAGGCCAACGCGAGCGAAGGAAAATTAATACAAGGCGAGTGCCTACGAGTATATACGAGCCGAGTGATGGCAAGACAATGCAAATACGTATACTGTTCATTTGTTGGTATTGGCGTTCGCTCGGCCAACGTGTAAAGGCTGCATTAAATATATGTATGGTCAGCGTCAGATAAAGTACCGTTCCTTGGTTGACAATAACAAAATGAGCAATACCAAGGGGAGTAAGTAAGCATAAAGTTGTAGGTAAAAAATGGAGCTCACACTTGGAACAACAGCTTGAGTCAAATACCTACGTCTCCGTGGGCCGATCTCTCTTTTTAGTCAGACCTTCTCTTTCTAGAGGTTACCTTAGTTAGAAAGAGAGAGTCTGCCCACAGAGGCGCGATAATGATACATATAAGTATGCTTCAAGTAGGTATTCGAAGTGTTTACTCCATTTTTACCTTTAACTTCATGTAAGTAAGTACCTTTTATTTGACGCTGACTGTACCTATGTAGTATGAAATTACTGTGTCCCAATCTTTTCTGTGCCGGCGGCCAAAATTGGAAGCTACTATTGTCATTTTGATTCTAATGTCATTTGGATACATTTTCAATAAACTGACAACCAAAAGATGCGATTACAGCGACGCTGTCACCGGCACATTACACAGTCCTATGTATGAAATTACATGTAATTTGGCAGTTACTCAGTTCAAATACATAATATTTTCACTACATATATTTACAAGTAACATATAAGTACATTTTGTTAAGTTTCACATATAATCACTGTGTGTATGGTACTAGTCTGTAACCAAAGTGAGTTGAGAACGAAATACATAATATACCTAATAACTAGATGGTTGTCTTTATATTTTAATGTATGTACTTACTGTCACGTAATACATATTAACAAATGTACTTAGTTGTTTCATTCTTTTAGTTTTTAAATTTTAGTTGCTAAGGTTTTGAAGGTCTTTTAACTCTTGCGACTGACTGCCAAGTTCGAGGTTCCAAGTTCGATTCCTGGGTAAAGCGAGGAATTTCAAAATGATGGTTTTAAGTTCGACCTGTTTGTCTGTGTTCTTGTGGCATCGTATTTCCTTAATGAATGGACCCCTATTTTGATACATTTTTTTCCTTCGAAGCTGACGTATATTAGACTCTTAAACCATTATTTATAAAGAACGGTTTAGAGTCTCAACGGATCTTCGTTATAACTTTAGTCATCGTCTGAACATTAACCTTTGATCATCTGGCGTCAGGTCATCGCCCACTTGATAAATGAGTCCAACTTTCTCAAATACGATTTATTTGAAATTTGATTTACAGTTATGGTGGTATTTCCAAGACATGTCCTCCTTACAAATCCATGACCTTTTTAACCCCCGACGCAAAAAGAGGGGTGTTATAAGTTTGACGTGTCTGTGTGTGTGTGTGTGTGTGTGTATGTGTATCTGTCTGTCTGTGGCATCATAGCTCCCGAACGGATGAACCGATTTCAATTTAGTTTTTTTTGTATTAAAGGGGACTAACGTGCGAGTGTTCTTAGACATGTGTGATGAATATCGGTTAACCCGTTTAAAAGTTGGGGGGGGTTTGAAAGTAATTGTGTTGGGGGCTTTTTAAATTTTTCAATATTTAAAAAAAAAATAGATTTTATTTTTTTCAATTTGTATCCACTAATTAGCACAGTTTCGCGGATTATGCGTGTTAATCCCAATCCCGTGGGAATTTGGGATAAAAGTATCCTATGTGATCTGTACCAGATTTGATGTAAATCGGCTCATATATCAGTAGATTTTACAGTATCACTACATAGTATAAAACAAAGTCGCTTTCTCTGTCCCTATGTATGCTTAGATCTTTAAAACTACGCAACGGATTTTGATACGGTGTGTTTTAATAGGTAGAGTGATTCAGCGGGAAGGTTTTTAGCATAATTTTATCTCCATATTCCTACGGGAACGGGAACTACGCGGGTGAAACCGCGGGGCGCCACTAGTAAATAAATAAAGTAGGATACTAGTACCTATACTTTTAAGGGTGATAAACTTTCCAAAAGTTGTGCTTCCACTATATTTAGTATTCCTCAAGTCGAATGGCAAGTTTCAAGTTAAATAAAACACTACGTACGAGATACAAGGTGATAGGGAAACCTGAATATCTGGTTGATGATCACGACTCCACGATAACTGAAGGTATAGGTCAATTGTTTATGGAATATTTTATTGTTTTTGTGTCCTAGGTTTCGAAATAGTATCTGGAACTAATCGGTAATCTGCCTAGGTATAGGTTATCAATTATCATTAATTTATAACGAATATACTAAATTAAAAAAGTTATGTTTATTTAAAAAAGACTTAAAGTACCAACATGTTTACAAATGGAAGTGGTGTTTACTTAAAATTGTAGTTAGGTAAACATTAAAATGTGCCTCGAAGGTTCAAATATTAACTATCTAAGTAATTACGTTATTAAACTATTTGTAACTAATCGAAGGTTTAATTTAAGTAAGTACTTACTTATTTACATTAAGTAAATGTATTGATTTTTGTTTTTAATAACATGTATCATATCGTAAAAAAAACAAATATTTATAAATTGCATTTTTTATTTATAAATTGCAAATTTTAACTGGTCCTCGTACATTAGACATTAGGTACCTACCTAAGTACGCACTATGTATCACACCACTAAAATTAATAACAAACCCACTATAATTGGATTAATTCTTAGAAAAAAACTTGTGAAATACCTTTATAATTATGTATTAATTAGCGACATTATGGCCGACCTCACCGGTGACCTCGCATCACCTCGCTGGTGATCAAGGTAAATAACACGCTACGGGGAAATACCAATAAATAAATATTTAAGTAAATTAAACTGAAAATATATGCAAAATCTGTTTGATAAAACCTCTTTTTTTATTATTGGAACATCAATTTTAAATGTTGTTAATGTTCCAACTTGGATGTTCCTTTTAGTTTTTTAATGTTGATATTCGAATTTAGAATGTTCGTATTGTTTTTGTTTTGTGGTTTGTCAATTAAATCCCTTGACTTGTTCCACATTCAAATAAATTATTCCAGTTTTTAACATTAATTTAGACCGGATTATGATAAAATTATAATAACAAAAGAAATGTGTGCGTCATTCAGAAATATGATAGTGTGGAACTGGAAATGTTTTTTTAGGAAAATCAAGAAAAATCTACCAAAGTTCAAATAATTAAGTAAGTATGTACCTACTTCATATAAAGATATAGCTGTGCCCCGCGGTTTCACCCGCGTAGTTACCGTTCCCGTGGGAATTTCGGGATAAAACTATAGCCTATGTTCTTTCCCGGACCATAAGCTACCCCTGTACCAAATTTCAAGTCAATCGGTTAAGTAGTTTAGCCGTGAAAAGACAGACAGAGTTACTTTCGCATTTATAATACTTACATACCTATTAGGTAGTTAGGATTACTTTTTACCATAAAATGTTCTTATACAAAAGCTAATGAAGCCACGAAGACTAACAATTTCGTCGACACTAAGGAAGTATAATATTATTATTGATGACCTTTTTTATAAGTATTTACTAGAAAAGAATAAAAAATAATGACCTAACTAGTATAAAATTCAAGGTGTTTCTCTACAGCAGTCTACCTAGCTATTTAGTTGAGGAAAATTAAAATTAAAAACACGATGGTTTACGCAAGCCGTATCCGGAATGAGAATCATCAAACACACATTACAAAGTATAATAACGACATTAATCACGGAGTAATTATATTCATAGCAATCATAGAATCGATACAATAATCATAATACCTAGTATCATCTACTTCTCATACATAATCATGTACTTCGATACATATTATACCTACTTCTTTATATAATTTATGCATATTCAATACCTAACTAGTCTATTGTAGGTACCTAATCTCGTTGTTAAACCTACTTACTCGTTCCGAGTAACATACCGGTATTAAAACCCGAAATTAATTATTATTTTGCAGCTTTAATGATTAAGTCGAATTTATATGCGTTTACTTGTAGAACCCAAACAGGTTTATATCAACAATGAATATCAAACGGACTGCCGTTGTTCATCAGTTGACCACAAGTCAAGTACTCGGTCATACATCTTAACACACGTGTTTCGTCACTAAGAAATCGTAAAAGATTAATTAAATAAAATGCGGAGTGTGTGTGCGGTGGTTTTCGCGGTGATAGTGTGTTGTGAGGGTGGACTGCTGGACGGGCTGATATCGAGTGCGCACAACGTGGCCGGCTCCGTGCTCGGGGGGCTCTCCATCCACAAACATGAACGACCCAAACCACCGCCTGGCCCCCCGTACGGCGGACCCGGGAAACCGGGAGCGACCGTCGTAGTTGTCGTAGAAGAACAACCCCAAGAACCGAACAATGTAGGACATAACCACAGACCTGGATACGGGAACGGGAACCACTACGGACACAATCACCATCATCATCACCACAATGAGGAGCACGGAGGGTACCGCCCTGACCACCGGCCGGAGTACGGTCATGGAGGACATAATCCGCAGTTTGATAACCAGAGACCCGGTTATGGCGGCCATCGCCCCGGTTATGGAAATCGTCCCGATTATGACGGTCCCGGATACGGAGACCGACCCAACGGAGGAGACTACCCCGATGTCCCGCCCAACAACAACCGGCCCGGGTATGGAAACCAACATCACCACGGGTCAAACAATCGGCCCGGATACGGAAACAACAGGCCGAGTTACGGGGGAAACCGTCCCGATTATGATAATAATGAATCCAACTATGGAAACCAACCGGATGGCAACAATTATCAACCAAATAATGAATATCGGCCCAATCACGGACACAACAAACCCGGGTATGGAAACAATAATAATTATGGCAACAATAAACCAAACTATGATAACAACAACCCCAACTATGGACAAAACAAACCTAGTTACGGAAACAATAATAATTTCGGGAATAACGATCCTGATTTCGGTAATAATAAACCCGATTACGGAAACAACAACAACCCTAATGTAGAGAATAACAATGGTTTTGGTAATAACAAACCTGATTACGGGAACACCAATCCTGATTTTGGAACCAACAAACCCGATTTTGGTAACAACAAACCCGATTTTGGTACCAACAAACCCGATTTTGGTACCAACAAACCCGATTTCGGAAACAACAAACCCGATTTCGATAATGACAATCCTTTCGGTAACAACAAACCAAACAAACAACCTATTCCCACCATTGGCGGAGACAAACCTTATGTTAATCAGGATACTGAGAAACCCATACCAAGTTATACTGACAAGACGACCAAACCTCCTAAGGACGACCTTCCTCTCTTCATCCCATTGGACCCAAACCCCAACGATTACGCTGAAGTTGACAAAAACGCAAATAAAGACCCGAAACGGGACACGAACGCGAAACCGGACGACGAAGACGAAGATTTGGGACTAGATATAAGATCAGGTTAATCTAGGTAAAACCACATACAATAAACATTTATTTATATTTTAATTAAATTTAGTCAAAAATCTTTTACGAGAAACGCCAACCTTCGTGTTTTGTCATCTTTTAAAATAGCTAATCGTTTAGAATGGAGTAAAAAAGTTAGGTAAAACATGTTTTTATAAGTTAAATAATAATATATAAATACTTGAATGTGTTTATGTTTTATAATTACTTGCCTGCAATCATTTATTTAATTGTAAGTACAAACATGTGAAGAGATGCATTGATTTATTGATTATTACGGAAAGATACTTAATTAGATTTTATATTAATTAATATAATTAGTATTATTATTTCAACCTACGTTCCTCCAATAAATAATATGTATTTAATAACTATGTTTTGTCTAACTTCAGTCGGTAATTATGTACTTACTTTGGTTCAATATAAATAAATAGAGATCTTTAAAACTGCTACGTTTCCATAAGTAACATGATGATCATTATAAGTAGTAAGTAACCTTAGTCGTTATAGTACTTAGTATAGCCTTCATATATCTAGGAGTAAACAAACATGATATCTAATTCAAAAGGTTTTTTTTAAATCTAATTAGTAGTCCTTGAGATTAGTAGGTTTACCAAACACACAAACATTTTAAAAACAAAATTAGTAAGTAAGGATATTATTATAGACTTACTAGTCCTATGTTTTCTTAAGGAATTTTCTTATTGAAGTACTTACATAAGTACTTATAAAATATGTAAGTAAGTACTTATTAATAATCACTTATCTATATAAAAAATAAGTAAACATTGATTAGGTACATCTCGTTCCAACTCGAGATAAACCAAGTACTTATATAACTAAACAATTTTATAAGTAAGTATTATTTATTTAATACATACTTAATTAACTATGTGAGTGTCTCAAACTGTTATTTATGATAAGTTAGGTGGAAACTTTTAACTTATTCAACTGATATTATCTTTTAACCAGCCGTTGGTTTTCCAAATATTTAAAAACACCTTTTATAAGTAGGTAGGTAATACGGGAAATACCTCTGCTACATTCATTTAGTTTTCCATCGTATTACGTGTGGAATGGGTTAGTTTAGTAGATTCTTAATTGTTACGTTTTTAACCATGAATTAGTGAGGAGAATGAGACACTTGCCTCATAGGTACGTCAATAAATAAAAACACAATAAGTAAGTATTACTTACCTTCATAAATAGTAACAAAAATACCTAAAATAACAAAAAGTCAGCGTAGCATAAAAAGATAAACATTCAAGACATTACGATGGCGTCGAGGGTACCTGACGAAAATAATAATTTGGCCATTAGTGAATCATTCGGCGAATAACGTAACGTATTGAATAAGTTAATAAATGGATTGTCCAACGCGCTAGTGTAGTGTAGTTTACCTTCAAATTGTTCATTGTTAAGATAATAATTGGTTTGTTTCAAGCTTCAACTCACTTCGTCATTCACTTGGGCACTTAAGGCGAGTCGTAACTTTATACTTTTAATAAATAATATTACTTATTTTAAAGATTTACAGTAAAACAGTTAAAATAGTATTTTATTCGGCAATAATATAAGGTAAGTATGTATACTATCTAATACTGACTAAGACGTATTTATTGTATTCGTTATGCAATACCAAAAAAAACTACTAATGATCATGTAGCAAATTATCATAATTTATTAATTGTCAGTAATGTACAGAGAAAGACTTTCAAATACAAAATATGAATTTTCCAATTTACTTATACTAATGCTTTTATTTAAGGCACTTTGGGGTTCAAATAAATTACAGTATAGCTACAGACACTACAGATATAGTCTCGAAAAATTGCATCAAGTGTTTTATTATTATAGCAAATGAATTTTAATAAATGATTTGATTTGAGACATGACAGGAAAGGTTTCCATAGAAGTTGTGGTTGTTTATTAAATAAGGATGATGTATACATTTGTATTAATCAATATCAATACTTATTATGATTATCAGTTTAATTTATATTTTTCAAAAATCTGTTGTGTACTTTGATGTTATAACCGTGTGCAACCAAAACTGGTCATATGGTACCACTCCTCAGTGACGTACGAAAGGTAAACGGGAATTCAAACATGACGCATCAAACAATATTTAATTTTTTTATTTTACTCGAATGAACGAAATCAAATATCGGCCATAAAACTACTAAATATGCAACTACATAATAATATATGAATGAATAAAGGGCTAACTATAAAATAAAATGATTTGTAGCCCGCACTTATCCATCTATTTATTTTAAAATGATTCATTAAAGCTAAATATAGGTATAATATAATGTTATTTTCCATCCTTGACATTTCCAAGTTATAGTGTGTATTTTATAATATAATATTAATAATAAATGTAACATGGACGTATATTAATTTATAGACACGATGACTTGGCCTTAAGTGCAAAAAGCGTGACGTCAAATGATCAAGAAGTTAAGAAGTAGTGCTTATTACGCCTCCAGCTGTTTTCCAATAAACACACACCTCGTTGTGTTTTAATAATCAGAAGGCTTACAAAATATACCAGATGAATAACATTCATATTATCGGATTACTCATAAGTTGGAGTGTGGGAATAGTACGCGGCCAGTTCGAGATCGAGCCGCGATTTGTGCCTCTGTCCGTGGAGATAATACCGGGAGTGTTGTTGGATTACAAGACGGTGCGGGAACCAGTGCAGCGCTTTGACCCCACGCAGAGGCAGGGGGGCCCGGGCCCGGCGCCGCTCGGGCAGTACACCGACCGGGCCGGCGCCGGCGGCACCAACCGCCTGCCCTACAGACCCGCCGACAGGAGCGACGACCCGCCTCGCACGCTCTACACATCGATAGACCCAGCGCTGAACGCCACCAACCGACCTTCAGCCCCACCGCCCCAACAAAACAACGATGAAATCACTAAAATAACAACACCCACCAAACTCAACGGGTCGTCATCAAACCGCGAAAAGGTCGACGTTTACGATAAAGTTAACTTTGAAAATGATAAACCCGTCGTTCACGAACTGCCTTCGCAAAATAATTTGAGAGGAAACGCGACGCAGCCGCCGGTAGACGCTCCCAAGACGCCCAACGGCACTCTGGTGACATTCGATGAGAGGAGTTCATTCAACGGAGACCAGTGTCCGACGGGATATGCACGAATTAACGGAAAGTGTGTAGAAACAGACTAGCACAGTGAACTAGCTGAGAAAATGTACCTATTTAAATTATTAGTGTATCTGGTGTAACTAAGTACTATCGTTGTGTAAATAAATATGTTATAAAATATTAATTAAGTGTTCTTATCTTCTTAAAATATAAGTAAGTAAACAGATATAGTAGATATAGTATGCCTACCAAGTTTCATGTGATTGTAGCTGTGAAACCGTAGTAACACTTATCTCATACGGAACTAAGTTAAATAAGTAAGTACTTTACTGTTTAGAACCTACATTGAAAAGATCTTTATTGTTCCTCAAACTGTAGATATTTGAGAAAGTAGGTAAGTATATGAATTCAGCCTTAAAATAATATGGTATCAACTTATGTTATTCAATAACATGGGTTTTCCATTATGGTTCGTTAACTGTTCCTAAGTATGTACCTACCTAATTATTATGCGTCCAAGCTGTCTCTTAGTTTTTTACCAAAGAAAACGAGTCTTATGTCGTCCTTGAGTCTATAGTTATTGAAGAGGTCTATTTATAAACTTAATACAGTCTATCGGGCCCACGACCGGTCACTGGCTTTTTTACAGCTGAGTGTGATGTGGAATAAAAAAATACCGTGTCTAACTATGCAATAATAAACATTGCTATTAGAACTCTGTAGGCGTTACAAAATGAGTTGAAGTACCTACTCAGAGTCAGAGGAAACAAGTATTATAAGTGTGGGTCTCGTCCAAAAATTCAAAAAATAAATAGGTAGGTTCTAAAATTGCAATGTATCAATTAAATAAATAAGTACTTTAAGTATCAAATATGTATCGATTAAATACTTATTATTTTAAGGTCGAAACTCATCTAAAAAAGTTTTAATAAGTTTTTTTATGAACCAATATTGAAACTGTGAGTTGGTTCGATTAGACTATACGATACTTAGCTAAAATAGGTCAGGAGTAGTTCACGGCACGCCGCCGGGGTGCCGGGGTGCAAAGATTATTTTTTTGTAAGATTATTTATTGGCATTTGAACTACAGACTAGTTTAGGTTAGGATAGTATATTATTAGCCTTTACTTACCTAACTTAGCTTTATACGAGTTATAATTCTGACCTGAATTTGGTTTAGAGAAACGCGTTTATTATTCTTTTGATAATACATATTTATTTATTCCATGGTGAATGAAAACTCTGTAATGGTCGTTACAGTTATAGCTGTCATCTGTCAGTTCTAATATAAAATGGTTGTTCTTGGTTGTCAGCTTGTCAGCTGGCCTGTCTTGTCTGACAGCCAATGTCACAATTATCAAATCAAACCAAAAAAAATCAAATCAATCTATCTAGTGAAGAAGCCGGGCCGCATCAGTTGCTTCTTCATTTCATTTATTTTATGAAAAAATAGCAAAACCAATTGGAATCGTAGAAGTACAATTTTCAAGCCAATTACAAAAGACATTCAATTCAACATCACAATTTTGCCACCAATATTATTTACTAATTTTACGACCGTAGTTTCTACCACGTGTGTGTGTGTGTGCTTATTCCTGTTTTGACTAAAGAATCAATTAGTTTATATTTCAATCCACTTCATATAAATCGGAATAGTCGGTTTGTGTAACGGACTAATAGTCTAACTGGACAAGGAAGTGTAAAACAAACTAATTGTCAACATCTTCGATCCACGTGGTATACCATCGAAAACATGTCCTATAAAGGTGATGAAGATCTTCGGGACGGCATGTCCGCCTCGGAAGTGTTCGCAAACGGCGAAGGGCTCACCTACAACGACTTCTTGTTGCTGCCCGGATACATAGACTACACCGTCGAGGAAGTAGATCTAACGTCTCGTCTCACCAAGAAAATCAACCTGAAGGCGCCCCTCGTGTCCACCCCCATGGACACGGTGACGGAGGCGGACATGGCCATCGCGATGGCGCTGTGCGGCGGCATCGGCATCATCCACCACAACTGCACGCCCGACTACCAGGCCAACGAGGTGCACAAGGTGAAGAAATACAAACACGGCTTCATCCGGGACCCCGTGTGCATGGGCCCCGAGTGCACGGTCGCCGACGTCATTGAGGCGAAAAAGAAAAATGGATTCACCGGGTACCCCATTACGGAAAACGGTAAGCTCGGTGGCAGACTGGTGGGAATTGTGACCTCCAGAGACATAGACTTCAGGGAGGTTGATCCACAGTTAAATTTAAAACTCAAAGAGGTAATGACTCCCATCCAGGACATGATCACCGCCCAGTCCGGTGTCACTCTACAGGATGCCAATTACATTCTTGAAAAAAGTAAGAAGGGAAAGTTACCAATCATCAACGGGGCCGGTGAACTAGTGGCACTTATTGCCAGGACGGATCTGAAGAAAGCCAGAAGCTACCCCAATGCCTCCAAGGATTCAAACAAGCAACTGTTGGTTGGAGCAGCCATTGGCACCCGTGAGTCTGACAAGGAACGCCTCCAATTGCTGGTGAGTAATGGGGTGGATGTCATAGTGTTAGATTCCTCTCAGGGTAACTCTATTTACCAAATTGACATGATCAAATATATAAAGAAGACCTACCCAGACATCCAAGTCATTGGTGGTAATGTAGTGACTAGAATGCAGGCCAAGAACCTCATTGAAGCGGGAGTTGATGCCCTGAGGGTGGGTATGGGGAGTGGCTCCATCTGTATCACCCAGGAAGTGATGGCTTGTGGGTGTCCTCAAGCTACTGCCGTGTATCAAGTGGCCTCCTATGCTAGAAAATTCAATGTTCCTATCATAGCTGATGGTGGTATCCAGTCTGTGGGTCACATCATGAAGTCGCTGGCTCTGGGGGCCTCCACAGTCATGATGGGATCACTACTCGCTGGTACTTCTGAAGCTCCCGGTGAATATTTCTTCTCGGACGGAGTGAGGCTTAAGAAGTACAGAGGTATGGGCAGTTTGGAAGCCATGGAGAAGAAGGATGGCAAAGGATCTGCAATGAGCCGTTACTTCCACAAGGAAACTGACAAGCACAGGGTCGCCCAGGGTGTGAGCGGCAACATTGTAGACAAGGGCTCAGTTCTGTGTTTCCTGCCGTACCTGCAGACCGGCATCCAGCACAGTTGTCAGGACGTCGGAGCCAGGTCCATTGCTCAACTGCAGGAAATGAGCTATTCGGGAGAGCTCAGGTTCATGAAGAGAACCCACTCAGCTCAATTAGAAGGCAATGTCCACGGCCTCCATTCATACGAGAAAAGGCTTTACTAGCCCAACATTGTGATATATAACAAATACAATAACTATACAACTACACATACATCAAGACTCTGATAGATGATCTGAATATATAAATCTTGTTGTCAATGAAATAACCAGATATTTTTGTAAATTGTGCATCTGATCTCATAACCCAATCAATTTATTTTTATATAGAATGCATTGAAAAACTATTTTTGTTAAAAATGTTTAAAACATTTCCTTTCTGAGTCAGTTCTACTTTACAAAATAACAATTGTTGATGTTTATAATTAATTAATGATATGACTAAAGCAAATTGTATCCCATTATAATTATACAGTACTTTAGGTTTAAATGACGTATATTATGAAATAAGCAAAGTATTCCATTTTGAGGTGTTTTTCAAATTTATTATCTCTTTAAAATTAGTTTGTAAGTGATTTTATGTTGCTTTGCAACAATCCGATTTGTTACTTGTGTAAATAAAGTGTGGATAACAATTATACATGGCTTTTGTTTTAATAAATAGGTCATATTTAAGGAGATTATATAAATCAAGTAACTAGGAAGTCAATTCATAAACCAGATACCAAAACTATTCTGAAATATCTACTAATAACTATCCTATCCTTGATCTATTCAATAGCTATGCTAATAATAAAGTAACTTTTATTGACTAATCTATGTATAAATTGTTCCAAAATACATTGACCAAGTAAAATTACTAATCAATGATAGGCTATTTTGATTGAATCTAATTTATCAAATAACTATCTAAACAAGAGTCACCAAGGCCACTCCAATAGTAAATTATCAAGTTGTTTCCGTCAGTATATTGAATGTTTCGTGGTCTAGTGACTGACAATATGATAATTTACACTATTGTTTCGACCGATTTTACGCTCAGAGTGCTATTCTGAACCAAATAACATAATCATTCACTACATAATCTCATTATAGTAATTGACGAAGATAAATATAGAAAAATGGATAAATATATATTCATTATATTTTCTCTATAATCTACTCTTAATTCAAGTACATTATAGTATTGAATATTATGTCGTAGAGGTGTGAAGGTTTCAAGAAGTTTGATGAAACATTACCAACAGGGCACTGTTCAAGGGAAAATAAAAAACAATGTTATTCTAATAATCACAAATTTATTGGAATTATAAACGCACAAGCTGCGTAGCCATGATTATTATCTTTGACAATAAATACCGTAAAAAGTGCTAAATAATAATTATTAAATTAATAAACAATATGCTAAAATCTATGAATAGGACTGGTGCGGCCCGCGTCGATCCCTAACTACGATAAGTCTCATTCGAGCAGATTGTCTGCATTGCCCAATCTGTTTCACAAACAAATGCAAATATAATACTCCTTTGGCTTACAACAATAATTATTATAAATAATGACCTAATGTACTCGTAGAGAGCGTTATTAATAACAAAATAACAACCGATGTGACAATTAATAAATATGATACGATCTACATATAATATGAATGAATGTCGACATGGCGTGTAATACGTTAACCCTCGATATGCTACAGTCGATCTTGGCGATTCGTTCAAGATAACCCAGCTCTGTTACATCCTTGTATCCGGCGGATACACACGACCTAATACTGTATATTCGTATATGTGTCGTTTAGCGTCCCTCGTCCAAACGCACCAGTCGGAATGCACGTAAGTCAAGCGACTAAAGCGTATAAATCTTAACGAGATTATACTCTAGGGCTAGTCTCAACACGTCACAGAGTATCGGCGACGTCGCACCACATTTTATAACAAGCTTTAACCTGAATTCGAGTGTAAACCTTTAAATAAATGGAAGATTCGTGTAAAGTTCATCACCAAACTAATTAACGTATCGGGTTTACGGAGATTTCAGTCAATTCCGATAGTAAAAACAATAAAAATGATCACTCAAAACTAATTTACGTTGATAAAAGCTTGTAATAACCGTGGTGTGTGCGTACCGTCGGCCGCGTTCCGTGTCGTGTTACTCTTCGCCGTCGGCGTCGGCGGGGAAGTGCGGTCCGGGCGGCGCGTCGTCCTCGAACACGATCTCCTCGGGGTCGGGCGCGCGCGGCAGGAACTCCTCGCCCGGACAGATCTGCTTGAAGATCTGCTCTGCCTGCACACACACATCACATAAAAATACTATGTTATCACAGAAACATAGAAATGTATACTGCAGAATTTGGCGAAAAGGATATCAAGACCACAGTTGAATTTAGAGGGTTGTCCGAATTGGTCGGTTTGAAGTTCATATTACTCCAAATGTCTTTCAGAATTAGACACGGAGAGCTCAGAAGATTATGATAAAAAGCATCTTTTCTTATAGGTTATGAAGTTCTGACAGCAGCTTTAAGTAAAATACTGATAAATCCAACCAATCTGGTTAAACTAAAAACCGACCCCAAATAGACATTGGACTAAGTTTCGAAGGAGAAATAAAATAATGAATGAAATATAGACTAAAATTAGCCTTGAGGCCGCTGACCTCTTCAAAATCTAACCGCAGACACATCAATACATCACTACATTGTATCAAATTCTAAAATTAAGTACAGATCATGAACCCTAGAGACCCTGAGAACGTAGTTTATCTTGCAATCCGATCCGGCCGGAATTGTAACCGAGATGACCGCGACGTAATGTCACCGTTACATACACGTAATCGAGTTACGTTACCATCTCTATTTACCTTCTTATGTACAGAGAAACCTTACACATTCAATGTCGTAGTTTAGTTCGAAGGAGATTGTGTTTAAAACATCGTTATGTATTATATGTGTTAGTTACTAACTGCGTTCTGTAGTTAGTTGTAATCGTACTTGCAAAAATAGAGCGTAAAAATTAGCGTTATCGGATATAATATAATATATATAATAAGTACATACTTAATAACTATACTAATAGGTAGTAACTAAGTACAATTATAATATAGTAATCTGCTAAAAGAATTTATTCATACAAAATCTTATCTCTGTAATTTCGTACATTTTAACGCAGCAATCTCGGTAGTTGCTATACATTAAACAATTAAGTAAGTATATAAATATGTATTTGGTTATTTTTTATCAAAGTAGTTCCTGTGAAGCTTCAGATTCATTTTTATACAACAATGTATGTTTGATATACATATTCATTATATCCTCGGCTTTGAGATAGACTACAAGTAAGTGTAGTGATTACGCCAATTTCTTCTTAACGAACTATATTTATCAGTGAAAGAAAGGCCATTGCCCTGTAGTGAGATGTTTCAGACTGAAACTACATACTTAGAAATATAGCAGTAAATTATTTGTCTATTTAAGTTAAGTCTGGGCAACATCATAATTAATCTTAACATTATAATTAGGCCATTTGGTTATTTTTTGCAGTCTCTACATAAATATTGACGTTTCGCTAAATTTGTTTAAAGAATAATGCTACCCCATTTAGATGGGATACAAAATCTAGGAAGAATGAAATATTGCCCAATATTTTATAGTATAAGTTCACAAAAATACAATTTCATCGGCCTACTTACACGAGATAAAATACTCAAGTTCAAATAACACGTATTATAGATATGTTTATCTAAAAGTACTTACATATGATAGTGTGAGATACATTTTAATTATTATAACATCTCTTTACATTTTATTTGGTCGACATTAGGTGTAAGGTCGGGGGTTATCAATCAATGTTATACCGTATTCTCTACTAGATTAGGTATATTATCTAAGTAAACATGGAAAGACACGTGATTATTATTATCCTACTAATAATATAAATGCGAAAGTTTGTATGTTTGTGAGTTTGGAAGACTCTTTCACGCAAAAACTACTGTATCAATTTAGATTAAATTTGGTACAGATATTCCTTATAACTAGGAATAACACATAGGATACTTTTTATCCCAAAATTCCCATGGGATTGTGTATAATAATCGTATGTTTCATTGTTAACTTTTTGTAATCGCAAATCGTATCAATAGATGGTATTGTTACTTATTTTTTTAACACACGATGGTGCTGAGACTGTATGATACTACGAGCTACGGATTCACTCGGGTATAACCGCGGGGCGCAGCTAGTGCTTAATAACTTTATAGCATAGTGGTTATATGGTAAATACTATGAAATTTAAAAAATGATAAATTAGTTTTTTTTTTTTCAAATATATTTCTTACTTTTTTTGTTGACTTTGTGTACTACTTCTAGAAATTATATTTCTCAATACTTTTTCTAATTTCTAATGGTTGCGCAATGTATATAAATGTTACTAAATACCGTATAACGCCATTATCGGCGTATTTAGAGTCCGCGACCAATTACACTAATTAAAACATTGTTCAACACAAAACAATGGAGATAACATTCGTAATCTAATGTCATTTTAATGTCGCTTTTTCTATTATGTAATAGATAGGTAGCTTTGGGTAGCAACTACTTTTGGGAAACTTATTAAATACTGGAATAACATAAGATATTGTATAATAAGTTTTATAAATATGTACTTCTACATAGAAATTATAGTTAATCTCGTAACTCAATGCAAGCAATTCTCGTATATGATTTTTCTAGTGTGCTTGATAGATCTATACGGAGACTATATGGAATAGCTTAAGTAACTAAGGCTACCTTTTTCTTCTTACGAACCATTATCTTATTTTTCATTGGGCTTGGTGATTAGTTTAACCAGATATGACAGAAAGTCAGTATTTTATGTGGAGCGCCTGCCTTCAGACCTCCGCAAACTAGAAGGCGATACGTTTTTTTGGTTAAAACAAATGTAAGACTTTATGCGATCAGGCCTTATTCACTCATGCTGACCAAGTACAGTTTAAGGTCGACTACACAATAGTACGTAGCGGGTATCGAACCAGGAGCCTTCCTATTTGAAGACCATGGCCTTAACCACTACGCCATCGATGCTCAATTTACTTTACTAAAGTCCTAACGTTCTTTTAAAAAAAATAGGAGCATTCAAAAAAACATCTCTTGAATAACTTTTATATGTTATATGAACTTGGATATATGTATTGTGTCAAAGTGTATATCCGCTTTTGTTGGGGATAGAACGTATCCAAGTTAAGGATATATCCTCTAAGTTGGTTACGTTCTATCCCCATAATCCCCAATTTGGCTATATTATATCCTCCCGTACCTGTTCGACGGCGCGGTCGAAGTCGAGTCCGGCGTCGGGCCCGTCGCACACGTGCACGCGCTCGCCCGCGTCTTCGCTCGCGCGGCTGTCCGACACGTTGTAGAACAGGGACCACAGGCACTGTCAAAGGAATATTGGGTTGTATAATAAAGGTATTTACGTACATATGTGTGTTTGCGGTGGTTTTAGTACGCAAACGTTTATAGTTACTTGATAGCTAGCTAAAATGCTTTAATGTGTCATTATGGCGTAAACTTGTAACAAAAATCTACTTTCAGAGTGAAACTTTCTTCAGTTATTTTATCTGTTAAAGTATTTTCCTGTGTTTCGATACATGCGATTTTTTAAATACAAACTAAGGTGCCACAAACCGATAGCGTCGCTATAATCGATTTTTGGGTTGACAGAGTATCAAAAATTAGTTATTCAAGGTCATTTCAAACAAAATTAAATTTTGGCCGACGAATCAGATATTTTTGTGGCAATCTATACATCTTCAGAACAACTTTTACTGAATCGTCCTGAGTGCAGGATTAGATGCAGTTTTGTCCTTTCATATCTCTAACGGCTGTTTATAGCTAGTTTTGTAGTGACAGATTTTGCTCGAAGTATTTCTACAAACTATGTAATAATTATGCTACCTTAGGCTTCCCGTCGTTGCCGTCGCCGCTCATGTCGAATATCTTCTGCGCGTAGGGCATGAGGTCGGTCTCCGCGTCCGCCAGCTGCTTCATTATCAGGTACACCACGACTGCAACAATACAACACACATTAATGGGTCTACGAATACATACATACACTTTCTTTGTTAAATATTTAGGTAATAGCCCCCACAAAGTCCCACTCATAGCTACCTAGAGCTATGAGTGGCACTTTGTGTGGCTCGCAAAATGTTTAAATATTGACTTTATATGAAGCATAAAAATTAAAGAAACCTCTTTTTTATTGAAACAAAATAATATTTAAACGATTTTCTACACATCTAAATTAGTAAAAGTTAAATAACTATCAAACAAATCTGTAGATTTTATTGTCAAAGAAAGTTAAGTAAGAAAATAAACATCAAAATAATAGAGCAGTTAAAGTAATAAGTTCCATATCAAATCGTTACATTATACAATTCTAAAAACAATGGCCGTGTCCAAATTGCATTAATCGTAGGTTTATGGAAAGGACAAACATGACAAGGTCAATATACAGGGTGAAATTTTAAAGTGCTTGTGGTAGGCCAAATCATCTACTAACAAAAAATGCTGAATCTCAAGGACAATTCTGATAATAACTTAATTGAACTGTATCATTAGATTATTGAAAAAATCTATAGTCCTAACCAGGAATCGAACCAGTTAATTTGAAAAAAATTACACCCGAATATATCATCTGTTAAACATAAGCAAGATGCTCATAATGAACAAATTACTGTTTTGCGATATTTTTTGTGGGACACCATTTTATTAACTTTACCCGACTACGGTGAAGCAAAAGGAATGTGATTTACAACGCAAAACATATCAGAAAACCCATTAAGAGGGGAGTTTTTATTATTAAGAATTAAGATATTGACTTTATCAAGCCCACACAATATGAAACAGAAACTTTGCTGTAGGGGCACTATCCAGGGAGAAAACACGGAAATACGTTTGTATTGAGAACTGCTTCTGGACTCCAAGCAGATAAACAATCAAATATCCAGGCAGACATAAGAAACAAATAAAATCAAAATACGAAATTCAATTACAGTGGCAACATATTGTCAATAATAATTAACATTCCTGGCCGAGAGCAACCGGCGGCGGGCGGCGTGACTCATCGACAAAAACTATCGTCAGACGAGAGTTACAACAAAAAAGGCACCACAAAAAGTTTAAACGACTTCGTGAACCACGAGAGTGTACGTTTAGAACTATAATAGTTTACATTTTATGGGAATTTGTTGAATCGAGTGAAGATGTTGATAAAATTCGTTTTAAGACATGACGAACTATAGTTACGTTTAAAAATTTGTACTTTTTTGCGTAGGTATCTATGGAATTGGAATAATGTTATTTGTAAGGATTTTTGAGGACAATGTAAATATTGGAACCTTATTTAGCAGTTTCGTCGATGTCTCCTCGAAAATAACACATTAAATACAAAATGTTTTTTTCTTTTCAGTAAGTATATACTACATGTGATAAAGGAGACCAAATTTTATTTTCCTAAAAACTTTGTCAGTATGCAAAGTATGTAGTGTACTGACCTAATGATGTTTAACACTTTTTTAGTACGCAAAAGCTATATTTATTTATTTATAATAACAATAGTAAGCTTACAGTCCAACACCAAAACGCTAACTATCTTAAATATGTTATACTCACAAAGCCCCTTAGGACAGGATCCAGTGGCAGGTCCTAGCTCGAGTACAGTGACAACTCCGTGGGAGTCCGCCAGCGGCGGGAACCGGAGCAACGTCAGGGGCTCCTTGTCCGCCGCCAGCATACTGGCTGACGTCACCAGCACCGCCTTAGACGTCGCCGAGGTGGGGGCGGAGTCCACGGGCTCTCGCGCCGGCAGCTCGTTAACCCCGATGACGAGGTGGTCGCACGTCAGAGTCTTGGACTTGCTCTCCACGGCTACCACGGTCTTGCCTTCAGCTACTGTCTTGGTCTCGATCTTATCGATCGGCCGGTTCAGGCAGTACACGCCGCCGAATACTGCGCAGAGTCTGTAAATGGAATAATATGGATTTAAGGAAAATCGTAGGCTGTATAGCTGAATCGTTAGGATATCTTTTAATAGCAAATTCTTGGGACGCTTAAAGATGTATCGCTGACCGAAAACGAATTTGGTAAAAGGTTCATTATTTGTATTGAAAGGTTAACTAAGAAATAAAAAAATAATATATGTAAATATGTTATTCACTAATTAACAAGTTATTTCATTACTAGCAGCGACCCGCGGTTTCACCCGCGTAGTTCCCGATCCCGTGGGAATTTCGGGATAACCTATGTCCGTTCCCAGACCATAAGCTACCCCTGTACCAAATTCCAAGTCAATCGGTTCAGTAGTTTAGCCGTGAAAAGGTAAAAGACAGGCAGACAGAGTTACTTTCGCATTTATAATATTAGTAAGTATTTAACTGTGTCTAAGTCTCCTTTATTCCAACCTAAGACAATCCCAATAAACACTAAGATAAACGAGATCGTTAATTTAACGTAAAAATCTAGTTGTCGATGGCGATGACCTCGGCCGGAGCGAAAACAGGTGAGGTTGTGATGTTTGGGCGCGACCTATTATAATAATAATGAGTTATTGGCGGCGGGCGATGATTCACCGGTTGTTACTAATAACGGGTAATATGTACTGCTTGTTTGTAAGTACGCTGTAACGAGGCACGTGTCTACGGCTTACTAACTCGATCGATATTTGGTATAAATAAACCATATAGCCCGAGTTTACAACTAATATTTTGTAACAAAGTATAAGAGAAAATGTTGAACTACTACTTAGCCGCCCGCCGCAAATTCACCCGCGTAATTCCAAATCTCAAGGGAATTTCGGAAGAAAATGATCCTATGTGTTAGTCCTGGTTCTAAGAAACAATTAACTGTATCAAGTTTCCTCTAAATCGCTTCAGTGGCTTTTACGTGATAAAGTAACAAACATCTATCCTGACAAGCTTTTGCATTTATCCTAACTAATATTATAAATGCGAAAGTAACTCTTTCTGTCTGTCTGTTACCTTTTCACGGCTAAACTACTGAACCGATTGACTTGAAATTTTTTACAGGGGTAGCTTATGGTCCGGGGAAGGACATAGGTTATGTTTTATCCCGAAATTCCCTCAGGATCGGGAACTACGCGGGTGAAACCACGGGGCACAGTTAGTTTATAATATTAGTCAGATTTTAAATTTTAATAAAAATGGTGATACAAATCAATGCTTTTTGCGCTTGCAGACAGACATTGTAGATGGATGAATGTTCTCGATAACGAATTTATTTATATTTTTCTTCGCGTGTTAAGTGAATAATGATCCCGATAAGTGAATAAAGTGCATTGTAACAAAAGATTTGAAACATCTGTCGGGGTTGAACCGATGTCTAGGAATTGCGATAACGTCATAATCTCTATGCTACCTCTGACCGAAAACACTTAAACCCTCCTTCTGAAGCAGTCGAGTAAAAGGAGGGGGATATAAATGTTTACTTACAACTATTCCCAATATTTGATCAATCTATGATCTTGCTTATAAACGGTTACTAAACTCCGTATAACGATCGATAAGCAAGATCAGATGGATTGAATATTGGGTACAGCAGTTATTTATGCGATAGTCTCATGTGATGTGTCATCTGGCATTGTAACTCCCAAATGAATAAACCAATTTTGATACAGTTTTTTTAAAGACCCATGATGGAAATTGTTGTTCTCGAGAGCCATTACAGCTCGTAGACAGATCCTCATCATGATGTTGATTTCAAAATATTTAGAAATGTTGTGATCGGATCCCATGTATCAATCTGTCAATCAACGTCACGTACTGTCAATTATCACGATGATTTTGAGTGCGAGATAAAAGTGCTAAAATTAACCGTCTAGAACCGCTAATGATTTGAGTGAATCTTTTATTTCTCAATTCACGGTGATTACTTAAAGTATTTATAAAATGTATATTACTTATATCAAAATATTAGTAAAATAATTTTATTTTGATCTTTTATAGATACTTGTGTCAGATTTTAAAAAATTATATAAATTTAGGGTAAATTATAACGTTCTCTTTCATGTCGTAACCAATTTAAATGTAGATAAATATATGTAGTTTGGTAAGTGCATGCGATATTAGAAAGTGTATTCATTTTTATTTGTGTTGCTTCTTACTGGGTGCGCATTTAGGTCATCGCGCCGCACTCGGCTCCACCGAACATCACCTTATACTTTATATCGGTTACTTTCGCGAGTCTTATAGTACAATTGTGTCATCGTAAACGTGATGATTCATCGCTTTTATGAGTTGAATTGTTAAAGACTCTTATCTATGTCTCGTAGTCTAAACTAATTATGTATTGTAATATCATAAATTAAAAAACCCCAACACAATTACTCAAACCCCCATAACTTTTAAACGGGTCAACCGATTTTCATCTAACATGTCTAAGAACACTCGCACGTAAGTCCCCTTTAATACAAAAAAACTAAATTGAAATCAGTTTATCCGTTCGGGAGCTATGATGCCACAGACAGACAGACACACACTCACGCAGACACACACACACACACACACACACACTCACTCACACACACACACACACTCACTCACACACTCACTCATGCACTCACACTCACACACACACACGTTTGTATTAAATAGGCTTTGATAAACAGATGTTATTTTATAACCAAAAAGAAATTCGATTCAGTATATTTTGACCAAAAAATTTACACCCTGTATTATCACACGATAGATAGGCATAAAAAACTTTATAAAAATCAAAGTCTGGGAAATAGTTACATAGGTACCTATGGCAAACATTAGATCGATGATATGATAACGTGAGATGTAGAAGGGATTGCGACTGACCTGCAGAAGCACTGCGGCAGCTCGCCGCTGCCGTACATGGGCCAGAGGAAGGGCGTGTTCCCGTAGCGGCCGAGGCTCTGCAGGAACTTCTTGCACTCGCGCACGCCCTCCAGGCACGGCTGGCGCTCCGCCCCGCCCGCGATCGCGAACAGCACGTAGTGGATCAGGTTGGGCGTCAGCCCCTTGTGCTCCAGGTACTGCTTGAACGGCTTGTCGTGCCAGTCTACCGGGGATAGGGCACACTTTAGAGACAACCATGGAAAATACTAGGTATCGTGGTCTTTTATGATCGGTCAGCAGTTTGAACTCAGGCTCTAAAAGATATTTGGAAGGGATTCAAAATGCGAAATGTTCCAAAAGAAGTTCAAATTAAGGAGAGAATTAAAACGACTGTGCGAAAGAATATATGAGTATAAAAGAAGTGTATGTAGATTTGACTGCTGAGAGACATAAGTGGAAAAAGAACACATATTGTGGTATAAGAACTGGGAATAGAAGAAGATTATGTAACCTACGTCTAGGAGAGTACACTATACCTTTGAACTCATTATCCATCTCCTCGTCGTTGTACCCCACGATGGCGGTGAGCATCTTCATGAGCATCCTCTTCTCGAGTATGCCGACCGCCTCGGTGGCGAACACGTCGGCCCGCGAGCACGGCACGGCCGTGAGCCGCTCGTCGAGCCACGTCAGCACGCGCGTCACGCACCGGAACTCCGCGTAGCGCGCGATGTTGGACGAGATCAGGAGCTCTACGAGTGGGCCGCGCGAGAACAGCAGCTGTGTGGTGAGGGCACAACTTGTAGTCATACAGCTGTGTGGAGTTATCGCTTGGTGTTGGTGACACTGTCATCGTATAGTAGGTATTATTTTATTTAAAAGAAATACCCGAGTTTCTTACCTATTTCTCTCGGTTAATGCTTAAAAATGGTATAATTGAGTTTGACTTGATACTTGTAGACAGGGTCTTCTCCGCAATTAGATGTCGTAGTTGAGTCTATTTTGCGTACATAAGGTGCGGCAAGAATAGAACTGCCGTCTACTGCTACTAGCTACAAATGGTGTTAATCCAACTCTGCTTATCACGTAAATTGCTGTAAATGTTTATGCCCTTACCTTGGGCGTCATGTCGATGTTGAACTTCCTGTACTCGGCGGCGAAGCTGGCCTGTGTCCACACTTTCTTCGGGGGCTCCGCCTTGCTGTCGTCAGTCTTGTTCTCATCGCTCTCCTCTTTCTTTTCTTCTTCTGAGGATTCCCTGATCAGAGTGGTGTTGTTGGTTGAGGAAATGAATTCAACTCAAGTTTATACTAGCTGTGCCCTGCAGTTTAGCCCACGCTGGCCTGGCAGTTGCCTCTATGATAGTTGCCCATACCGTGATCATTAAGAATTAAATTAAATCCTTTCTTGTTAGTCATAGTGTCAATCAATCAATCAAAAATCATTTATTAAATTAAGGCCTCAAGGAGGCACTTATGAAAGTCACTGAATCTACCACCGTCATACAGTGTCATGTCATAGCCTATAATCCTCGATAAATGGACTACCTAACACAAAAAGCATTGTTCAAATCGATCCAGTAGTTCCTAAGATTAAACCAAACCAACAAACAAACTCTTAGGAAAGATTTATTGCATAAAACTTGTAAGCACTTACTTTTCAATATACCACTTTTCAACTAAATTGTAAACTTGTGGTTGCTTTTTGGGGTCTGATTTGACCTCTTTGATAAACTTCTGTAGTCCGTCGAAGTTGTACGAGGCCCAGAGCCCTCCGTAGTGGTCACTCGAGTCCAGGTGCAACACATTCTTGCCTATTCTACTGCAAGCTGCCGCCACTATGGACTCCACCATACCTAGTGATAATAATCATGGGTAGTGTACCTAGTTTTGCTTCAATCCCTATTCTAAATGTGATTTTTTGTGTATTATTTGACAAGAGAACCAATAAAAAAAATGTACTACCTACATAAGCAATTAGTATGTTTTTTTGTGTACATGTACTTTAATATTTTTAAAAAGATGCTGGTAACAATATCTAAGCCTACAGTACTAATTTATACCAATTTACAAATACCTTATGAAAAATATTTAATGACATTAATAACATGAAAACTCTACATATTTCAATGTTTTTAAAACAAATGATAAGAGGTAAATACTTAGATAAAATTTTTAAGTTATTATTTACAATTTTAATTTTATCACATTACTTTATTCATAAAATAATTAAACAATGCAAACAATATTTTTATTAGTAATTATTTAACAACTATTTTTTGTTGCGTTTATTTATACTACCCAGTTAAAGCAATAGTGTATAGTAATACTAGAGTTCATTGACTTTTAGAATCATGTAAAAACTAAAATAAAATCTTGGTGGTGTTTTTACAAGGCCACTATCAAGGTTACATTTTTAAAAGACATTTAGGACATTGAAACGCTATTCCCAGAAGACTACGACAAAGATAATATTTAATTAACATAGTATTTGTAAGCTTAGTAAGGTGGGCCCAGCCCAGCAAATTGTATCATTTTATACTTTAATATTATCATAGAACAAATAAAAATTCGTCTACAAAATTGCTAAGATAAGTATCTGGCATTTAATTATGAAAGTTATGAAACATTATCTTTCAGCATTGATGACAAGGCAACAATGAAACAAGATCGATATGGTAAGCGGGTTGCAGCTATCGCCATCATGCCGGTTTACATTTAAAACACATATTAAACCATACCTGTCCCCACAACGATGACCTGAAACTCGGTCGGTAAATCGTCGTCCATTTTTCCTTTTTTCAATCAATGTCTCGAAACTAAAAGGATTTAAATTAATTAAATAAAATCCCTTTCAATAAAAGAAAGGCCTCCAGTGGCTGACTGGTGGGTGGCAGAACAATTTAATGTCAGTGCTGTCATTTGTAAGTTTGGCAGTGGCGTTTCTGAAACAGTGACATCACAGAGCGTGGTATTAAGGATTAAGTCTGGTTTAAACTATTCAAGTTACAATTACAAGTGGAAGATTCTATAACCCTTTCGGTTCTGTCTAGGGATAGGGGTTGTAGACTGGGCTGGTACATAAACGTTATCTTTGATAAGCAACGTTAGGTCGTGTGTCCAGTAAGAAATTTGTCTTATCGGATTTAGATTTTTTTCTTGCCTGAAACAGACAAGAATTTTTTCGTTCGTAGACTCCACAAAATTCTTATCATTTACATGTTTATTTCAAGACAAACTTACCGCGGACACACGACCTTAGGGTATTGAATCAAAATGCTTTATCGCTAATTTGTTCGAAAATCAACAATAGTGTTCATTGTCCATCCAAAATTCACGGAAATATCCTCCCAAAAAACTCCTTTGTATAAATATGCATAAACACAACTTTGACGAAACATATTTGTTTTAGAGCAACCACCGAGAATAATAAGTACAGTTACTATGTGGTTAGCGTAAGATAAGAAACTGTTTATTGCATTAGTGATTGAGCGGTCGCACATATTTTGTTTCAATAGAGCAAGCAATTTATTGAAGTACAATCTACAAAGGAATATTTAGTAAACTTTAAGTCCGAACAACAACAGCCGATCAAAAGCTAATTGAAAACCAAATCATATAAGTACATCAAAATTACACAAAAAATAAAAAAACATTTTAATTTGAGTTTTATATTTACAATTTTTACATACAGTTCAACGTTTTACAAGCTACATGGAGCTCTTTTTAATTCGAGCAACGAACATTACATAAACTAACACATTAATCTAAATCGTAATAAAAACGACTTAAAGTAATCAATCTAGTGGGTGAGGCAGCTTTGGCGGGATTAGAACACCTAGAATCAATAAAACCCCGGTGCCTGCGTGTGTCGTCATCGTCACTCGTCCGTCAATCAATCGTCACCTCTCACAATACAAACGGGAGCTTTGGCAGTTTAATGATAACTGTTACGTAACCGTTTGATACAACCAATTGGTATTTTAGGCCGCCTCCGACTTCAATACTATTTCAATTACTATTTTATTGTTCACAGGACGAATTGGTCTTTTGTGCCCTCCTCCGGCTTCTATCGTCTCGAGTGTATGGTCCAAGTTCATTGACAATCAATCTGAATTGACTTCACTGTAGACGATCATATGAAGTGTAAAGATTACAAAGTTAAAACCCCACGTGTAAACCGCGTCAGCCGCGTTCAAGTCACAAACAGTATAACGGGCGCGCGACAAACACTGTTCATTATCATGAAACCTCACTTGGTGGGGTCGGCTAAACGCATTTAAACTGTTTGTTAAATAGACAGAATGGCCATAATGTTTTTATAAAGAAGTTAAAAGACGTCAAAAACTATTTAACTTGCTATGAACAGTAATTTTATGTGCCTATAAAAGACTAATTCGGCAGATTTTTACGTTACATATTCCTTATTAGGTACTTAGAACACTATGGTGTATTACGCCAGCACAGAAAAAGCAAATTACATTTCTTATAATAGTACTGTTTCAAAATATAAAGATATAAGTAAGTACGGTAAAACAACAAGCCCGGCCAAAACAGAAAGGTATACATTATAATAAGGGGTACATGGTACATAACACTTTCGTGATTGGTAAACATTAACATCATGAAACATTAATTTATAACAAAAACATACTATTTACACTAAATTCTAATTAATAACATTAAAACATCGACTTTTCATTAACGGTTTCAACTCGACCAACAAATAATACTGGCGAAAGTAGCAAAGCCTAAATATGCCCAGCGATCAACCTAACTATATTAACTGGAAGCAAACAATAAAGCACCATCGGCTATCATTGGTAAATCAAATGATATGTAGAATCTATCGGGTCGATATGTCTAACGAGAATTTAAAATCATCTACGTTTCTAACGCGTAGATCAAACCTAACCTTATCTATCTGGCTATAATTGGAAAGTCGATATTTTAATGAGATAAATCGGCTAACATTTAACAACCGACACGACAATATACGACTATCGTTCGCGTCAGTGCGACTAGAACAACGTTTCCCTCGAATTCGAATTGCGATCTAATCGCAGCGGCAGCGGCAAGGGGCGGCCTGCCAGCTCCGTGCAATCGACGACAGCCGCCGCCGCTGCCGCAGCCGAAGCCGCGGCAGTGGCCGCCGCCACCGCCGCTGCCGCCGCCGCCTCGCCTCCGCTATCCGTCGAGAACTGATCCACTTCGTCGTCGGTGGAGTCGTCCTGCACAAACACCGAATCGTTCCCGGAGCCCAACTCGCACTCCACCACGAAGGAAGGACCCGCCGTGCCCAGCGAGGCCAGCGGCGCCCGGCGGCGGCCGCGGCGAGCCGACAGCCGACACGCCGTCGACGAGCCGCGCCGCTCCAAGTAGTCGCTACCCGAGCTGGAACCGGTGGCGGAGCTGAGGCGGCGGTCCCGCGTGCCCGACGACCGACGCTCCGCCACACGGAACGCGGAGCCGGGCAGCGAGGCGCCGCGCCTCGCCGGGCGCCGCGGCGGACTCGTGAGGCTGCCGTAGCCGCCGCCGTACGAGGCGAAGCGCCCGGTGCGCGGCCAGGGCGGCTCGACGCCGGCGCGCGCCCGCTCCGTGAGCGCCTCCTCGATTGCGGCTGTGAGCTGGCGCTCCTCCTCGACGGCCTCCTCCTCGGCGACGGCCGCCTCCGCCATTTCCACTATTTTCGGATCGTTCAGGGCCTTTACAGTCTTACTTCTGCTCTTGTAGACGATCAGAAACACCATGAGCGCGAAGAATCCCCCGAGCGTGGCGGCAATGCGGACACCGGTCATGACGTCGTAAGTGGCGTAAAATTCGATGCGCACACGATCACGCTCGGCGGCTTGCGAGCCGTCAGTGGAGTTTTCCGGGGGACCTGACTCTCCGCCGCCCCATCCATCTTGAGTCTCCATTTTGCGGTCAAGTATTCATTGCCTGTTAAATGAAAAATTGCAAATTAAAACTGATATTAACTATAATGTACATGACCCTCCCTGTACAATGTTTTCGATATTCATACGTATTAGTAATATATTAATTTATTATACACTCAAAGGTACTCGAAGTTTATCTAGAAAGCTAGCAGGTTTCGCATCGTTGAAAGGTTTTTCGCGCACGTAGATAAATAAAGTGACGTTAGTAATGGCTATCTCGAAACCTAATGCGACACATTGAAATATATCGGTGATGTATTGTTCAAAAGGTAGGTAGGTACATAGATATTGGATGTAGTTTTGTTAAGACCGCTACATTTCCAACGTAACGAGGGAGGTCCGACAACAATGTTGTCGCTAGGCGATTTCCGTTCGCCAGCCGCAACGGGAACCCGACGCGGACGTATCTGGGACGCGCCCTATCAGAACATACACATACATGGCCGCTTTATTCTTTTACTGTTTACATGTGTTTTGGTAATTTTGATTATAAGCTCTGATGTTAGTCACGCTAACTTGATGGTTTTAATATATTATAATAATGATGATCGACTCTTTGGGTCTCTGTGTAATGTGTATATTTTTTAGGATCTAAAAGGAGGGTACGTAAGAAGCACAAAAAATAGGGATAACATAGTGCGTGATCTCACACAAGAGTCCGCTGGGTTTTTGTAGATTTTCATAATATATTCATAAGTCACGTACCTACGTTCTTTACTATTTTAACAAGGGCGATGTGTACCTATAGATGTGAGTTTAGGGCGGCATGCGGCATTGTTATTACAATTCATCCGGTGAATAACACTCATTGCTCAAAATTATAGCTCTTTATAATATCTTAGAAATTAGAAATAGAAACTGTGATCAATACTCGTACATATAATTATCCAACTGCGCTAAAGCTACATGCATTTTTATGCACTTTTGCCTTCACTATTTTCCTCAAAAGATTAACGATCAAAAAATGTATCCCACGTCAACATGTTAATGGTAATTTTAACATAAGTTATTACCGTCATTCTAATGCAAATATACAAAAAAAAATATCACTATGTTTACAACTATAATTAATCATTAGTAACAACTGTTGACTTGTGTGAAGCCAGGACGGGCCGCTAGTTTTAAGACCTTTTCCCAGCCAGCAATGTATTGAACTACTTTCGGTTGAAGATACGATAATTTCGTTTATAAATAACATGCCACATGTCACTGCATTATTTGCATATTTTTCTCCGACCTTCATTAAAATCGTTGAATATTTGATTGTGCACGGATAAAAAAAGTAATATAGGTGTACGCCACAACTCGCAAACAAATAACTGGAAGGTCTCACTCAAATCTAAAACATTGTTTTCTAAACAACACAGCTGGATGAAAACATCAAACCGAACAGGAATAATTAGAAATAGTCTTGATTAAACAAAGAAATAAAAGAACAATCTAAGACATTCCGCGGATGCCACCCCGCATTGTGCTTTTATAAATCATAGTGTTATAAATAAAGCGCTCTGCCAGAAATAATTTTAAAAGACGATAGAAAAAAACGTTCCGCAAGTAAGTAGGTAACTCGTAATGTGGGACAAGCACTGCTTAAAGCCATCGAGCTCAATGGTCATCTCAAGTAATGAAATCGCTGCCTAATTCATTTTTATGAAATTTTACAAACTGGAACAACTGAAATGTTTCCACTTACACCCGTCATGTTTAATCATAAAACATTATTTTACAGACTTTCGTGTTTGGTGTAAGAGTAAAGTACTTATACGAAAGGCCAAGAAAAGGTAAGTAATATTGCATTTTACATTTTTTTGAGTTATTTATTAATCAAATCATCCGTCTTGATATAAACAATCTTAATTCAAATAAAAAAATACTTTAGGTACAGCCAATCGTTTTACGAGTGAACATATTTTTCGATACTTAAATTAATAAATTTAAGTATACTTAAATTAATAAATAAATGAAATAGATTTCGATAAAAATTACATCTTCTTTTTATTAGTTCAGATAATAATAATAATTTAATTTTTAATTTAGTTATTTAAGTTTTTATTTATAAGATGTAATGTAACTTTCACTGGTCGTCCTAAATAAATAAATAAATAAATAAATAATAACAGAGCAAGCTATTCGTATCGAGTCAGTAACTATTTAATAGATATCAATCAATGTACATCAAGGTTTTGCTAACAGTTTTATAATTATATACCTGTTTCAAGATGTTAATTCACGTAAATAACTTTTAAAGATCGATTCATTTTTGACTAGAATAAGAACGCTCGTAATCGTTATTTAACTAATATTAAAACAGAATTTAACAGTACGTATGTTGCCGTACATTACAGACTTGATCGATAAATTGCGCCAAACCAAACCGACACACAATGAAACTAAATATAGCGAGGCAGGTGGAGCACCCGACACCCAGTCGGCGGTCTCTGAGGAAGGCGCACCACAACAGCACACAATCATAAAGTACATTTACGTGATGTTTGGTACACAACACACACTACCAACGACCGTTGATCGTAGCTCGCCGATCGATGCCACGGGATCCGCGAAAACAAAGGAATTCGTGTTTGTTCAATATTCACGCAGAGTTTACGCGTCGAATAAATAATTCGAAAGATCCTCGCCTCCCAAAGAAACGTTTCAGGGAGTTTCCTTTTTGCCTTATTTAAATATAAAGGAATGTTGTGGGACTCTTTTCGTATTAGACTAGTTTTATTTCAAAGATTCCCTCGGGACACAATGGTCTTATAAACTACTAAATACGCGATTTAACAACTTTAACAATACTGTAAAAATCGCCATGCCAAAGAAAAAGGTGGTTAGACATTTATTTATTGTTGCGTCCTACCTACGTAAAACGATTTTAAAAATTCATTCTAGCAATAAAAGATATGCATGTACCTACTCGTAGGTGGGAAGTTTTTCGCTCGAAATTACCTTTTTAATTGGTTTCTTGGTAAAATCATTATAATCGAAAACAATTTTAAAACTTAATTATAGTTTTAAATAACTAGCGGTACTTATACCTATATTGTCGGTTAGAGTAAGCACATTTGATGGAATAGAAAATAGTGCAGAGTAATTGTGGAAGCGTGGTGGAAGAAAGAGGGTAGTGCTGCGTGCAGTAACACATTCAACAAAAATAAAGTAAAGCAAACAAATGCAGATTAGCATAACAGTAAAACAGCATGCTGCACAACAATTAGCAGGACAGAAAGCAGTATATGAAGCGTTACAGTAAAACATCATGCAGCAAGCAAACAATAGTATCAAAGCAAGCATAAAAGAAACAGAAAGCAGTGTCGGGTAACGTTGAAACAGCTTGCAGTACACCATTTCTTCATTCTATGTTTCTACATGGAAAACAAAATGATAGTACACTTCAAGCTGTTTTAGCCCTACCCTATTACATGAAGTGTCATTTATAGTAGCATTTAACTAATAAAAGTAACAAAAAGAATAATACACAATCAGCAATGCAGCATATTCAGTGAACACAAGCAAACTGAGACAGCAAGCAGAAAGCAGTTAAGGATAGGAAGGCAATTTTAGTCTTTTGTAGTTATTCTGTATCTAGGTTGTACTGTTTTTATTTATACAATTTATGCCCCGCGGTTTTACCTGCATTAATACGCATAAATAGCGTAATAATAACATCCCTCTTAGCTACCTATCTAATGCAAAAATATATTTTTCGAATCATTATTAATATTAGTCGATCCTGAGATTAATGCGTTAAAATAAACAAATTCTGCCTTATGAAAAAAACTAGCAAAATGCATCCTATCTTTCAACTAATCTCCTATCTTTTAATAATATAGGAATAAAATTAAAATAGACAATTGGAGAGCAGCAAAGCAGTGAAGCTGTTATAGGTATAGATGTTATAGTATATTTATTAAACGAGGAAAAATCATTAGCTCTGACAAGTTTAATACAGATCACAGTAGACTTATCAACGTCTTTATAAATGGTAAAAACGTATTTTAAATTGAGAAGAAATGTGTAATTAAAGAAGCCAAAAATGGTTAAAATTTGGTGACCCAGATTAAGAGGATCTATAATTAAAATAGATCTGACAGTGACTTGTAATTAATAGTAAGAAAAACAATACAACCATGGTGTATTACATTAATAAATACCACGAGGTAGGAAAGAAATAACAATACGAATCAAATGAGTAGAGGAACACAATACATGTGAGTAATAATAAAACTATAAAACATCTGGTTGAACAAACCCAATATTAATTTAGATTCAATAACACAAACATGAACCTAATTAGTGTAAACAAACAGCATCGTACAACTACTGGCAAATCACACACATACATTATAGTGATTGTCTTCCTTCATTATCTAGTTAATTTGAAGGTAGATACCTACTTAGGTACTATTTAAATAGGTATTTACATGCAACAGATTTAGAAACTTGTTTAACCGTAGATATAAATTTAATTAGTTATTTACCAATCGTAATATTTTTGTAACATTTTGTTATAATTTATGTAGGTAATAAAGAGATAATTTACCAGTAAAACGACACGATCCGTAGTCCGTAGGATTTGACGAATGGCGTGAGCAATGGTAATTTATTATGTACATGTCCTTGGTAAAAAATATGATGAATTTTAGTACTCATTTAATGAATGCATAGTGGAAACAGAAATAACTACATTGTGCACTGATTTGAAAATAATTTCGAGAAATTTAAGTTATTTAATCTCATTACGACTTAACCACACGTAAAATTTGTATAATACGCGTTTTACACTCTCTTGCTATTGTGTTTTAACAAATATAAATTACTTTTATCACAAGAGTTAAAAATAAACCCGTTTTAATGATTTTAACTTCGGATCTAAATTAAAAATTACTAAAAAAAATCTCTCCACTCCACCAACTAGAATGACAATGACAGCGTAAGAAAAAAAAACATTGAAATATTAATAACTCTGTGGATTAAATTAAGGCCAATCCAAACGAGATCATTTTATTGATAATCAATTGAAATTGGAGTATATTTTTCAATTGTGAATGTATGGCAAAGAAATAAAATAAGGTACGCAAAAATAATGATTAAGATTCAGCACGATAACATCGCTTTTTGTTTTAATAAAAAAAAATACTCGTACTGTGTGTACTAAATAAAAAGGGTAAATCCGTGTTACTACAATGTTCAATCAATCAAATTATTGTCTGTCAACTTTATGTTTAATCTGTCTTTTGTCTATCTGCTCTACTGTCACTACTGTCAGCGTCAGCCAGCTGTTATTTATTTTTGCGCTAAAACTTGACTATTGAAGTGCGTTTTTTAATAATAAATCTTTATTTTATTACTCTGTAACAGAATAGAAAAAATAGAATGTCCAGCGAGTGGCAAGAGTACGCGAAAGATCCGCGAACAGTTTGTAAATATGGAGCGAAATGTTACCAAAAAAATCCGGAACATCATTCTACCTACAAACATCCTCCAAACAAAACAAATCGTGGTAAACACACTAGAAAGCGTTTCAGTCCGTATTCTAGAGAAGAGAAAGCTTTACCTCAAGATAACACTGAAAAAACTGTGAAAGAACACAAAAACTCCGATCAAACGGAAGACAATCAGACAGCAAAAGAGGCAAACATAAACCTTGATGACGGGGAAGATACCAATAACATTAAACTTCCAAGCAATATTACTTACTATGACAAAACCAGCGACACACAAATAATCAAGGAATTATTCTTGGTGGAAATGCCGACGGACTTTTATAAGTTTTATGAGTGTTTCAATGATGATAACTCTATTGAGAGAACATTGGCTACTGTAAATCTTCAACTGATTGGACCGTATGAGTTGCTGCTCGGGAAACTGCCTGTATTAGATGACAAAGAGTTGTATTTAGTGCACTGGAGATACTTCTATGACCCACCAGAGTTCCAGGTTTGATTCTTATTATTAATCTTTACCAAAAATATCTGTTTACTGGTTTTCTCCTAGAAGGACCTTTACTTATTCTACTGATGTAGTAATGCAAATAAATAGCCGTCAATCCTACAGGAACCCAAGGAATTTTATGATAAAATTCTATCTTAAAATCTCTTGTAAAATGTACATCCTTGTTTGTAAAGATTAAAATTTGAAATGTCAGTTTAATATTTCAAAAAAATTATGTAAACATTTCAGGCAGTACTAAAAAGGACTGATAAGACAGAGTTTCACATTGGTTACTTCAGAGACAACCCTGAAGAGAAGCCGGTATTCATAGCCAGTAATGACAGCTCCAAGGATTACCATATCAAACCTATGGCTGAGAATATATTTGGAGCGGTGTAGTAAGTATGACTTTTTTAGAATATCACTTTTGAAACTGAGAGATGGAAGTGGAAACAAATTATGCCTTATCCCTTTAGGCAGTAAAAAGCAATATTATTTTATATATTTATCAAACACTGTTGGCGCCCAGTAGTTTTAGCTGCACTGAAATATAATAAAAGTATCCTAAACTAGCAGCGCCCCGCGGTTTCACTCGCGTAGTTCCCATTCCCGTTGGAATTCAGGGATAAAATATAGCCTATGACACTCAGGGATAATGTAGCTTTCCAATAGTGAAGGAATTTTTGAAATCGAACCAGTAGTTTCGGAGCCTATTTGTTACAAACATACAAACAAACAATCAAATCTTTCCTCTTTATAATATTAGTTTAGATACATGCTTCCCCAAGCTTTAATTTATGTCTGTAGCAAATCTCATGACAATTGCTTCAGTGGTTTATGTATCCATAACAGACATTGCATGCATTTCTAATATAAGTAGAGATTATAATCTGTAAAATACTAAATTATTCTTCTTATTTGCAGCTCATACTTACAAAATGAAAAGAAAAGGTCTCCATTCACAGCTATACATTGTCAAAAACTAATTGACAAACTAAAGAAGTATGCAGAAGACAACCAGTTCTCATTAGACGAGTATAATATGAAGAAGAGACAATCTAAAATAGTGACGAAATCATTCCACGGTGCGGGCATTGTGGTGCCTTACAATAAGAAGACGCAGTTAGGATATAGGAGGTTGGCTGAAAATGACTGTTAGTATACTCTTTATTTTATTTATCACATTTAAACAATATGGTTTATATCATAATGAAAAATCAACCACCCTTATTGTTATAGTAACTCAAATCAAATCTAACAAGATTTAGTACCTGTTTGTAAGAATTGGGTCTCACATGCAAGTTGCATGGGATGAGAACCTGCTTATGATGCATGATTTTTAAAATTTATGACATTTGAATAATATGATGTGGATTGCTGAACTAATTCATAATCATAATTTTAAAGTTTAGCCAAAGAAGTAACTGTATTCTGTATTTTACTTTATTAACCTCTTCATTCCTAACATTTCAGCAACAATCAAGAAACTATTTGAAAAGTTGAAGGCAGCCAAAACTCAAAATGAAAAGGACAAAGTCCTGTCTGAAATCCAACCTATCATAACTAATGCCAGTATAGCCCTTGACGAGTGTGACTTTGGTACGGGTGTGGAGGCCGGCATAGCCTTGTTCTGTTCTGGGTTGAAAGAATTGGAGCAAAGTGCCTTGAGCAGTCTAACTGCCGCTTATGGACTGTTGAACAGGGAACCTTTCAGTAAAATTATTCAGGTATGTATGAATTAGTGGATGTATGATAGATCTATCTAATTTCAATAAGTCTAATTTGGGTCCTTTGTGTGTACTGCAATGTTTTTATTTAAACTATGTGTGGTCCAGTCTAATTTACTTGACTATTATTTTAGGGTTTCATTACTTATGTAAGACTAGCAGCGCCCCTCGGTTTCACCCGCTCCCGTGACAACGCGTAGCTCGTAGTATCATACAATCTCGGCACAATTCACCATCGTGTGTTAAAAATTAAGTAACAGCACCATCTAAAATTTTGTTTATTTTTTATGGTATAGTATAGCAACCCTGTAAGTGTACCTTACCTATGATACGTCTTCGTAATACTTACATGAAAATAAGTGCAATATTTAATAGGTATTGCATCAACCTGTTGTGTTCAATTTTGTAGTAAAATACCTACTCATACTATGTAATCAGCAGCCAAGTGTGAGTCTGACTCATAATGGCCAGTTTATAATTAATAGTAGTTATGTTTAAGTATCTTCATTTCTTTTGTTCCAGGCACATCTAAAATATCGTCGCAAAGGGCCCAATATGTCAGTATTGAATAAATAACATTGTGATTACTGTTATAAACTATTAATTTCTAGTATTTTTATTAATAATAAAGTTTTGTGACTAATACTAATTTGGTTTTTAATGAATACAAAATTCTTTAAATTATTATTTTATTGTAAAAATAATTACATCGAAAATCAATACAAAATTGTTTTTCACCAATTAGATGGGAATTATTATGGTTCCTATTACTGGGACAAGAAAGCCAAGCCTAATTTTGTCCAGAGGGTTCGGAAGTTTGAGCCTTGTTCCACCGCGCTAGCTCAGTCCGGATGTCATAAGTAAATTTTGAAAGGAATTTTTAGATTTGTTCGCGGTTTGGTCACGATATTCTGCGCGAGAGCAAGTGATCAGTGCATATAAAATGACGGGGACACATCGGTGCTTGAGGCGGAAGTCATAGGCACGATCACTGCTCCGGCGACGGTAATTACTGGTTTAACAAACTTTTTGTTTATTCTTTCGGTTTATCAGCGCCGTTTAAATGTAGAAATAGTGATATTGGACAGTGGTCGCTGCCGTACACTTCATGCCTGATCACGTTGTCGCATAACGCGGGCAGCAGTCTTTCGGACACGATGAAGTAGTCTAGTCGCCTGAAAAAAGAGAGAAACAAATTAATTATGACCAAAAACCCGATATAAGATAACTAAAGCGAGAATTTAATGCTTGGGATTCACTCTCAATAATATCATTCCTCTAGCTAATTACGTGTCTTTAAAAAACGTCTTTCCTTACCATCCAACGTTCTTCTTCCGACTGTTCATCATGTAGGTCCAGAATGTGTACGCGCCCGTCTTGTCCGGGTACAGGTGGCGGAATGTGTCCACGAACCCTTCTCCGAGCAGGTCCGTCATGCCGGCGCGCTCCTCTTCCGTGAAGCCGGCATTCTTTTTGTTCGTCTTGGGATTGGCTAAATCTGAAACAAGGAAATACAAATATGGAATACCAATTCAACGAAAATATAACAGCAGATAACGTTAGAAAAACATACCGATCTCATTATGCGACACGTTCATATCTCCACATATTATTACAGGCTTTTTCTTGTCCAATTCCTTGACATATTTCTTGAACTCCTCGTTCCACTGCAGCCGCTTGGGGAGCGTGACTAGTTTCCGGCCGGCGTTGGGCACGTACGTGCAGATGAGGTAGAACTGTTCGTACTCGGCGGTGATGATGCGCCCCTCGGCGTCGAGCTCCGCATCGCCGAGCCCGTACTGCACGTTCATGGCGAGCTGCGCGGTGTAGATGCCGACGCCCGCGTACCCGTCCTTGTCGCTGCACTGCCAGTACGCGTGGTACCCCGGCAGGTTCTTCACCTCCTCCGGCAGCTTGTCCATGGAGCACTTCACCTCCTGCAGGCACAGGATGTCCGGCTTCTCGTGCGACAGGTACTCCAACCCGCCCTTGTTCATCCAAGCCCGGATCCCGTCCACGTTCCAACTCGATATTTTGTAATTCCACTCCTTGCCCTGCGCCGTCTTCGAGCTATTCGAGAAGTCTATCGCCTCGAAATCGGTAGTCGCCTTGTTTTTAGGAGGGGCTTTCTTATCCGTAAGCGCTGAAACGTCAGTTATGTTATGACGTGAATTTACTAAAGCTTTATTAAAATTATTCTATCGATTTCTAAGGAGCGTTTCATTAAAAATACAATATGTCATCAATCAATATTCTAAAATATATGAATATAGCAGCGCCCCGCGGCTTCACCCGCGAAGTTCCCGTTCCCGTGGGAATTTTGGGATAAAAAGTATCCTATGTGTTATTCTGATGTATAAGCAAGATTATTGTAAAGTTTCATTAAAATCCATTCAGTAGTTTTTGCGTGAAAGAGTAACAAACATCCATACATACAAACTTTCGCCTTTATAATATTAGTAGGATAGCAGCGAGGCGGTAGGCGCTCATTAGCATTATAATATGTATTTGTTCGGCGGCGCTCTGCGTTCGCATAACTTATCATAATACATTGAACTTTCCTATCTATTCTGATCTCATGATTCATATTGTTTTGTTAGCTATAATGAAATATATTTGAACTACAGAATAAACTAACCAAGAAGAAAGTGTTCACCGCATGCTGGTAGGTATTACATTGTTATCAATCATATTTTCCTATTGTCTTCCTGTGTGTGGGTAGAGGTAGGTATAGATTAGTTTACCACAATTACAGCCCGATTAGTACTATGTTTATCAACCTAATTCATGAGACTATAACTATATATGTGACAGACATTAATGAAGCATGTAGTACGTTTCAAAAGCTGAAGGAGTAATAAATAAAGCATTCCATATATATTTAGAAAACCATTTATTTATTAAGAATTATAAAACACACATATAATAATGATAATAACACAAACAATGTCAATAATACCTAGATAATGTACATGCTAGTTACCCTTGTCGTCTGCGGGTTTACGTCGACGCTTGGTAGTGGCGTCGCCCGTCTCGAGCGCCTCCTCCGCCTCCGCCGCCTTCTTCCCCCTCCGCCCCTTGGGCTTTGTCTCCGCCTTCTCCTCATCCTCTACATCCTCATCATCTTTAACATCACCTAAAACATTGAAAATTAATGTTAATATTGATTCTCAATAGTCCACATGTATGATATGTGATAGAGTTCACTATGTACCTTTCCCCTTGTCCTCTTTCTTGTTAACTTTTCTCTTCTTAGCGGCGGGTACTGTCTCCTCCGGAGTGTCGTCGTCTTGGATCTCCTCTTTGGCGGGTGCCTTTTTGTTCTGGTTCTTTCTTCCTTTTGTTTCCTTTTTCTTGGGCTCCTCCACGGGTGCCTCCTCTTCCTCCTCTTCTTCTTCTACCTCTTTCTCACTCTCTGGCGTCTTCTCTTTCTTAGCAGGTGCTTTCTTCCTGCCTCGAGCTGCGGGCTCGGGTACTTCATCATCTTTATCCTCATTGTCAACCTCTGGTTTGGGTTGTGCTTTCCGCCCCCTACCCTTTGGCGCCGGTTTCGGTTTCTCCTCGACCTCCTCATCAGATTCATTATCCTGTTTAGCCTTTCTACCTCGTGTTGGTTTCTTTTCAGCGACTGGTTTCTTACCTTGTTTTTTCCGCCCCCTGCCGGTGGTAGCCTCTTTGACATCCCCATTGCCTTCAACATTGTCCTCCTCTTGTTCTACAGGTGTGGCCACCTCCTCATCTCCAGACTGGCCAGCAGTCTCCTCGGCCGGTTCCTCTGCCTTCTTCTTGCCTTTCTTTACAGGCGGTGCACTTTCCTCTTTACCATTTTCTTCAAGCCCATTGCCATTGGCGTCGTCGACGACTCGTTTGCCGCGCTTTTTCTTCTCTACGGCGGGAGCTTTGTCGTCTATGTTTTGTTCATCAATTTCAGGTTCATTTACTTCAATGACCTTTGCTTTGCCTCTGCCTTTCTTAGGTGCTTCGCTTACCTCGGCCGTTTTCTGTAAATACATCGTAATACGGTCACAATTACTTCTGTAATAATAATGAGACCCGCGTCATGGAAATGGGCGGTAAAATGTAGCGTTTATAAATGGCTCAATTAAGGCATATAATTTTCTGCAAGTACTCAGTTTAGGTAATTTATATGGTTATTTTCTATCTATTAAACATTATACCTAAACATTTGGATCATGCCAACGCAGTAGCTTGTTCGTAAACCACTTCAACTCTACAACCACTCGATCTATTGTTTGTTACAATCTGATAGCAGTGGATTTACAAACTTTACAAAGGGCCTGACCACTTCCGATATTATTTTATGCGTTTGCTGAATGGATAAGCCAATTCTTTATGCAAATGTTATTCGAATGCAAAGAAAACCAGTTACATTTTGTTGATTACAAGGGGATGAACAACACGACATTTTATGGTGTAATTTAACTTACCTTTGCTTTTGCTGTTCTTGGAGCCATAATTATACAATGTCTTTCAATGTTATCACAAGGGATTATGAACAAAATCAAATATAAATTAGAGAAATGTGCGTTTTTCACACCGTCAGTGGCGGGCGAAGTTTCCGGCAAAATGACAGATACCGCCACTGCTCTCTGCCGGCCGGCCGCCAATTTTTTTCCTCGATTTTCAAGGTTAGGTTGTCTTTACATGGACTTTTACTTGTCAAAAATATTTAAAAAAAAAACATTTTTATTTAATAAATACAGTAAACTCTGTTCTTAGCTCCGATTCATATTAACAGCAGTTTATTTAATAAAAACTTCCATAAAATAATACTTACACTGCGTTCTAAAATCATTAATGTATGAAGAAAGTCGCAACTTAAAAATTTGGGTCCAAGGGATATGCGTGCGGTCTACACTCGGCATGGGATGCAAATGCATTTCGTAAAATCCTCTACAACTTAACTTCAACATTGAAAAGACTTTTTACACGCTTTTTATTAGCTTCACCTGTATGTTTGTATGTTTTTTTCATTTAAATTCATGTTCAAGTCATATTTTCATAATAAGTCAAGTCAATCATAATTATGGAGGGTACAGATGAGTACAGAAATGGGGAGGATCAAGAAAGATTCAAGAGGTACTCAATTGGTAATTAAAGATTCTGTGGTTCTAATTATTCAAGAAGTCAAAGTCAATCAGACAGGAAACGTCACGTTTTACGTCATACATCATGAATGGAATGTCAAAAAATTTGAATTTCCTCAAAACACCGTGTCGTGTCCTGCGTGGCCGATATTGCTTTATTTTCTAAAATATATATCTTTACTGAGTTGATGGTTAAATGAATGCCAAGTTAATCTAATAGTTATAATAAGGACTAAATCATGGTAAGTAAAAATTAGAGTTTCCATTAGTATTCAAAGTTTAATTAAGAATTGGAATAACAATCTGCTACATTCAATCTATTTCTGCGGTTTTATTTGTTTTAATACAGTCTTTACATTACCTTCACTATTAAATTAGTTAGAGGACTTACTATTCTCTAAAAGCGATGAGCATTTATTTTGGAATTACTTAAATTTTAAATAAATCATAACCTCCAAACCAAACTTATTTTTTATGAAAATAACTTTGTATGTACTGTATAGTACATATACAGCTGCGTATATTAACTATGTAGTATGATAAGTCTTATCAAATTTATTGTGCGAGGTCCATTCTGCTGACAAATCCAGATTTACCAAAACATCCAGTGGTTTCATATTATTGTAGAATTATAATTTTCATCTTATACCTATATGAGTAGAAATATTTTATCTTAAATAACAAAAGCTGAGGTAAGAAAATAGTTTATTTGTATATTTATTTTCTAAATCTTTGAAAACTTTGCTATGATAAAAAAGTTAGGTACTATTCAATTTTATAACTTTTTAAATTTCATTTTGTCATTGTGAATTTATTTCTTTAATCTGGCAATTAACAGTGTGAGAGCATCAAACATGAATTCAGTAAGGACATAAGAATATTGATGTGTTTACAGGCTGCCTTAGATCGTAAGGGTACATTTAAAGTAGAGTATCTACAAGAAATAGAGAAGAAAGTTCAGGAACGGTGGAAAAATGAGAAGATATTTGAAATGGAGGCCCCTGACGATGGGAAGCCGCGCGAGAAGTATATGTGCACCTTCCCTTTCCCATACATGAATGGTCGGCTACATCTCGGACACACATTCTCACTGTCTAAGTGTGAGGTAATTGAAATACATCAAAAATTAAATTAAATTTAAATACCAAATAACTGACATAAAACTAAGTACTTTCAGATTGTTATCACAGATTTATTTTAATGGTCAATAATCTGTAATATCAGAAATGTACAACAAAAAATTTAAACCGTGTCAAAAATCCATTAATTTTATTTCAATGTGTGTTTACATCAATCAAAGAAATCATATTCTCAATAACTCTTTAAAATGATTCAGTTTGCAGTTAGATATCACCGACTAAAAGGAAAACTAGTTCTATTCCCGTTCGGATTTCACTGTACTGGTATGCCTATCAAAGCATGCGCAGACAAGCTGAAAAGAGAAATGGCTGTTTATGGATGTCCTCCTGTCTTCCCTGAGGATGAAGAGGTAGTAGTAAAGGAAGTAGGGGACATTATCCCTAAGGATAAGAGTAAGGGGAAGAAGAGTAAAGCGGTCGCTAAGACTGGCGGAGCAAAGTACCAGTGGCAGATTATGAGGAGTTTAGGTGTGCCGGATGAAGAGATTAAGGAATTTGCCAATGAAAGTTACTGGCTGGAGTACTTCCCCCCTCGTGCTGTTGATGATTTGAATAGGATGGGCATCCATGTAAGTAATATGTAATAATACTAAACTTGTACTTGAAAGTGGGCACAAGTACCTCTCCATTTTGGGTCCTCCATGCTGATCATCATTGCAGCAGTGCCTTTGTCAATGTCGGTGCAACTCCCTCCATCTGCCCCTATCCAATCCTTCACCTACACGACATACGACACGACAGCGACCCTTTCGATAGTCGTAAACAATAATGAATCCACAGGTAGACTGGCGACGCAAGTTCATTACCACCGACGCGAATCCTTTCTTCGACTCGTTCGTGAGGTGGCAGTTTAACCACTTGAAGGAGCGCAATAAGATAATGTACGGCAAGCGGTACACGATATACTCGCCGGTGGACAAGCAGCCGTGCATGGACCACGATAGGAGCTCGGGAGAGGGCGCCGGGCCGCAGGAGTACACGCTCATCAAGATGGAGGTCTTGGAGCCACTACCTGCTATTTTACAGTATGTATACATTTTAATATTAACTTATATTTTATACCCTATTGGCTCTAATTGAATTTTTCGTTTCTTACAAAGGTCCTTCAAAGGAAAGAAAGTGCACATGGTCGCAGCGACGTTAAGGCCCGAAACAATGTATGGACAAACGAACTGCTGGGTCCACCCTGACATCAAGTACATCGCGTTCGAAACAGTTCAAGATGGAATTTTCATTTGTACTAAACGCGCCGCCAGAAACATGGCGTATCAAGGTTTTACTGAAAAAGATGGCGAATATGTGGTTCTGAAAGAAATTGTTGGCCAAGATCTGCTAGGTGTCGCTGTGAAGTCGCCTCTCACTTGTTACCCCAAAATCTACGCCCTGCCAATGTTGACCATCAAGGAAGATAAAGGGACAGGCATCGTGACGAGCGTGCCTTCCGATTCGCCCGACGACTACGCGGCCCTAGTAGATCTACAAAAGAAACCGGCTTTTAGAGAAAAGTACGACATTAAAGACGAAATGGTGATGCCTTTCAAGCCCGTTCCCATACTAGAAATCCCGGAGTTTGGGAACTTGTCCGCAGTATTCGTGTACGATAAGCTCAAAATACAGAGCCAGAATGATAGAGACAAACTGATTCAGGCGAAAGAAATGGTGTATTTGAAAGGATTTTACGATGGAGTGTTACTGGTGGGAGAGTACAAGGGCAGTAAGATACAGGACGTGAAGAAGAACCTGCAGTCGATGTTGGTGAAGGCGGGGGGCGCGGTGGTGTACTACGAGCCGGAGAAGACGATAGTGTCGCGGTCGGGCGACGAGTGCGTGGTGGCGCTCTGCAACCAGTGGTACCTCGACTACGGCGAGCGCGCCTGGAAGCAGCAGGCGCACGACTGCCTCGCCACCATGAACACCTACCACGACGAGGTCCGGAAGAACTTCCTCGCGACGCTCAGCTGGCTCCACGAGTATGCTTGCTCCAGGACTTATGGATTAGGTTTGTACACTACTATTAAATTAAATTGCTTACATATTGGTATTTGTTTTCCTTAAAAACATTCTATCTGTAATGTGCTAAATTGATCCACCCGCCACACTTTGTTTCAAATATGAATTGCTTATATTTAAAGGAACGAAGCTGCCGTGGGATCCCCAATGGGTAATAGAATCTCTGTCCGACTCGACGATCTACAACGCGTACTACACCGTGTCGCACTTCCTCCAAGGGGACACCTTCAGAGGCACCGGTGAGAATGCGCTGAAAATAAAACCTGAGGAAATGACCGATAAAGTTTGGGATTACATATTCTTCAAAGACGCACCGCTGCCTAAAACTACAATTGCCAAAGAGAAGCTCGACCAGATGAAGAAGTCTTTCCAGTTTTGGTAATTTAAATAAACTACATTACATATTTAACTATGTCATTAAATAATTTTATTTGTATTAATTCGGAATTTAATTACAGGTATCCAGTAGACTTAAGAGCGTCAGGAAAGGATCTGATCCAGAACCATCTGACATACTTCATTTACAATCATTGCGCGATGTGGCCAAACGAGGAAGACAAATGGCCTCGAAGCGTGAGAGCTAATGGACATCTGATGCTGAACTCTGCCAAAATGTCGAAATCCGAAGGAAACTTCTTAACATTGGCTGAGTCTATAGACAAGTTCAGCGCAGACGGTATGCGTTTGACTCTAGCAGATGCTGGGGACTCAGTAGAGGATGCCAACTTTGTGGAAAGCACTGCTGATGCCGCCATACTGAGATTGTACACCTTCATCGAGTGGGTGAAAGAGATTATTGCTGCTGAACCTACTTTGAGGACTGGTGAGTTCATGTTACAAATATGCGGACATATTTATAAAGTACACAGGTACCCAAGCAACTGCTTAATATTTCGTTAGCTAAACTAGGCATGTGTCTAGGCTAGGCCTAGGGGCGCGATGATATAATAAGGCGCGCGTGGAAATTTTTAGGGTGGTAAATTTGAAAGTGGCGGCAGAGTCAGCTGATTTTTTTGTTCAGAATTGCCTACTGGCGCCGTAATTGTTAATCCGAATCTGTACTCAAATTAATCGCCACTAAATACACCTATTTTCCTTACCAGGCGAGTATAATTTCCACGACAAAGTGTTCGTGAGCGAGATGAACATCAAGGTGAGCCAGACGGACGACTACTACAACCGCATGCTGTTCAAGGAGGCGCTCAAGTCCGGGTTCTTCGAACTGCAAGCCGCCAGGGACAAATACAGGTATACATACAGTACTTAATTATTGGAGATTTCTTTAGTAGAATTTTAGTCCCCTGGCTTTTTCACTTTGGTGTCGTAATTATTTTTTCCGTTTCCGTTTACTTCCGTCTTTTCATTTTCATTCAGTTTTTACTTAAATTATACGTCTTCATGTTCATGCTACATTATAGGTAAATATACGTAGTCACATTGTAAAAGATAGATACAATATCATCCTTTGTCTGCCTATGTACAGAGAGCTGTGCGGCGCGGGCGGCGTGCACGCGGCTGTAATCCGTCAGTACGTGCAGACGCAGGCGCTGGTGATGGCGCCCGTCTGCCCGCACGTCGCCGAGCACGTGTGGGCGCTGCTGGGACACGTGAGTCACACACACACACACGTTCATACTGCTCCTACTCGGTTCATGTATTAAATAGAACGTTCCCGTTTCAGAAGACGAGTATCCTCCTTGCGTCGTGGCCGGCGAGCGGCCCCGTGGAGCTGTCGGCGGTCCGCGCCAGCGAGTACCTCATGGGCGCGGCGCACTCGTTCCGCATCTACCTCAAGAACCACATCGCGGGCGCCGCCAAGGGCCGCGCGCGCGGCGCCGCGCCGGCGCCGCCCGCCGCCGCCACCGTGTGGGTGGCGCGCTCGCACCCCGCCTGGCAACACGCCATACTCACCGCGCTCAACGACCTGCACGGGGTACATAATATCACCAGTTCGTCTGCTGATCGTACGTTTAATATCTGTTGTACTGACGTCCCCGCTTGTTGCAGGAGTCGGGTCTGCCGAACAACAAGACGATCTCGCAGAAGCTGTCGGGCGTGGAGGCGCTGCGCAAGTACGCGAAGCGCGTGATGCCGTTCGTGCAGGCCACGCGCGAGCTGCTGCACAAGAACGGGCTCGAGGCGCTGCAGGACACGCTCAGCTTCGACGAGATGAGCGTGCTCACCGACAACCGGCAGTACCTCGAGGACACGCTCGACGTCAGTATACACACATATACTTTGCATGAACCATTCCATTCATGTCTCGTGATTCGTAACGATGATCCTCTCCACTCCGCAGCTGGACTCGATCTCGTTCAAGTACACGGACAGCCCGGAGACGCCGGAGAAGACGCGCGAGGACTGCGCCCCCGGCCAGCCGCACATCTCGTTCAGCGCGGGGGGCGGAGTCCCGCTCACGCTGGTCAACCCCACGCCGCTCAGCGGCCTGTTCTCGCTCACCGTCACCGTCGCGGACGGCGACACCGTGCTCAAACTCAAACAGAAGATGGCCAAACAAGTGAAGGCTCTCAAAGGTGAGTCTGCAGACGAGACGCTTTTCGACTTTTGTAGTTCGTTCGACAATTTAAACTATAAATGAATGTATATTGTATTCCAGAGTTGAGCCGCCTGTCCGTGTGGCGGTACCGCGAGGCGCTGGGCGCGCGCCGCGTGCCGCCGGCCGAGCCCCTCGCGGCGCTGGGCGCGCTGGACGCGCTGCCCGATGACGTCACGCTCGCTGTCGCCGGCCAGGAGGTGACGCTGGACAAGGTCCCGGTCACGCAACTCGTCTACACTTACCAACAGTAGAACTGATATTTATACAAACAAATATAATAAAGCTGTTATTTATTAAAATTAGTTTATCTTTTATTTGGTGTTTCCCTTTCTAGTATTTTTTTTTTTTTTTCATTTTATAAAAATAAGAAGTTAGGCCTTTAGTCTAATATTGAGATTTTTTTTAAATAAATTCAATCTAACGGCACATGCGGTCACATTAACCGTTTCATTAGGTAAAATAATTTTTCAACACACTTGCTCATAAAGGGTCTCTTATTTGTGCAAAAACAGTTGAATAATGACACGTTTTATTCACTAGTGAGTTATAGATTGTTTTTTTAAATTGCTGTCATTTTAAAAAAGTTTCGATACCAAAAAAATGGTGTCCATACATTTTAAAAACAAACTTCAACTATGTTTCCTTACATTTGGTAGGTCTATGGTCGATTCCATTCATTCGTTATTTTTTTTTAATAAGTAAATTCTTTTAGTCTTTGGCCGATCACCATTATTGTGTTGGATGCGCGCGAATAGAAAAACTGTTTATTTATTAGCGAAAAATGATAATTTCTTCGCAAATGTGTTGAAAAACGTTGTATGGTACACGCGTGTATTGATGATTACTATCCTCGGCTATCTTCTGACCCTCGCCTTACGGCTCGGGCCTCAATAGCGCCTCGGAAGTAATCACCAACTTACCTCGCTTGTACCATAAATAACTATAGAAGTTATTACACACGATTTCTTTCTAGTATTAACAACAATAAATATTACAAATAGGCATTCGTTTCCGCCAGCGAGTGCGCGGGGCCCTCCCGCCGCCCGCCGCCCGCAGCCCTCCCCGCGTGCCCCGCCATTACAACACCGACTCTAGTCTCATGGGTTTCATTTTATTCGGCCTACATTCAAATACTAATATAAAATAACTTTACGGTAAATCTTGGTAAATCATACGACCCGATCGAATTTCAAATTTTATTATAAATATATGTAATAATAATATCGTTAACGATTTATAAATACATTAGCTGGGCTCGTTAGAACAGACTACCGAAACGCCCAAACGAGCCGATAAATATGATACATTATTATAGTTACCTAGTCTACGGCACTATTGGAAACGGTCGTCGACCGTTCTTCCAAGGAATATACGTACGACATTGTACCACATCATCTACTACGTTAATCAGGATAGCCATCATTTTTAAAATTATGTCGATTATAACATTAGAAACATACAGTTCACCCTCTCAATTAATTTAACATTTTAATTATGGCTTGTACTGACTGTATTTTAAAATAATTAAAAGGAACCATGTCATTTTTATGGAGACATTATTTTAAAAATATAGGAATGTATACCCGATTTTGCTGGCGATTGCACTGCACTTAGCGATACAATTTAGATTTACTAACAATCGTAACTCACTTACATATTTATATTTGAGCATTTATACATCAGCAAGTTTGAATAAAACCGTATTCAATTCTACTAGTTGGAACATACATCGAGGGTACGGTGCCGACCGCGAGTTAGTCAATAGGATACACAAGGAATCTGATAATTATACATTATTATCATAATCATTAACATTATTATCACCACAAGCGACGCTCAGCCTGAATACTCCAGTCGGATCGATATCAACATTCGTCTATTATCCTCACTAATGTTATACACAAACGGATCATCGATACTTTCGATCTGAGAATATGCTTACACAAGATTATGAAAGATTCCCCAACCAAATACACGAACGTTCATATCGTTTCGGCCGGTACCAGTAATTCAATTAATTAATTACAATTTATATTAATTCCTCACAGATATTGTCTGAATAAGTTCACGTTTCACACACACGTGGGGGTCCGGGGTGACGGTGTCAGCGGGCCGGCGCAGTGTGCGCGGGGGGCGGAGCGCCCGCCGCGCGCTACGTGGGAGTGAACAGGCGGTCGAGCCCCGCCGCCTCGCCCGCCTCCAGCACGCCCGGCGCCCGCGCGCGCGGCGCCGCCATCGACGGCAGGTTCAGGATGAACACCTCGTTCTTGAACAATTGGCCCACGTCGCGCCCGATCAACTGCAACGAGAGACACGACGTCACACGGGCTCCGGGCGGATCGGGAGACGGGAGGAAGGGAAGACTCACCGGCGAGGTGACCTTCTTGAAGAGGTCCCGCTTGGTCTTGTCGAGGCGGTTGGGGCGCAGCGCCTGCGCCGCCAGGCGGTCGTCCAGGCGCTGCAGGTCGTGCGGGTCGGCGTCGGGGATGGCGCGCAGCACGCCGCCCACGGCCGGGAAGTGCGGCCGCAGCGTCTCGTACACGTGCACGCCCAGCGCCAGCAGCGCCGCCAGGTTGGCGTCGTGCTGGCCGTGCACGCGCAGCGCCTGCAGCGTGCAGCCCAGCGCCGCCGCCGCGTCGGCCGGCGCCAGGCGCCCCGCCGCCAGCGCGCCGCGCACGGCCGCGCGCGTCAGCCCGGCCGCGCGCAGCGACGACCACGAGTCGGCGCACGTGAGCGCCAGCAGCAGCGCGCGCAGCACGGCCGCGCCGCCCGGCGCCGCCAGCACCAGCGCGCCCAGCTCGGACGGCGCGTCGGCCGCGCGCGCCGCGCCGCCCTCCTCGTCCATGGCGTCGTCGGCGCCGCCCGCGCCCTCCACCAGCGCCGCCTTCAGCAGGTCCAGGTACTCGCGCGTCAGGTTGCGCACCAGGATGTCCTCGAGCACCTCCTGCGACTCGCCGCCGCTCTCCTCCTCCAGCTTGCCCGCCTCGTACAGCGACGCCACGTACTCCCAGCGCCGCGCCAGGTGCGTCACCACTGCGGGGGAGGACGTGGCGAGGGTCAGTCGGGGCGGAACACCCGGGGAGAGGGGACCTGCCGCCTAGATACTCACTGAAGGGCGCGACGTGGGAGAGCAGCGGCACGGCGACGTCGCGGTAGTGCGCGGGCGGGCAGTGCAGTATGAGCGGGCGCAGCGCGTTGCGCACCAGCGGGCGCAGCCAGTGGTCGGGCAGCAGCGGCTGCGCGAGCAGCGTGCCGGCCACGTACTCGGCCAGCGCCGGCACCGCGTACAGCTCGCGGCCCAGCGAGGCGGCGGCCGCGCCCAGCACCAGGCACACGGACTCGTGCAGCCCGTGCACGTACGCCTGCAGGCGCTCGGCCGCGCCGGGCGCCGCGCCCGCCTCGCCGCCGCCCAGCAGCGAGCGGCGCTCGGCGGCCGGCGGCGCCAGCACGCGCGCGTAGTCCGCGTGCAGCAGCGCCTGCGCGGCCGGCGCGTGCAGCTCGTGCAGCGCCGCGCCCAGCGCCAGCACGGCGGGCAGCAGCGGCAGCACGTGCACGGCGCACGGGTTGCGCCACACGGGGTGTCCGCCGGGCGTGAGGCCGCCCGCGAACCCGCCGCGCGCCGCGCGCTCGGGGTCGGCGGGCAGCTGGCAGCGCTTCACCACGCCCAGCGTGACGGCCAGCGCGTGGTGCAGGCGGCGCCGCGCGTCGCGCGCCTCGTCCGCGCGCGCGGCCGGCTGGCCCAGCCCCAGCAGGCGCGCGAGCTGCGCGGCGCCGCCGGCGCGCACCTGCGCCCACGCCTCGCCCGCGCCGCCCAGCACCTCGCCCACGAGCGCGCTCTGCCGCTCGTAGCAGCAGAAGTGGTTGGACACGAGCAGCAGCGCCTCCTGCAGCGTGACGCTCTCCACGGCGCCGGTGTCGGGCCGCCGCGCCACGCCGCGCACGCGCTCCGCCAGCCGGTCGAACAGCGGCAGCAGCAGCAGCGGGTACTGCGGGGAGGGGGTGCTGAAGGAGGGCGGGCTTCGGCCGGGCGGACGCCCTCGCCCCGGCACCTACACACCTTGGAGGCGAGCTTGACGAGCAGGCCGGCGGCGTGCCGGCGCAGGTTCTTGACGTTGCGGTCGGCGCGATCGTAGTCGGGCTCGAGCACCGCGAAGATCTTGTCGAGCACGGCGGGCAGCAGCTCGGCGCCCTCGGCCGCGAGCGCCGGCCCCGCCAGCTGGCTGTGCGCGCAGCTCAGGAACACGAACAGCGCCGACACGTGCGACAGCAGCAGCGACTGCAGCAGCGGGCACGGCGGGCGCAGAGCCACCAGGCGGCGCAAGAGGCGCAGGCCGCCCGCCGCGTCGGGGCGCGGCTCCACCTGCACGAGGCGCGACAGCACCACGTCCAGCAGCTGCGCCAGCGCCTCGCACTGCACCAGCACCGGGTGCGTCGGCTCCAGCGCGCCGCCCGCGCCCGCCGCCGCGTCCAGCGCCGCGCCCGCCCAGCGCTCCACGAACGCCCACGTCACCAGCGGCGCCGCCGACATGCAGTACCTGCGGGCCCGGGGCGGTCAGCGGCCGGCCGCGCGCGGGGCGGGCGGCGGCCGGCGGGGGACACCCACCTGAAGGTGTCGAGGATCTCGGCGCGGCACCGGTTGAAGAACACGTTGAACTCCTGCTCGCTGTCGAAGTCGGCGCACGCGTGGGAGAGCGAGTCGTGGCGCGGGCCCGGGTAGCCCCCGCGCAGCAGCTTGGGCGCCATGCAGTGCAGGTAGTCGGGCAGCGCGGCCAGCACGTGCGGGTGCGCGGCGGCGCGCTCGTGGCGCAGCCAGGCGAGCCACGCCTGCGCCGCGCCGCGCGCCACGCCCAGCGCGGGGTGCGCCGCCAGCGCCAGCGCCGCGCCCACGCACAGCGCCAGCGCGCCGCCGCCCTCCGCGCCGCACACCGCCACCCACAGCGCCGCCAGACCCGGCACCACCTGCGACACGTCGCCTCATTAGGACTACGTTACCGCGTACAGGCCGAAGGAGTGCCCGATATTCGTTTCGTAATATTGTATTATTTTTCATTTAAACCGAGCCCCAAAATTATTGAATGTTTTAAATTTATTTCAATTTACGTCTAAAACTATTTTGGCGGCAATAGCTCCTTCGAAAATAAAACAACTGTCATCTCACTAATTTTTTGTTAATCAAAAGAAAAATAAACCAGAAAATCATTTTAAAAAAAAAATGTGAAATTGTCTATGGAAACAAATGAAATGGGGTATCTTAAAACTGTTTGCTTAAGCCATAATAATAAAAACAAATCCTATAAAATTAATACCGGTGACCTATCCAGACTTTTAGGGTGTGATAACAATTTTAAGGTACTGTAAAGATGTGCTTTACCAATGCTAACTAATGTAAGTCATTACTCTTAGCGAGGAATAGAACCAGTATTAAAAAAAAAGAAAACGAACCCTGCACTGTTCCACTACATAATAGTGTTGTCAATAAGAATAAATTTCTGTAATAACAATGTCAATGTTTGACCGTGGTTTCGGTCGGTTGCGGGTACCTGCGCCAGTTTCTTGAGGAAGAGGTAGTGTGTGTCGCCGGTGGCGGCGACGGCGGCGCGCGTCGCGTCGCGGATGCACGTCAGCGCCGCCTCGCTGAACAACAGCGTCAGCGGCTTGCGCTCCTTCGTCTGGAATACACTCCATGATATATTCCAAGTACACTTTGATCATCATTATAAGTCTTACGATTTATTTGGTGGTAAATTCATTGACGTTCTTAAGTGCCTCATTGAGGCCATCATCCTCAGGCCTCATTGAGACTAACTGGATAAATGATATTTGACTTTGACTTTTATTGGATATTAAATATAACTGAATAGCTATATCTCGGCGGTTTCCCCAGCATTGGTTTCAATCCTTCTGGGCGTAGCATTCCTCAATAAATATTGAATATCTAACAGTAAAATATTATTAAGAATCAAACCAATAGTAGAAAGCCAATAGATTCGATATTAGCTTTTATTATATGTGTAAACATAGATTATCCTGTGACTAATACTTACAGAGCCTTTCCTATTAACAATCTGCAGTAGACACTCAGCTGCCGGTAGTTGGAACACGTCGTCTTGCAGTAACACGCACAGTATTTGTAACAGGTAGCCGTTGTTCATCACTATGTGGGATGTTGATACCCATTCCACAAACTCTGTTAGAGTTCGCAGTACTGCCTGGAGAGTGAGGAGATTTGTTAGTTTATATTCTAGTTTTTGTAAGTTTGATTATTATAAAAAAAGCTCAGTTTTTCTATTATTATTTCCACTATTGATCATTTGAGATAAAGTAAATAAATAATATCTTGTTTGGTCATTCACACAATATATTGATTTAAACCAATTTATATGTACACATATTATCTTGTTACAAAGTTTCTTAATTATCTAGCTAGACAATGTTTTTGATGTCTACAAATTAATATACGCATGGATAATTATATTCTTATCAGACATTAGATAAATAATAATTGTATCAGACCTGTACAACTCTCCCATTGCTGGCCGCCCCTCCGTAGTCTCCGGCCGCAGTTTTTTCTCTAAACTCCTTGACATGCATCTCAATGAGGCCCATAAAGAATGCAAATATCTCCGCCATATTACTGGTCAGGGCTTGGTATATATCCTTGCGACGTTGTTGCTGTTCCAAAGTCTGAAAAATATCATAAAAGTAAATTGAAAAATAAATAGTGTTCTGTTTCAGATATGATTTTTACAATTATGTTCAGTAAAAATAGCCATAGACATTTTGTATATCAACAGTATCTATCAATCAGCTCTAAATACTGTATGAATTGAGCTAAAATTTGGCATGCTGATAGTTATTATGACAAATGCTTCTTAGTCTTATAAGTAAAAAATTGCTAAAAATGTGGGGCACAGTTAGTCTTTACTTATAAGTTACCTGTAGAGTAGCAACATCTTCAGTCAGCCGCAGGAATATATGCAGCACTATTTCGGTCTGCATGTGTCCCCTAGAGCACGCGTCGTTGAGTTCCGAAAGCAGAGTGGGCCAATGCTGCGGCCACTCTCGCTTGATCATCTCTACTATCACTCGTGCCAGACCATTGTTTAGATGTCCTGTTTCCCAACCACCCATGTACAGAAGCTTCATGGAATTCTCCTGGAATTAATAATATTTGTTAATGGTTTAATTTCTTGATGATTATTTGAGAATAAGAATATTTTTATTTAGTCCTAAATAGTTAATGTATTGTTATTCACCATGATGACTTCACTAGGCACAGCCTATATTGAGGCACATAGCAAGTATTTGATTTGCTAATTTGGAAAAGAGTTGCAGTTACACCAACAAGAGTATCAGTCATTGAATAAATTTAAATGAAAATTACCTTGATAAATATTTTCTCCGCCTGTGTGATGTGAGGCCACCTGCTCTGCACTGTGTGCTCGATGAGCTTGAGCCCAAAGTGCTTGACCACCGGCGAGTAGTTGCCATTGGCGAGCAGGAACCCAGCTTGGGCACACCATGGGGAATGTTCTTTGAAACTACAACAAAAAATATTTATGGTACCATTTTTCAATACTATCTTGATATTACAAATGTTAAGTGTAAAGGTTTGGTGGTGGTTGGTGTATGATTTACTTTAGACACATCAACAACATTCAAAATATTACCTCTAATAAACCTATTCTAAACAACATTTCCATGTGAGACAACATTACAGGAATGTAAAACATTTTTTATTATGAAATAACAAGTTAAATATTCTCATAGACTGAGTAATTAAATAAATCAATATAATGGTAATTAAAAAAACTTCTGTAAACATTCTAGGTATTTAATTACCTCTCGCAGGCATTATAAGCCTGAGCCCTCTGCTCCTGTGTGACATTGGGTAAATGAGTGAGTTCCACGGCCTGGCTCAGCTCCTCTGCCAGCAACCCTACCTCATGTGGCACCTCGCCACCAACTCCACCAATGTTCATTGTTTAACTCTCTCTCTATCTAGAATGATAACAATCATTATTGAAAACATTATGAATTTAGATAGATGGTTTTTATAGGCATAACACACAAATGGATTTAAGTATGTATAATTCAGGTCCAGAAAGTAGGTATAATATTCATTATTAAATACTTTTCATCGAATATTATAAATTGTATTATAGGAAAGTATAACCTACTTGTAACCCTTTGAGTAATATAATAGATAATGATGAAATTAGAGGCAACTTGTATATAGGGCAAGGGTATTTTAAACAGATTTTCGAAGATGATTGTCATAATGTCATGTCATAAGTGGTCCGTGCACGAGGAACAGAGGAAGTAGTTTATATTATTTTAATTGGTATATAAAACAAAGACATTGGTGTACTTACCAAATAGGAATATGAAGTATTTAGTTCTTCATAAATTCGAAAGCATTTCACTTCATAGTAGTCTTTTTTATCTGAAACGTTTTTGTCAAATGTGTTTTAATACAACAAAAATGTTACATAAATTTATTATTGTAATTTTATTTGCTTTAAAATCCAGCCGGCGGTGATAGGCATGCGAAATATTTATTTTTTTATTTTTTTACTGTAGTTTATTCAAATAGCATACATTTCACAGTGAACTGGGTTTATCGTATTATTAGTTTTACTTAAACGAACTAAGTTTAACTAAATTATTACAATTAACAAAAGCAAAACAATAAAATAGTACCTCGTGTTGAAATGAAATTTCAATTTGTCTTGATTGAAGTCTTGTCTTGCTTGAATTTTAACAAATTGTCATTCATAGTTCAATCAATCTGGTCGCCAGGCTTCGGATATTCTTAGCTCCTTGGATCAGTCAGGCTACCTGATTGGTTAGGTCTGTGGTACTGGCAAGTGTTCCTGGAATTATAGAGCAATGAACAAAGCAGAAAATTGTTGTCTTAATTTTTTAATAAGTATGCTTTGTTAATTCACTAATAAAATAAAAATGTGCTTTTCAAAATATGAAGTAAGGAAATATATTAATACAATTTAATCTTCCGTGACGTAGCAATCGAAATGAAATCGACAGCAATGAATAAAATTTAAATGACATATGACATAACTAGAAATGCTGAATTCTGATAGGTCCTGTGGTGTTGAATGTGTGAGTGTTGTTGTCATGGTGTTGTGTTGTTGTTGTTTGTTGTCGAGATTTGAATTGAAAAAGTAGTTGATAAAACTTGAATTGAAACAGGAATTATTAATTAGAATAAAAATAATAATTTCAAACGGAAGAAACAGAGATTTATTTTAAACAAAATTGCATGTATTGTATCTTTAGATATGGATGAAAAAATTTCATTTTTGGAGCCTTCTTTACAGAAGCAACTGAAAGGTCATCGAAATGAAATTACTTCACTATATTTTAGTCCTAATGAACAACAAATAGCTAGTGGTTCTTTGGATAACAGTGTCTTGGTTAGTATCTACATTTGAAACTGTAAGTATGTTTCAAAAATAAATTTATTAAGTTTTTAATTTATGTTTTGTGTGTTACTTTCTAGTTGTGGGACATGCGCGGTAACATGAGGAGTTACAGGTTCCAGGGTCACGATGAGGCCGTGTTGGACGTGACTTTCTCTTCCTCCGGGAAGTACATGGCCAGTGCCTCCCGCGACAAGACTGTGAGGTTGTGGGTGCCGACGGTCACCGGCAGTACCGGGGTGTTCACGGCACATTCACAGACAGTCAGATCTGTACAGTTTAATCCTGAAGGAACTAAGGTAACAATCGTTTTAACTGCATACCATGGTTCTACTGTTTTCTATTGTTATTTATTTATCCTATAGGAAAACATGAGCCTTTCAAATCAGTCCCTTAAGTCCCAAATTTAATTCCACCATTAAAAGTAAGTTTTTATTTATTGTTTAATTGTCTTTTTAATATTAGTGTGTCCAGCCTCCTACCTTACCTCACTGACTGTTGTCTAATATTACAGATAATAACAGCATCAGACGACAAAATAGTAAAACTGTGGTCAACAGACAAACTGAAGTTCATATCATCGTTTGTCGGTCACACTAACTGGGTGAGGTGTGCTCGCATGTCCGGAGACGGTTCTGTCATCGCCTCATGCTCCGACGATAAGAGCACCAAGCTCTGGAACCCAGATACCGGAGAATGTATCCACACATACAAGGATCAGAAAGGCCACGGACTGTGTGTGGCGTGGCATCCGTCCAGTTGTTATATAGCTGTCGGCACTTCACAGGGCAATGTTAAACTATATGATATAAGGACACATAATTTGGTGCAATACTACAGGTATTATTTGCATGTTTAAACTGTTTTTTATTTAAATAATATTTTGTAAACCATCATACTTTAGTGCACTTTGTAATATGCATTAATTTGTTTAATAGTTTGCTCAAAAATAGTACATACAAGAATATCTAACATTATTTATTTATTTTAGTATCCACAATGATGCAGTAACTAATGTGGCCTTCCACCCGAGTGGGAGCTACATCCTGACCAGCAGTAAGGACAGCAAAATGAAGGTGAGAGCTACTTTATTTAAATCAACCTTACCATGCTACATATAAAGCACAAAATTATAGTAATCAAGTCAATTAAGAAATTGACACAATAACTCATTTATTTTCTTGACAAAAAACTAAGTGAAGTATTAAACAGGTTATTGAAAACACTTTGTGATTTTGTTGAACAGATTTTGGACCTGCTAGAGGGTCACCCAATATTTACTCTGAGCGGTCACACTGGGCCCATTAACGCCGTTAATTTCTCTCCGAGTGGCGAATTATTTGCGTCGGCCGGTGAAGATAAACTGGTAAGAATCAGTTATATAAAATTTAACAGGTTTTGGCGATTCACAGATCATTTAATTCTGTCATAATATTTTCAGGTGTTCATTTGGCAAACTAACTTTGCCGAGTTAGCAAACGACGCAAAAGAAAACGTAGCTCAGAACCACGGCTTAGTTCCGAAGGCTACCTCGCAAGCATCCAAGTTCAGTTCGACAAGTAAAGGAAGAAATCAGGTCGTTAATAAGAGATGACTATAGTAGTTAGGGAGTGTAATAATAACTTATGTATAATTTAATAATTCATGTACTTAATGTAGCTCAAAGCAAAATATAACATTATATGGAATCAGTAGTGTTGTTGTCCGATAACCTCCCTCAAACCCCGATCCTTTCCCAGGAGTCGCTCGACGCAGAGTACACGATCACTCTAAAAAAGATCGAATTCCGAGACAACTGCGCGTCGCACCGCTGGCAAAAGAGGTCGCACACCATATGCTAGAGATTAATAACGACCGATGTTCCGCAACTCAGGGCGCCCAGGGCATGAGGCTTTGGTACCTGTGCTATCACAGCAGCCGCTACCCCGCCACCACGTTCGTGCACCTCGACGACCGCAGCGACCCCGGCGAGCCCCTCGCCAGCTCCTCGCTCGGCCCGCACGCCTCCTCCACCTTCGTGCGCGACACCAGCGGCCGCTCCGCCCACGACACCAGCAGACGCTCCGCCCACATCACCAGCGCACGTGCCGTCCAAGCCCACAGTAGTCGCTCTGCCCCCGACATCAGCGCACGTTCCGTCCACGACGCCAGTGACCGTCCTCTTCGCGAGCAGTCCCCGGCCGTGGGCCACGCGAGCCACCTCCCGCGGCGGCCGCCGGCCCGCGCGTGCCCCACGCCGCCCGCGCTGCCGCCCGCCGACGACGCGGAGCTGTTCGGAATGGTCCGTCTCGGTGCCGACGACGTGTGCTACACGAGCGGCGCCATCGAGTGGGTGGGCCGCAAGCGCACCTACCCGCTCAACGGGGGGTTCAAACTGGTCGAGGGCGCGCCCGACGCGGCCAAGCGGGCCCGCGCGCCGCCCAAGGAGTGCGACTGCGGCGACGTGCTGCCCACCGTCAACGCCATCGTCGACCACCTCAACGCGCTGCACGAGGCCGTCGACCTCGTCGACCTCAGGCTCAACACGCTCGAAGATTTTGTTGGAAATAATTAGTTGTATCTATGTATATTGTTACCCTGAATATGTTACATTTTTTACAGTTTACTTAATATAATATTAAGTTATTACGGCTGAACTTTCTCTGTTAGTAGATAGTAATCAGTTATTTGTGTGACTTAGTATATTACAACGTAGAAAAGAATACACAAAGATTCAAACGGAAGCAGCTTTATTACTTAATAGCATTACCGCGGGTCGCGTATAGGTTGCCAGTATTTAGATGGCGTTCTCTACGATCCAGTTGGTGTATGAGGCGACGCGCGTGTTGACCCCCGGGAAGTAGGGGTGCGCGCAGTTGGTGCCCCACGAGACGACGCCCACGAGGATGTTGTCCATGTAGAGCGGACCGCCCGAGTCCCCGTGGCACGCGTCCTTGCCGCCCACGTCCAGGATGCCCACGCAGATCATGTTGTCGGTGACCACCGCGTCCAGCAGCTCGTACCGCTCGCGGCACAGCGCGTTGTTGATCGTGTACACGGTCACGTGCTGCAGGTCCTCACTCTCGTCACCCATGTCCTGCCAAACAAACATGATTCATAAGATGTTTTTCAGATTTTTTTTATTGCCGATAAATAGCTAAATGTGGAGCATACCTCGAGCAGGCCCCACCCGACGTTGACGACGGGCGTGTTGTCGGGGATGAGGGCGCCCTGGGCGAGGATGGGGGCGGCCTGGATGGTGCTGGTGAAGGTGAGGAGGGTCTCGAGGCGCACGAGGCTGATGTCCCCGTCGTAGCGCGCCGCCTCGCGGTAGCTCGGGTGGTTCAGCACGCCCTCCACGCCCACCAGCACGCCTCCCTCGTCTCGGAGGGTCGCCCCGGCGCGGATACGGCGACGGTGAGGGCGGTAAAAGCTACAAATTAAGAAAAATATAAGTATATTGTTGGGAACCTGGTTTTTAATAATATGTTAAAGTTAATTGTTGTTAGTAAGAGCATCGAAGTTAATTTACTACTTACATGCTTGCGAAGCAGTGAGCCGCGGAGAGGACGTATCGTTCGTTGAGGATAGTAGCGCCGCACGCGTGACCCCACCTCCCAAATATGTAGTAGTCAACTTGGACGATGGACGGGTATTCCTCCACGGTGGTCGACTCACCGCCCACGATACGGCTTGGATTGCCCGACGCAACTGGCAAAAAAAATTTGTTCCCGTTGAGTCACACCATTATGGGTAACACTGATACGCATTGGGAAAAACAATCTCAATAAGTAACACTGTTACTCAATGCCACATTAATAGTAGGTAAGTAACTAAGTAATTGAATAATGGAACAAAATAATTAGACACAAAAATTAAATAAGTAGCTATGATGTTTAACCGGTTTTTATAAAACAATAAAAGAACCTATTTAAGTTAAAGAATTACCTCCTAGTAGAACAGCGGTCAGAACAAGCGGTAGGACTGCCATTTTTGTGTTGTGTCTAATTACCATCAGTCCTGGCTAATTTATACTTTATTCATACAAACAAGAAAATCTATGATAATGAACCGAATTCATATCTACTTATTATGTATCACAGATATTAATCTCAGCTTATCTCGTATTTAAAGTCGCACTTCCACTTATTAATACATAGATTAGGCGCCGTAATCTTTATTTATGTGGAAGTTTGAATTTAAATCATTATAATTATTATTTGTTATCACTTTTTAGTTTCTAGCTGAGTCATAACGCTAGTTACTTAACATTGATTGCCAAGACGGGCGAGCACACACATTTTCGGCTTGCACTGTCAAAACTTTGTAGGAGAATATTTTAGAGCAATACTAGCTGCGCCCCGCGGTTTCACACGCTTTGTTCCCGTTCCCGTGGGAATTTCGGGATGAAAAATAGATGTTGGCCGATTCTCAGACCTACTGAATATGCTCCCAAAATTTCATGAGAATCGGTCAAGCCGTTTCGGAGGAGTATGGCAACGAAAACTGTGACACGAGAATTTTATAGATAGAACCAAATTTTCTCTACCTTTCTGTCTTGTACTCTTGTACTGTGTAGTACCTATTACTGCCCGGGGAAAGGATTGATAGAATTAGGTATGACTTAATTAATATGGTATTAAATGAAACGCATTAGTAATAATAAGTACTTAACATATTTATTTTCTTTAATTATCACTAGCTGTGCCCCGCGGTTTCACACGCGTAGTTCCCGTTCCCGTTCCCGAGGGAATTTCGGGATAAAAAGTATCCTATGTCCTTTTCCTGGTTCTTATCTACCTCCCCACCAATTTTCAGCCAAATCGGTCCAGCCGTTCTTGAGTTATAAGTGGCGTAACTAACACGACTTTCTTTTATATATATAGATATAGATTTTGTTTTTTTATGGGTTATGTCATTCAACAAGCGGTTACAGGTGGCTCACGGGTCCCTATTCATGCTCGTCGTCCCCGTGGAACTTGCAACTCAAGAGTCCCCATGATGATGAGCGTTGCGGCCCTTTGTGGCAGCAGGAGGTTATGGATTACCTGAGAACGTTTTTTAAAGGCTTGAGAAACAAGAAAACTCATTAATGCATGTTTGTTTTGAATTTGGTACCATTTACGAGAATACCTAACGGTCCGCGTGGTTAGCCACCACGCCCCTGCGGTTAACCCCTGCTAGTGCGTAGGAAGGCTAAGTGCTAGAGCGTGAGAGCAAGCAATAAACTTTTATGTTAGTTAGTTGGTACAACAAAACTATGTAAGTAACTACTACCTTTTTTAACTAGGTACATAAGTAGGTAGGTACTTATCGGATTCTAATCTACTGATAGCGACATATCGGTGGCTGAGTTCTAGTCTCAAAAATGAGTCGATACGCAAAGAAGAAGAAGAATCCATGGATTAGTAATCGTACTTATTATTTATTGATATTAATATGTTCCATCTTTCAGAGACTGGTTGTAATAATCGTCGAATAAAAGTTATCTGGCGATGGAAAAATCGGCCCTTATTAAAATGTAGCGCTTTCTAGCGCTGATATGCAATGTATACGCTGGCGCTTATGCGTCTTTTATTTTAGTAGGTGCGCGGCTAAAATGGAAAAGTATAGAACTTATAACTAGCACCGGTCAGCGGGAATTCATAATGCGTAAGTATAAAAAATAAGGTTCTAAGTGCAAGTTCGCAAATATTTGCGATGCGATGCGAATTTGCGGTTTTGTGTGCGAGCCTTACTTAAGTATGTAAAAAATAATGAAACCTTTAGGTACAAGGCAACAAGTTTTGAAAAGGTGGAAGTGGAAGTAGGTAAGTACACATGATCCGTGGTACAATACAAAATCCTAATTGATGCAGTTTGGATTTTATATTTAAGTACCAATTCATACTTATTATGCAACTGAGTTAGCAATATTTTTCTGTTTGTTTATATACAAAACAAGTAATCGATATGCGCCTTTGGTAGCAGCTCTACGCCAGGCAGGCAGGACCCAGGAGTCGCTTTTATGTCCGCAGGGCATATGAATGATAGTGCTGGCCGTGGAGTCTGTCTTTGGTGGTATTGAGATATAGACGGTACCTTAAACCCATAACACTCATCTCAAACACAGATTTAGATATCAATGAAAATTTTACTCAAATAATTTTATTACCTGCATGTTACATTACATTTCTCAGATCAAGCAAGGTAATAAACATTGGCCAAAGCTATAATAGGATCTTGAGAAAATCCTGGTCGTGATCCTTATTCTATGGGCCAAAGGGAGGGATTGTGTTTTCTTTCTGTCTCTCCCTACTATAGTACCCTCCATAATTGCCAAATTTGACACTTGACAGACATTAGGTGAAGGTGACGCAACGCAACAAATTGCTAATACGTCATTACGTCATGCTGCACTACAAACAAACAAACTCACACACAGGTATTATACTTCGTTAATACCTGGCTGGCTAGGTTATCTAAATTATCATAAAACTATCTAAATCTAGCTTATTTTAAATATCCCAAAACACAGGACGTAGGTGTTTTTGAATAAATCAAATATCAACAACAACATAACTTAAATAAAATCTTTGACAATGTCGTTTAACATAAATTACAAGCTGGTAAGTTTTTTTTTTATACAGAAAAGTTGATTTCATGACTGATCTGTGTTTCACAATTAATCGAACGATTAGTTAGGTCTGCAACAGTTAATCCAAGCTACTGCTGTCACTTAATACATATAATCAATTTAAAATATTAATACTTGTTATCGCAGTATACCTACCCCTACTTATCAGTAATTACTTAGGTGATGACGTTGAGTTCAAGCTCCAATGTTATGTTACTACGTTCGTGACTTCGTGTGTGTATCAAATCACATCGTAAAGTAATGTAAACGAACAAAATTGTGTCCGAATCTCAAGTGTTTCTAGTTTTAGTTTTTGTTTCGTGCCACTTGTGATATTCAACGATTTCAATTTTTCTCTGGTGTTATGAACAATTTGAAAGTAGTGATGGAAGACTTTTTACGGAATATACCCGTGAGCATGATACATTATTTTGTTAACTTGTTTCTTTGACTTGTTTTCTGAACCTTGATGTAACCCCTAAGTTTAGCTTGACTACAGTAGTAAACAATAGTCATTAACAAATGTCATATTATACATAATTATTCATAAACATGTGCAAACCTTTGGGTTGGGACACCTAGTATTTCTGGAGTAGTTGATGTAGGTAATTCCAGCGGATAGACCAATAAAGATTGCATAAGACTTAGACAATATCCTGCTTTATGTTACAAGAGCTTCTTATATCACTATTAATAGTAGTTATTACCTAGGCTACCCAGTTGTAAAATCTAAAGTAAAACTATTTTTATGTCCTAAGAAAGTCATAATTTTAGTGAGACATACAGGATCAGGAAGACTATAAAAGCATTTCAAAACTGTTTCTTTTCTAACATGTTTGATTCTGATACACCATTCATCACTAAATAATCACTAATTAGTACAGTATAATTTATGTCAACACTAAAAAAAACAAAATTAGACTATGATTAGCATTTGTTTAAAGGAACAAAATTAGACTATGATTAGTATTTCTTTTCAGATTCTCCCCGTTGTGATTGGAGTGGGGTCTGTAGTAGTAATATCAGTGGTAGTCACCAACTATGTTTGGGGGAAGAAGTCCAAGTCCAAGAAGTTGGTGACATTGGCCGACCCCAACGTGAAGTATGCACTGCCTCTGATAGAGAAAGAGGAGATCAGCCACGATACTAGAAGGTTCCGGTTCGGTCTGCCTTCACCTGAACATGTACTAGGTATGTTATTGTGGTTATTGATACTAAAGTGATCATAGTGTGAGTTTCTGATAGTTGAATGTTGTGGAGCCTTAATCTTGCATGTAATAGATAGATACTTAAATGTTTTCATTAAACTTATGTAAATAGGTGAATAAAATGGAATAATAATAAACAGAGACACAAATGGTAATGATAAAGCTTCATGCTAACTGGAACATACAATTTAGCCAGCATTGTTTTTCAGTTGTAACACAAGTTGTTCATGTTTGTTCAACATTTGTTTTTATTGCATCATCCTTATATGTATCTAATCTACTAAATGTTTTTTTTAGATTATAATTTGTTATTGTACATGTTGTGTCTGTTTCCAGGGTTACCTATTGGACAACACATTCATTTGTCGGCTAAAATTGATGATGAATTAGTAATCAGAGCGTACACACCCGTCTCCAGCGATGAGGAGAAGGGCTATGTGGATTTGGTCATTAAGGTATCAACATTTATTTATGAATAATGGAGATATTAGTTTCATTTGGTTCGTGCATGAATATTAATTGCTCTCATATCAACAAATAGGAATACAAAATATGCTTTTAGTAATTAAAGTACCTAATTTATATGGAGTTATGAATATTAAATCATTTTCTAACATGTAAAATTTTGGTTCGAAGGTGTACTTCAAAAATGTCCACCCCAAGTTCCCGGACGGCGGCAAAATGTCTCAGTACTTAGAAAACATGAACATCAACGACACCATCGACTTCCGCGGGCCCTCCGGCCGCCTGCAGTACGCCGGCAACGGACAGTTCCTCATCAAGAAGATGAGGAAAGACCCACCCGTCAAAATTGCCGCTAAGAAGTTGAACATGATTGCAGGTCAATTATAAGTTTTAGTATTGTTTGTTCCCAATAATATTTTTGTTCATTTATGCAACAAATGTTGTTATTGTCAGGCGGTACCGGTATCACGCCGATGCTTCAGCTAATCCGTCACATCTGCTCGGACCCGAGCGACAAGACGCAGCTGCGGCTGCTGTTCGCGAACCAGTCGGAGCAGGACATCCTGCTGCGCGCGGAGCTGGAGCGCTTCCAGGAGGCGCACCCCGAGCAGTTCCGGCTGTGGTACACCGTGGACAGGCCCGCGCCCGGTGAGTGTGGTGCGGGGGAGTGTACTGTGAGTGTGTAGTGTGTCCTAGTGTGTGACTGACGCGCTCGTGGTGTGCAGGGTGGCAGTACAGCAGCGGGTTCGTGTCGGCGGACATGGTGCGCGCGCACTTGTTCCCCGCCGCCGCCGACGTGCTGGTGCTCATGTGCGGCCCGCCGCCCATGGTCAACTTCGCCTGTGTGCCCGCGCTCGACCAACAGGGATTCGCCGAGGACAGGCGGTTCGCGTACTGATCGCCTTCAGCTCGCATGGACCGATGATCGACCGACGTTGCCTTGCCTAGTAATCGTCACATCTAGATAACTTCCGACAATAATATGAATGTGAGTCTATCGTTGATTCCTTCGCACAATTATATGAATTTATTGATTTTGCGAAGAAGGTTGGATATGTTAAAAAAAACTATTTTAGATGTATGTAGTTTATTTAATTGGTTGTTCTGTTGGGTTAGTTAGATGTTTTATAAAAATAGAGAATATAAGCTGGACGAATAGATCATATCTTCTATAGAAACGAAAGTACAGTAAAATATACATAGTTAGTAGTTAAGTAAAAGGAAAGATATAATTAGATATTTATTACAACGACTGCCTGCTGAAGTAAAACATTTATATAATTATTTTTATATGTTTAATTTTAATTTAATAGTTAAAACTAATGTCTGTAATGTCAGGATTTATTTTTCTATGCATTTTTTATAATTTTTCTAACAAAGAGCATTTTAAAGACACAAACAAAACAATGGTCTCTTTATATGTCTGTTAACACGTTTTATTTTTTACATAATTGTTGTATTGTATTATGATATTAAGAATAGATGTGATATACGTATTTGTTGGGTTTCTAATAGATTAGTAAATTTTGTACAGCAATATACATCATTCTTTTATTTACCTCTAAAGTTATAAATATTGTAAAATGAAAAAGAACATAAGAAAGCTTAATGCAATATTTATAGCTTACTATACATATATTCACACTTTACAATAAAAAAAATAGGCGACGTGAGAACTGATTTAAAGTAGGTAGTTTGCGGAAAACAGAAATCTTTACAGTAAGTAGGTAGGTCTATACTTCATTACAGAAAAAAAATGTTAAATTTTCTGTGTTATGTAAAACACAATTCAGATCTGTCAGAAAATGCTCGAGCATTAAAGATCAATTCTATACTTGATCCGTCTTAATCCCTAATATTACAAATGCGAAAGTAACTATCTGTCTGTTACCTTTTCACGGCTATTATTGACTTGAAATTTGGTACAGGAGTAGGTTATGGTTATGGTCAGGGGAAGGACATAGGCCATGTTTTATCCCGAAATTTTCACGGGATCGGGAACTATGCGGGTAACCGGGGGAACAGAGCAAAGCACAGTACTATAAAACAAAAACTAAGTGCATTATTTTTAGTTATCAAAATTAAATTGTGTAAGTATTGTTTTGTGTTTGTGTCGAATAAACGATTTTCTTTCTTTCTTCTTCTTTAAACTAGCTTTGAAAGAAGAAGAAAGCAAGACGGCTCTAGTATTTCCAGTAACAGCCAATTATAGACGTGTTATTAAAGGAAGGCAAACTGCAGCATAGTGACAATAAGGCTGGTGACCAGACTGAATATGGTGAGGAATATCCCGGCGTTCATCTCCCACATGTCGTACACTGAGAACACGGGCGGGGTCTCTTCTATTATCTTCAGCATAGTGCGCGCTTTCTGTCGGAGCGGACCTGAAACGACGGTTATAAATTAATAGGAAGTAATCTGATTATGGCAAACGCTGCTTCAGTTGTAACCTAGCAAACCTAGCTAGCTCTCGGTCCAAATAGAACGAAATTGTTTTTCCGTGTCCTAAATCAAAGAAAGTGTTCTTATTATGTCAAACATGCCTGCTTGCTGTACCTTGCTGTTTTACCCGCTCACTTGAATTACGTTTTTTTTCGGAAGGATCCCGTCAAAAATTCACATTAAAATGTAATTAGGTATAGCGTTTTTTGTCGCACTTTGACTCCTCTTTCTACTTGGAACCTATCTCTACTTGACGCCTCCTTCCGTTCTACGTTAAGTACAAATATTTTGTGTGTGATTGTTGTCTTGTATGATTACCATCCTGCTGTATAGCCATAACCGCAATGGACATGCGCTTGGTCTCCGTCACCTCCCTGAACAGCAGCTCGAAGCGGAACCCCAGGATCGCCGCTATCACGATATCCACTATCATGAACAGCATCAGCGATATGTTCTGGATCAGGTCCATTTTCTGGAATAACATTCAAGTAAGTATAGACGTGGGTGGTCCCACACTTATAGTAGACTAAAAATGTAAAATAGTGTCACACTACACAACTTTTTCAGTAAGTATAAGGTACTTACGTTTTTTTGAATCGAGAAAAGTAAAAGTTCAAACACAATTAAGCTCATTATGACCAGCTTCAGAGAAAACATTAACAGCTGAAAAGAGCAGATGTGTTAGTATCGTAAGGAAGTTTAAGATAAATTATAGTTTAAAAAACTAAAAAACACGCTTTTTATAGAAAACCGAACTAAAAAATTGAAAATAAAAAAAAGCGTGGGATGCATGGTGTCAATATTTTAAAAAGCACCCCACGCTTTTTAGTTTGGATTATTTATAATAGCTTGTTTTTTTAATTTGCAAATTGAAAAATGGAATAATTTTATCAAATTAGTGTATTGTCATCGGTCCTCAATAAATCTACAAAGATTGAACGAAATCTGGCCGTTTAAAGTGGGTCAAAATAGCGCCCAAAGAAGTCGGTTACAAACAAACATACAAACATACAGGTGAAGCTAATAAAAAGCGTGTAAAATTGGATCTGACATCTAAGGCAATGTACCTGAAATCGATATAGCCCTTGAAACGTTTCGAAACAATTAAAAAGTTCCCTCAAGTAATCATTCGTCTGACTCGTTTCAAAATTATGGTTGTTAGCGGCTAATCTCTTGATGTTCTTCCTGGTAAACGTCTTAACTGGCGGCCCCTTGAGGTCCTTGCCGTTACTAATATAATTCTTAATAATGCCGTTAATGAATCTCAATCGGATCTCGAAGTAGACGACGAGCCCGGAGCAGTACATCAGCTCTATGATGAACGTGAGCTGGCTGTACGCGGATCCCACGAACGCCAGGTACATCCAGTCTTGTTTCACCAAAGATAATATTATTAAAATAACATAAACAACCAATATACACAGCACGGATCCGTTGTTAACACTGCGCAACATGTTGTACAACACTTTGGTTTTATCTATTTTCATGTGTCGATCAATTTTCTGCATTTTGACATGAAACTCGATGTTTTTCTCTTTGTTGGTGAAGCGCACGTGGATCACGTTGCAGAGGTAGGTGATGAAGTGCACCGTCACCGCGGCCACGCTCAGCCCGTAGATGGTGATGTCGTTCACGACGTCATTGTAGTCCTTGATTATGAATCCGTTGATTGCAACAGTTATCAGAATGCAGACGAGAGTGTAGAACTTCTGGTAGGATGTCGGCGCGGTTATGAACCTGTCCTTAGCGTCCACTCTACAGCTGCCCAGCAATTGTTGGACGCGATACACGGAAATAAATGTGGTAATGAAATCCTTATCTAGAATGTCTTTAGACAGATACTCCTTGGAGTTTACTTTGTTTGATTTCATGTTGGTCAGTCAGAGCACAGCTAGCTGAAGCAGGACTATGGTGTATGTAGCGGTGACGGCCAGCAGGTGTAACGGGAGTCTCGTGTTCAATACTATTATGTTGAACACGGTGGCGTCGCGCTTTGCGTCTATCAAGAATATCATACGCTTTGCGTTTTCTCTCGATTCATCTGAAAATATAAATTTAAGGACTTAGGAATACCTAACAAATGAAACCACATTTCTAAACTAACAGACTTGACCGAAGTAAGTTTACAATATAATAATGTTTAAGTATAGAAACATTTTCATTATGTAGGTACTTGTACATAGCACAGTTAATTCCAAACCTTCATGACTCCATTAGTGTATTAAAAGCAACTATAATTATTGAATGAATAATTAGTAATTACTTACCTACATAATACATGGGTGTGACATATATTGTAATATAGATAACTCCATTAGGAAATTGGAAATTGTACTTCTCTTGCTATACTTACGTAGGTACTTAATCAACATAGGTAGGTAACCAAATCATATTTTAATCTAGGTATAGTAGGTATGTTAATACCAAATACGTTATCTATAGGTAATAAATATAAGGCAATCTTAATCAAGTACATACATGTTCTGATCTAAATCATCCAACAAACCTTTATCAGAAGCCGTGACGATGTCACTGCATAGTTTCCTGCAGGACTCCAAGGAATCATGAAACGATTGCGACATTTGACACATTATTATCGCGAAGGCCATGAAGAATAGTGAATACGGGAGAGTGCCAAAGAATAAGGTGTAGTTCAGTACCATCTGCAACAGTAATTAAAGTTAGGGCATCTTCTTCTTCGTGTCCATGGACAAGACTTAAATTATGAGGCTCCAGTGAGAGGCCACCTCAATGGCGTTGGGCTGGCAGGACAATAGGTCCTCAAGAGTGCAGGAATTCGGACAGGCTGGACACTCCAGTAAATGGGACATAGTTTGTGTAGGTGCGCCACATGAGAAATAAGTTTAAATAATAGATGTAAAAGCTAATGATGATGATGTGCTGGAGAAGTCATTGTTTTTTATAAGGTTTTTGAGACCTTCGTTATTTGCATAACTCTGGTTCCATGACATTTTGGTGACCTTAGACGCTTCTCAAATGTTGGTCAGTTCATTCGTCCTCACCTGAGTCCGTAGTGTTGCTACTAAGTTTTCAGTCGATATCAACTGCCATCCCAGTGTTTGTAGTATGTACAGTAGTATCTACGAGTATAAAGAATAAGTTAATTATATCCAAGACATTGAGTTTATAATTAATGGGATTTTAAACTCAATTATTACCGTATGTTGAAATACATCCATAGTATCAGCAAAGCTGTCCAAAATATAGTACATAGCAAGCACTAAGTCATCAGAAATTTGTTTGCATTTATCATTTGCGACTGCGATTACGTTTATTGAAATACTTTCATTCATATTATTTTTATTTCTCTTAGCGTCGAAATTGTCTTTTTGTGACATTGTATCGTAAAGATACTGTGTGCGGACATTTAAGAAGTGTAGCATTATTATAATCAATTGTATGCTGGTGATACTGGCTACGCTCGTCACACTACTTATATAGTACGATACAGTTATATTTTTCATAATGGTGATAGTAAATACATACAGCCAAAATAAACCAATGACAACGCACAGCGAAATGACGATAAACGACACCCTAAACGTGTTAGTAGCCATCTTCAGTTTGAAAGCATTTCTAGTTCTGAGATGTCTGTCTATTTTCTGAAACTTTACAAATATTTGACTCTTCTTGTCGCCGTGGTAGAACACACTCCTCCAAGCGAGATAACTATTGATCACTCCGTTGAACAACATGCCGAAGTACAGAGTGTAGTTGATGGTAGGGATGTCGAACTTAGTATCACTGTTAAACCAGCAGTCACCGATGCAAATGCTGTTTAGAATCCAAAAACAACAAAAGTATATTTTATAGATTTTTGTTGCAGGAGTAATAAACTTGTATTTGACGTGGACCCCATGCATTCCGTAGATGTATTGAAAAACAAATACAACCCTAAATGTTTTTACAATATAATCCTCCAGCATTTCTCCAGAAATTTTATCTATTTCATTTATGTGTTCCATGTTCTTCTTTACTATTTTTAAAAGGAAACTTTCTAATTGAAGTACTAGGCAACTTATGATTTCAATTCAAATCATTTTCCTTTATATAATTATATTGAAATGGTATATCCCTAGGGAGAAATATACCTACTATTAAGTAATTGGAATAGCCTTTTAAGTTCCCCTATCCTCAAATCTTATCAGGAAAATATATTTACAATTAAATTTGATTGCCGTGACTATTTTAAACCATTTTAATACCATTAGTTTTCTAAATCGTAGTAGTAGTAGATAGTGAATACATTAGTAAAAGCGTTCTTTAATTTTTCCTGAAATTATGTCAATATGAGTTCCGAAACTTTGGAAGTAAACTTCATCAGGTGTTTCAAGGTGATCAACACGACGCAATCAGTGTTAGGAGCGTGTCGGGTCAGCATCGAACACAACTAGATAAAGCCGCGCCTGCTGCGGGACAGGATCTACTCCTGGCTCTGGATCCTGATGGTCAACGTGGCCGCTGCCCTTTACTTGAGGGCTTATTACAATTACTTCACAAGTGCTAATGTTATCGGGATCGCAAACGCCTTTTGCGGTGTATTGATGCAATATACGTCATACATTTGTAATATGATGAACATACAATATTTTCAGAAAGAAAACAATGTTAAAATTTATTATATGCTACAGAAAGTAGATCGGATTTTAGAATTGGAGTCGACTAATTACTTTTTAAGCTACCATCGCCTAAGAAATATTGTAGTAATATGGATGTTGATCGTGTCGTTTTTAGTGGGTTACCTGATTCACTCGTGCGATTTGTTTGAACCGATGGACGTGTTTCGGACGTCTGGCTTCGGAATGGGTCTCATAATAGTTTACTTCGACATAATACTGGCGATTTCAATGCTTTACTTTTGGCTGTCCGAATTTATATTTTAAACGATATCATAAAAGTTCACATTAAAACAAGACCTCAGAACAATATTGAGAAACCACGAAGCTTACAGAAACGATTATTTCATTTCATTGCGATCCCGAACTTGGATCCGTATAATGATAAATTGGAAATTAATAAATGGTTCGAGTGTGTCCAACTAGTGATCGATTGTTATAATGTCATCACAGATTTATTTAGTTTTCCGGTTAGTTAAACATTCATGTTTATTTTGTTTAGCAACGTTACTGTTGGTATAAGTATACCGAGATGTCTGTCTATTTTCTGAAACTTTACAAATATTTGACTCTTCTTGTCGCCGTGGTAGAACACACTCCTCCAAGCGAGATAACTATTGATCACTCCGTTGAACAACATGCCGAAGTACAGAGTGTAGTTGATGGTAGGGATGTCGAACTTAGTATCACTGTTAAACCAGCAGTCACCGATGCAAATGCTGTTTAGAATCCAAAAACAACAAAAGTATATTTTATAGATTTTTGTTGCAGGAGTAATAAACTTGTATTTGACGTGGACCCCATGCATTCCGTAGATGTATTGAAAAACAAATACAACCCTAAATGTTTTTACAATATAATCCTCCAGCATTTCTCCAGAAATTTTATCTATTTCATTTATGTGTTCCATGTTCTTCTTTACTATTTTTAAAAGGAAACTTTCTAATTGAAGTACTAGGCAACTTATGATTTCAATTCAAATCATTTTCCTTTATATAATTATATTGAAATGGTATATCCCTAGGGAGAAATATACCTACTATTAAGTAATTGGAATAGCCTTTTAAGTTCCCCTATCCTCAAATCTTATCAGGAAAATATATTTACAATTAAATTTGATTGCCGTGACTATTTTAAACCATTTTAATACCATTAGTTTTCTAAATCGTAGTAGTAGTAGATAGTGAATACATTAGTAAAAGCGTTCTTTAATTTTTCCTGAAATTATGTCAATATGAGTTCCGAAACTTTGGAAGTAAACTTCATCAGGTGTTTCAAGGTGATCAACACGACGCAATCAGTGTTAGGAGCGTGTCGGGTCAGCATCGAACACAACTAGATAAAGCCGCGCCTGCTGCGGGACAGGATCTACTCCTGGCTCTGGATCCTGATGGTCAACGTGGCCGCTGCCCTTTACTTGAGGGCTTATTACAATTACTTCACAAGTGCTAATGTTATCGGGATCGCAAACGCCTTTTGCGGTGTATTGATGCAATATACGTCATACATTTGTAATATGATGAACATACAATATTTTCAGAAAGAAAACAATGTTAAAATTTATTATATGCTACAGAAAGTAGATCGGATTTTAGAATTGGAGTCGACTAATTACTTTTTAAGCTACCATCGCCTAAGAAATATTGTAGTAATATGGATGTTGATCGTGTCGTTTTTAGTGGGTTACCTGATTCACTCGTGCGATTTGTTTGAACCGATGGACGTGTTTCGGACGTCTGGCTTCGGAATGGGTCTCATAATAGTTTACTTCGACATAATACTGGCGATTTCAATGCTTTACTTTTGGCTGTCCGAATTTATATTTTAAACGATATCATAAAAGTTCACATTAAAACAAGACCTCAGAACAATATTGAGAAACCACGAAGCTTACAGAAACGATTATTTCATTTCATTGCGATCCCGAACTTGGATCCGTATAATGATAAATTGGAAATTAATAAATGGTTCGAGTGTGTCCAACTAGTGATCGATTGTTATAATGTCATCACAGATTTATTTAGTTTTCCGGTTAGTTAAACATTCATGTTTATTTTGTTTAGCAACGTTACTGTTGGTATACTTATGTATTAGAACTTAATAGAATTACGTCTTTCAGTCCATTTTGTATGTTTTTTAGATCCTGACAACGGTAATCATTGTAACGTTTTGGACAATCTTACTGATTAACGGATTGGCAGCGAATTTGATCACTAATGTATGTATGTATATCGTTAAAAATTAAAATGTAATCAAACTAATCTTTAATTGGAAAATAATTATAACATACATTGTAAGTAACTTCTTTCTTTTATTCATCATTTGGGCTTATGGTGACTTGAAATAAGGAAGTCACGAAGTAAGGTTTGGAGGCCAAGATAATTTGAATTGAGATTTTTCAGTTTTGTCTTAAATTGTATTCTAAATGATTAAAGACAATTTTGTGTACATTAGCAAGACTTACGTAGGTTAGGTACGTTACTCTACTACTCTCTAAATATTATAAAATCTTCCAGACCTACCCGCTGGTGGGTAAAATCATGATGGGGATCTGGGCGTTGTCCTACTACCTCCAGCTGACTTATATCGCCGCGATGAACAACTGGTGTGTGTTCAAGTTAAGAACCACTAAATCGTTGTGTGTACGTGTGATGTTTACACATACTGACGGTACGTAACTTTGTTATTTAAGTACTTTTTTTAAATAAGTTAAGCACAATTTTTATGTACAATACGACGCTGTTTCTTCTGCATATAATACGCTGCAAATCAGTAACATGCACTGAATATGATGCTCAATATACCGGTAGCGTCAATATTTCTCTCTAACATCGAGAGTCGAAACAAACTTGTGTCTAAGATCAAAGCTTTAGTAAAAAAATCAATTAACTACTTATCGAATTCCCGTAAATTGCAGGTCGTTGTGAGAAGGTGGCGAGTGAGATCATCCGCGCGCTGCACAACGCTCGGCTGGTTTTCAGCGTGTACGGCATCTTCGAGGTGAACAGCAAACTGACGCTCACCATACTGGGGATCATTGCGAGCAACTTCATCGCTGCAATCGAGCTTGTATTGAAATAAATTCAGTAAATTAAATAGGTAAAGAACGTACGATTAATACATATTCAGATCTATTTTGATGATGATTTGGATTTTCTTGTGTTGATTGATGCTAATGACTGTTAACAAAGTGTATAATTCGCATTCATGTATATTGCAGCACGCACATCTACTCAAATCAGAGAGTTCTAAATAATAGAAAACAACACAATTACGAGTGCAAAAGTCGTCTCTTAACCGTGATTCCGTGATCCACCTGACAAGGTTAGAGTCTAAACCTTTCCATGTTTAATAATAACTAATGAGTACTTAACTAGTTGTGGTTCTTAAATTCCAACATGAGTTCCGAATGTATCGGAGATAACTTCATGAAGTGCTTCAAAGTGATCTTGATGATGAAATTGTGGTAAACTAAATAAATAATGATCATATAACAATACTTGTTTTATTTCTATTATTTTACTTACTACATTAGTTTACATTTGTCAGTTTAAAGAAATACTAATACGTCTTCCAATAAACAAGAGGCAAGAGGTAGAGTCTACAATGTTCGAACAATATAACGTAAACTAAAAGAAGAATATGCAAACAATTAAGTGTTTCTATCTGTACAGTACAGCAAATAAAACAATAAGTACTTTTCTAATGATGAGACTCCTTTAGAAATTAACTAAGTATCAAAGCAGGCATTGTTCACACTGCACAAATACTGAGAGAAATGGGCTGTTAGGATTTTAGTAAGTACGTAGATTTTCTAGTCGCAGCATCAATACGCGAACCGCCTGTCCTCGGCGAATCCCTGTTGGTCGAGCGCGGGCACACAGGCGAAGTTGACCATGGGCGGCGGGCCGCACATGAGCACCAGCACGTCGGCGGCGGCGGGGAACAAGTGCGCGCGCACCATGTCCGCCGACACGAACCCGCTGCTGTACTGCCACCCTGCACACCACGAGCGCGTCAGTCACACACTAGGACACACTACACACTCACAGTACACTCCCCCGCACCACACTCACCGGGCGCGGGCCTGTCCACGGTGTACCACAGCCGGAACTGCTCGGGGTGCGCCTCCTGGAAGCGCTCCAGCTCCGCGCGCAGCAGGATGTCCTGCTCCGACTGGTTCGCGAACAGCAGCCGCAGCTGCGTCTTGTCGCTCGGGTCCGAACAGATGTGACGGATCAGTTGGAGCATTGGTGCTATGCCGGTGCCTCCTGTGAGAATTAATATCACTACGTAAGTAAATACTTACTTAAATGTCGTAGGACTATCTACATCTGTTTTCCACAGACAAAATATCAGAAGCCTATTTTATTTGCTCGTACCTGCGATCAAATTTAATTTCTTAGCGTAGTATTTGGTCGGTGGATCATTCCTATTCTTTTTGATGAGAAACTCTCCGTTGCCGGCGTACTGCAGGCGGCCGGAGGGCCCGCGGAAGTCGATGGTGTCGTTGATCTTCAGGCTCTCCAAGTACTGGGACATTTTGCCGCCATCCGGGAACTTAGGATGGACATTTTTGAAGTACACTTTTACGACTAAGTCGACGTATCCTTTCTGATCATCACTGGTGACGGGTGTGTATGCTCTGATAACTAGTTCGTCGTTGATCACAGCTGATAAATGGACGTGCTGACCGATGGGCAGACCTGTAAGTACAATAGTGCTCTATTTAGTTAATCATCGTCTGGCATTGTTTAACAGTAAAGTGCTTTCGTTACCTAAGTAACTTTTAATTTTAAACGCTTTAGTGTAACAATTTGATGTTTACCTAAAGTATGCTCAGAAGAGGGCAATCCGAAACGGAACCTCCTGGTATCATGACTGATCTCTTCCTTTTCTATAAGAGGTAGTGGATACTTGACGTTGGAGTTCACCAGAGTTACCAATTTCTTGACTCTGGACTTTCTACAAAAAAAGCAGTTAGCGAGCACTGTTGTCAAAAGTACTGCTGAACCGACACCGAAAAATATCGGCATAACCTGGAAATTAACAAAAAATGTAAGTGAGTACCTACCTAAATAGGGATGACTGACTATTGTTTATTACGATTAAATTATAACCTGAAAAAAAAACAATTCTATTTAAAATGCAATTTAGAATTAGACATAATAAGTAGGTAACAACCGATGTACTGCATCGGTTGTTACCAACACCAATTTAAGAATTATGTTTAAGGTAAGTACGTAGGCACTCATAATCTTTCTGGACCTCTATAAAGCTTTTGACATAGTTTTCATTCCTATCCCTTTGCATAAAGTATCTATTGGGTCTCAACTTGAACTCTTAACACATTATCTAGAAGAGGGTTCGTTTACAATGCGTAAGGATAGGCATTGTCCTTATTTACCACCATATTGTACTAGGTACCAGTGGAGTTCCTCAAGGAAGTATTTTAGGACCAACTCTGCAACTTGATTATTACATCCATGCCAAATTTCAGCTCTCTATTGCTTAAAGTTTGTACGCAAAGTCGTGTACGAACAAACGGTCAGACATGGCAAAACTATTTTCTATGTTACCACGAACTCACTACAAGAGTTGTAAAGCTGTTATCTCTGCTCACTTTATAGAGATCACGTAGCGATATTGGCGCATGATTCATTAAATGCTTTATCTTACGACCGATGTTAGCGCAGTGAGGAGGAATAGACTAAATCACTACCTATGCCTAATGTGTGGTCATAATTCCATGACAAGTTCAGAAAATTAATAGTAAATGGTATTGCTCGAAACAGGATTCCAACCCAGTGCCACCCGATTGGCAGGCCCGTTGCACTTGCAAATAGACCACTGTGAGTTTATAGATAGCCTTATTCAATGAAAATTAACAACTTAATTTGAAAAAGGTACTAACCAAGCTTTGAGTATCAGCCATGTATGATGGGTATCGCACTAGCACGCCCGCTCGCGTCAGATAACGTACTAGTTACAATCTTAAGTGTTACCTGATTATCATTACATTTCCCTAAAGTATATCGACTCATTGATATCAATGTCTGCAAATCAAATTAGCCTTGTCTTGATAACAATATATGTATTTACCTATACGTCATACATTTAATAACTACGGATGTCGAACGCTGATCATACTATATCATGATATTATAGGCGTGCCTCGCGGTTTCACTGTTAAATTATATCAACACGTTATTTTCTTGAATCATTCTATCTACAGTTAAAAGCTACGTAGTTCAAAAGACTAAGCGTACAAACAGTAGGAACGACTTCGTTTAAATGTGCAGAAGTAAATAAAACTAATGAGTTGTATTAAAAAGTTTATTACCAACAGTATTTCCAATTTCCTTTTATGTGTTTTGAATTAATGATTTTGATTTTATTAATAGCTACTATTATGAGGAACAAAAAATAATATAGAACAAAACATGTATAATATATGTATATATTTTATAGGCACTAAGTCATATTACAATTTGATAAAAACTAAAATTATAAAAAGATAAATACATTGGTATAAAATATAACAATTGTAGATCTTGATAATATAAATTGTATATACTTATAACATTTACTGTGCTATAAAAATGGACGGATATTTTCATTAGCTGCACTTATTCTAATATAAGTAGTAGTTATGGTTTAAAAAGGCTTAATTAAATCTTATAAACTAATACAAAAATCAGATCCATAAAAACAGATATTGAACACTGATTGCATGGAATGTATGTCTATATTATACTTATATTATAAAGAGGAAAGATTTGATTGTTTGTAATGAATAGGTTCCAAAACTTCTGAATAGTTTTAAAAAAATCTTTCATCAAAACGATATCAGCGAGTGATATAGGCTATTAGGTAATTTTAACCCTGTATTTCCACGGGAACGGGAACGGGAACTGGGACACTATAATGTCAATGCTGTGATTAGCTAGATATAAGCACTAGAATAACCTAACTGGGAGATATGTATATTCAACTATATCCTATAGGATATCTACTATATCCAAGTTTCCATGATTCAAATGTAGTTTTTGTCTTAAAATAGACATTACAATATATTGATTTGTCATTGTGTTTCAAGCTGGATGTTTACAAAATAACCTCTATGGGGTCAAATATTTGAATTATGTTACCAGTTGTCACAAATATCACAATTTGAACAATGCAAGTGTAATGGAAGCAATTAGTAGCATTATTGAGGTAGTTATAGACATAGCGCCATTACATCTGTGGTCCAGGAAACAGAAACACCAGGTGGTTTCGTCGTACCAATCTCTGAAACAATATTTAATAACATTAGGCCAATAATAATTTTATGTGAGACTTAGGGCCTATTTCACCATCTTCTAGTAACGTTCCAAGTATCTACTCACAAGTTTTGTCTTTGTCACTGGACATAAAGTAAGAAAGAGACAAAACTAACTTTACTTGGTGAGTAACTTTACCTGAAGGTCATGAAATAGGCCCTTATTGTGAAAAACATTCATATACTTATTACGTCTAGTTTCAGCAAGAAATATTACTCAAAATTTAATAAGTTTAATATTACTATGAAAATTAGCCAGATTAAATGTTTCTACAATAATAAAGTTGGTATTAACATAGCTAGACTGCAGTGTCCCACAATATTAGCAGTGTGTTTAGGAATTATAAGTATTTTATCTACATAGATGGAATAATATAGATAGATCATGGAATAAATATAAATAGAGATTTATAGAATTATAGATAAACATTCTTTATCTATAATTTGTTTTATGATTAGGATGATATAATTTGTTGAGTATTTATGATGCAAGTGTAATAAGAAAACTCACTTTCACATAAGATTATTATTCTTGAAAGACAACTAACATTATATTGTAGTAAAAGATAACATTCTTTTGTATTATATACATACAAGAATCAGGATTTTAATTGGTGACAGGTTTCAGACAAACCTTAAATATACTCAAAAACGAAATTAATCATTATAATAAAGTCCCTTACCTTTTAATATCAAGCTCCTTAATACTATTGTTAACATAATGTGCGAGGTTGAGGTCCTTGGCAGCAGGCCGGCAGCCCTCGTATGTGTCTGCCGGGATGTCCGTGCGGAACGCTCGGAAGTTACTCAAACAGTCTCTTGTTATTACTTCTTGTGCTGAAAATATAATTGTAGCATGTAAGTATACTTTATATCTATGTGCTGCAATTCAACAGATATTTTTTGTTGTAGTTTCTACTGTTACATTTCAGTTTTTTTAATGTGGATCACAGAAGGCTTGAATGACTATAACAACTTAGATTTGTTCATATAGTGTTTATAATGACCTCCTTTCCTCTCAATGAGTTTGATACAGATGTCCTCGTTGTCGGGGCACGGCTTGCCGAGGTACCCGATGCCGCGCCAGTTGAACGGCTCCATGCACCCGGGGGTCGCCGACGTGCATTGGTAACACCAGATTGATAAACCTGCAATTATTGGTACTTCATTTAATTTTTTAAAAACATAACTTACATGACTCATTTATTACTAGAACATTACATAAATTCTATCTCAACATATAAGACATCTATTGACTATTACTAAAAAACTCACTTGGGCTAGTTCTTTGGAGTTACTGTAAAAAGTTTATGCGCTACTATAGCCATTGTTTACTTCAATAGTTACGTGAACATTGTGTTGTATTTGACTCTTTTTCAGTGCAAAATAATAAAACGTAGGAAAAAGATGGAACTGCACACCATTTACGTCTTTACAATAACTTTTTTTATATATAAAATACCGGCTAAATTATAAAATTCAGTATGATATGAACCACACCCATCAACGTACTTACCGGATTCAATAAGCGTTAAGAATATAGATATTAGAATAATGGTCTTCATGTTCTTTGTTTAATATTAGCTGCACTTTAACTAATAATGGCTGAACTTAACAATTCATATTATAAAAAAATACTGAATTTATAAAAAATAACCAAACAAAGTTGATAATGATAAGTTTGTGTTGTGTCGAGTCGACTTCTCCCTCCCTCACCCTCTTTCCTTATTGTTATTGCCCACTGACATTTTGTTTGAGTATTGTCAAAGTTAGTTTATAACAATGTCAACGTCTTATGATTAAAAAAATAAAGGATTTTTAAAAACAAACCTCTATAAGTACTTTTTTTTATAAAGCCCCCGGGCGCGCGTCTCTATCTCTAGAGGTAGAAAAAAATACTTATTGGTTGAGATATGTACCCACTAAGAACCAAATTATTTTCGCTCGCCTGCTCATTATTTGAAAAAAAAAAAAAAAAGTGTTTGAGTTTATGTAATCCCGTGTTTTCTGAATTAATAATATGAATTTAAAGTGATAACTATCTTTTTTATACTCTCCTCCCCTCCCCTCCAATAAATAAAAATTCATAAGTAGATGAAAATAACACGTTATATTCTTGAATTGATTTTTTAAATAAGTAAAACTCATTCCCTGCGTTAATCTAATTTGAGATAATAATAGCCAAGGAGGATATTCAGAGAGGCGTAGTTGCTAGAGTACTTGTACTCTACAGCTTTGAACCAAATTACATATCGTCGTCATCCGGACGTGGTTTTTCGTCTGGTGGCCACAGTTGGTTCCGCAACATAATAAGATCTTCTTTGTTCAAGTCGATGCACATGGTTCCTATAACATCATCTACACCAATGGTTCCATCGTTGCTCATATCTACTTCTTTGATAAGATTATCCAACTGTTTCTGAGGCATTTTGTGACCCGTTTTTAACAAGGCTTCCTTCAATATTTCCCTATCCATAGAGCCTGTGTGCTCAGGATCGTACACCAGCAAGGCGCCCCGCAGCTCTTCCTCAATTGGGAAGTCTCTCTGCCTGATGGTGACCATCTTGACGAACTGTTCGAATGTAATGTGTCCCTCCGGATGCGGCGGTCGCACGCAGTAATCTATCAGCTCTTGCAGTTGCTCCGGAGTGTATGTCATCAGAAGGAGAGCTTTTAACATGTAAATTAACTCTTTTTCGGTGATGTAATTATCTAAATCTGTGTAGGCTGGTGTATAATTTTGGTATACGTCCCACAGTTGTTCGACTTCTGCAAGTTGATCTGGTCGTAGTTGAAACGGATCCTTCATTGCTTCAGCGGAGTCACTGAAGTTGAAAGGCGCGGCGGGGTCCGGGGGAGGCTCCTCTACATATTGCTCTTCTTCCTCGACCGCTTCTTCTTCTTTCGCTTCCTCTTTTTTCTGTTCTTCTTCAACCTGTTCACCCTCTAGTTCCTCGCCCATTAGCTCCTCGCCCTCTCCCATCATTTCTCTTTTCTTCTTTTTGTGCACTTTCTTATGTTCCCCCTTGACATGTTCTCCCTCCATTTGTTCTCCTTCCATTTGCTCTCCTTCCATGTGCTCTCCTTCCATCTCTTCTCCTTCGCCCCCGATTTCTCCATGATCAACGACCCCTTCTTCACCTACCTTTTCTTGATCTCCGGCCACGGTGGTCTCAGTGACCTCAGTGGCGGGCGTCTCGGTGCCTTCTGTCGTGGTGTCCTCCATGGTTATTGTGGTTTGGAATTATATTGTGAAACTGAAATGGATCACCAATGGTAAATCTACACAAGTTTACTTGTAGATCATACCAAGAAGTTATCTCCGCATCTAGAATTTCTGAATCGATTCCTCAACAATACAATTAAGTTGTCGGTAATCTTTACATACAGGGTATTGCTTTTAAAATATAGTAAATCAAGTATTTCTATAAAATCATCGCGTGCACTATTTAGATTAAACATCTGACCTAATTAAAAGAAGCGGTCGATTTTATAAAACAGTATAAGTAAGTAGTTACATATCTAAATCATTATATAAAGAAAGAACTTCTACTCGTTCCAAACATATTTACAAATTCTATTAAATTTTACTTTGAATAAGTAGATTAATTTTGATAAGTAGTCACTTTAGACAATGACATGAATCTACTGTAGAGTAAAAACTTTTTGTATGTTTAATCATTTTCATATTCCATGGATCTATTGATCCGAACGACAAAACCCGAGTAATACAATAGTATAGAAATCGGGTTTTGTCTTGGTACGTCTACTGTTTGTTAAGTATAAGTAGGTACTTATAAAAATACTAGCACCAGTGCTGATAAGTTATGATATGTTAATGCTATCCCGGACTTTACAATTCGTCTTTCTATTGGTCAACATCAAAACTGTATGAAGATTCGTTAGTTTCCGAGTTATTATTTGTATTGTAGAGATGATGTATGTGATGGATGAGTATGAATTAGGATTAAGTACTTATAGAAATATACAAAAGGATATGGACTATATTTATATAAGCATTTAAAGTATGTAAGTACGTACAATAACATTATTATTACCTACATAGGTACCTACATACTTACTCATTTCGATGAAAAGCTATAGCTAGTCTCGTAGTACCTACTCGTAGTTAGGGTGCTATGCAATAACATCTACTTACATAAGTAGTATTTTTTATACTATGCATATCTAAGCAAGGCAAAGCACTCATCAAGTACTTTGCCCACGTGTCGCTCGCGAATACCTTATCAAAGTACGTTCTATGTCTGTCGCTTCACCCAAAGAACGCATTTGAAAGGAGAATTCGTTCGTTTTTCGAACGGGACGAAAGTGCGCGCCCACGGCCAGTGCTTTCATAAAGCGCATCACGTGCGTGCACTGGTCGGGAGGAACAACCAGCCAGCATCATGGTGAGCGGACGACTCTACGGGCAGAAGACTACACGCGCCACGACACTGCGCATGCGTGCCGGCGCGATTTCGACAACACACGCGGTTAGGCGGGAAACGATATCGGGGGAAAAAAGATCCCTTAAACTTAGATAGAATTTTTTCTTGTGTCATTTTATCTTTTAAAGTGGTGTTTGTGAGTTTATTTTACGTAACAACTTCAAAAAAATTAACAAATAATGGTAAGAATAATTTAAGTAAGTGCTTACACCTTTATTTATAAGCAGATAACGTTTTGAAATGCTTTTAGAATCAAAACATGAATGTTCTTTTAATAAAAATATAAAAGCTTTTACCTTTTAAATATAACGTATCAGCTTTATTTGTATTGAGGTATTCATACCATAATAATTAGGTAAGTAAGTACTTAATTTGAAGAAATATGCGTAAACTTAGAAGCACAGTTTAAAAGATCTAGGCGTACCTATACAGACAGAGTAAAACGTTTTATATATCATAAGTAGATAAGTAAGTACTTACACTTACTTAATAATATATGAATACCCCAGTCTCTATCTTCAAATTCTATAATCTAAGTACATAATAATAAATTATGCACTTACCTATTTCTATTCATTAATATAATAAGTAGTAAAGTAAATGTACAAAGTTATAAACATTTCCTAAGCACATTAGGTATTACATTAGGTTTCCGTCTGTTTGTCATTTAATATTAAACGCCTATTGTAATATTGTAATTACCAATACACACAAATTGGATTCCCTTCTCTATGACAACGTTTACAATACAACGAAAATAGGAGGTACCTACTTACATAAAGTCTCTATATAGTCATTAAATTCAATAGCCTCTAACTTATTAATATTTTAATAAGGGCCGATTTTTCCATCGCCAGATAACTTTAACGACGAATAAAATTGACGTTTGACAGTTTTTGTATGGAATAACTGTCAAAATTTCAATGTTATTCCTCGAATAAAGTTATCTGGCGATGGAAAAATCGGCCCTAAGAATACATTTATGTAATACTTATATGTAATTATGTAGATAGGGGTGACGATTTGCCCCGAACTTTACGGAAAATAGGGATTAAATATAACTAAGGGAAAGGCACGTAATGTCGACAGTGTCCCAGTACTCGTCAAATTATAGAAAAATATTCATATTTTAATTCTACCAATATATAAATATAAAATTTTAATTACAGCATCTTTATGGTAATCTTTGCTATCATTACAATAGCAGTATGTGTTAAAAACTGCAATTGTTTTGGAGAAATGAGCGATTGAAATTAATAATTCGAGATTTCGTGACTTTTGTGAGATTTAGCCATTGAATCTGTAGTCTAGCTCACTCCGTTCGATGTTACATTGTGCAAGATTGGGTGGGCCTTTGTATGTGTGATTATTTTTTTATAAAAGTAAAATTAATTATCTTTAGATATTATCCATTGAATTGTGATATTTATTCATATTTATATTTTATTTCGAGTGTGTCAGCTATTGGTACTTTCTAACACCCAAATGTACCAGTATCCGTCAGATTTGTCCTAGTCATCGTCAAAGTGTCCTAGAGCTCGTCAATTTTCGGTGCTAATTTGAACTCTATGACAATAGATTTAAAGTAGCAATTTTCAATCATATTTCTTGTGATGCAGTAACTCAACAAAGTTGGCTATGCCTGATTGATGAAAATAAATATTCTGACAGAAAAACTAAAGGAGAAAGAAAAACTGCAGGTGCAGGATATCTCAACTGCTTTTGTAAAGAATATAATTTTGGTAGGTACTCACATTCAATTTCAAATTTTGTTATTAAAAAATCTGTGTATAAGTCAAACACGTAGCACCAGTAAAGTCGTAAGGTCGTTTTTGGCCCTTTCATCTCAAATATCATCATCATCATCAACAGCCTGTATTAGTCCACTGCGTGCCGCCACGTCGTATCCACTCTCTCCCGGCTACCCTGCGCAGATCATCGCTCCACCTAGCCACAGGACGTCCTACTACGACGTTTGCCGAACCGCGGTCTCTACTCGAGAACTCGTTGTTCCAACGGCCATCGGTTGTCCTACAGATGTGGCTAGCCCACTGCCACTTCAGAGAGCTAATTCTTTGAGCTATGTCGGTGACTTCGGTTCTCTGTCTGATCACTTCATTGCGAATGCGATCTTTCAGAGAAACTGCGAGCATAGCCCTCTCCATAGCTCTCTGAGCGACTTTAAGTTGGTGGACCAGCCTTACTGTGTATTACCAGCCTTTCATCTCAAGTATATTACTCGTAAGTCTTACAGACATAACTGACCTTACTGACTGTATCAGTAGACCTTACTTTCGTAATTCCGTACCTTTGAGGATTGGAGTTCGTTGTCTTTTCTCATAGTTTCCTCAGAATCGTCAGCTAACCCGTCTGCAAACACTTTGAAGACACTGTTGGTATTTCAGAGACTTACTCTTTCTCTAGGATCTACGAGTAATAATATTTGAGATGAAAGGGCAAAAAACGACTATATGGTGTTGAATGTTCTACGCAATGTATATAATTCTTACATAACACAGATTTTTAAAATAAATAAAGATAGGTAGGTGTGTGACAATTTTATGTCATTATCAACCTGCTCTCGTCCACTGCTGAACATAGGTTAGCCCAGGCTTGACCATTGAGCTCCAGACCATGTTATGTACCAAAATATAGTTTTAACAAAAGCAGTTGAAATTTGCTTGCAGTTTTGAATTTTAATTTTCATTCAACAGGCATTACCTTTGTTGAGTTACTGCATCACAAGAAATATGATTGAAAATGACTACTTTAAATCCATTGGCGTAGAGTTCAAATTAGCACCGAAAATTGACGAGCTCTAGGACATTTTGACGATAGCTAGGACAAATCTGACGGATACTGGTACAAATGGGTGTTTTTAGATAATTTCTAAAATATCTATACTTAATTCTTTTTAATCAGTGTTAAAAATATATTTACCGATAAAAGTGATAAATCAGTTATCTTGTCCCAAAATTTGATAGTTGTAACTTAATATACTACAACGTGGTATAGCTGCAAAGTTGGCCAAGTGCAAAACCTGACGATAACTGGGACTTTTCGGAAAGGCACGTAATGTCGACAGTGTCCCAGTACTCGTCAGATTATAGAAAAATAATCATATTTTAATTCTACCAATATATTCATATAAAATTTGAATTACAGCATCTTTATGGTAATATTTGCTATCATTAGAATAGCAGTATGTGTAAAAATCTGCAATTGTTTTGGAGAAATGAGCGATGGAAATTGAAAATTTGAGATTTCGTGAATTTTGTGAGATTTAACCACTGAATCTGTAGTCTAGCTCACTACGTTCAATGTTACATTTTGCAAGATTGGGCGGCCCTTTGTATGTGTGGTTATTTTTTTATAACAGTAAAATGAATTATCTTTCTATATTATCCATTGAATTGTGCTATTAATTTATATTTATATTTTATTTCGAGTGTGTCAGCTATTAGTACATTCTAAAACCCATTTGTACCAGTATCCGTCAGATTTGTCCTAGTCATCGTCAAAGTGTCCTAGAGCTCGTCAATTTTCGGTGCTAATTTGAACTCTATGCCAATGGGTTTAAAGTAGTAATTTTTAGTATTTTTCTTGTGATGCAGAAACTCAACAAAGTTGGCAATGTCTGATGAATGAAACTAAAAATTAGGACAGAAAACTAAAGGAGAAAAAAAAACTGCAGGTGCAGGATATCTCAACTGATTTTGTATAAAATATAATTTTGGTAGGTACTTACATACAATTTCACATTTAGTTATTTAAAAATCTGTGTATATGATTCATAGAATGCGTAGAACCAGTAAAGCCGTAAAGTCGTTTTTGGCCCTCTCATCTCAAAAATATTACTCGTAGGTCTTACAGACAGAGTTAGTCTCTGAAATACAGTGTCTTCAAAGTATTTGCGGACGGCGATTCTGAAGACACTATGAGAAAAGACAACGAACGCCAATCAGAGGTACAGAATAACGGAAGTAAGGTCTACTGATATAGTTTTATGGTTGAATAATAAAGTATAAACTTGGCGATTGAAGACAATGAAATAGCTCTGGACTCTATAGAAACCAAATCGGCCCTAAAATCTATCCAGCGGTGTCAGAGTTTCAGTACACTGATGATGTTTACTGTTTACCGATGGCCTGGAATGTACCTTTAACATGGGTTATTAGCTGATGACATCGATATTACTAAACTATTATACTTTATTATTCAATTATAAAACTATATCAATAGAACTTACTTCTGCAATTCCGTACATACGAGGATTGGCGTTCGTTATTTTCCTAACAATAGCTTTAAGACACTGTATTTCAGAGACTAGACTAGACTACTATTACTACTCTGTGTCTAGGCTTTACGAGTAATATATTTGAGATGAAAGGGCAAAAAACGACTTTATGGCGTTGAATGTTCTACGCAATGTATATAATTCTTACATGACATAGATTTTTATAATAACTATAATTAGATAGGTAGGTGTGTGATAATTTAATATCATCATCAATAGCAACCTGCTCTCGTCCACTGCTGGACATATATGTATGTACCTATGGGTTGGCCCAGACAAAGCCGGCCTATGACGTGCGGTGTTCCGCAGGGGTCGGTCCTCGGTCCACTCCTGTGGAACATTGGCTACGACTGGGCGCTTCGTGGAGCGACTCTGCCACACACGGCGACGACTTGTTATGCGGATGACACGCTGGTTACCGCTAGAGGAAAGACGTTTAGGGATGTCAGCATCCTGGCCACAGCCGCCGTTGCGCACGCTGTGTCGCGCATACAGAGGTTAGGATTGCGGGTATCCCTAGACAAAACAGAAGCGATCTGCTTCTTTGGTCCGAGAAAGGCACCCCCACCGGGGGCTCACATCATCGTTGGACGAGTCCGGGTGGATATTAAGCCCACCCTGAAATACCTAGGGCTCGTGCTGGACAGTAAATGGAACTTCCAGGCCCATTTTACTGCTCTGGCACCAAAACTGGACCTGCCCTCAGGCAGGTCATGCCAAATTTAAACGGGCCTGGTGAAGTCACAAGGAAGTTGTACCTTGGAGTTGTGCGCTCAATGGCCCTCTATGGGGCACCAGTTTGGGCTAATGCCTTAACCGACAAATCGGCTGCCCTGCTACGCCGATCACAACGGGCAATGGCTGTAGGGGTCATACGGGGTTATCGCACAATCTCATTTGAGGCGGCATGTGCTCTCGCGGGTTGTGCCCCTTGGGTACTAGAGGCAAGAGTTCAGGCCTCAGTGTTTCACTGGAGGCTAGATCTTCGCCTACGAGGCATAAACCCAGCGCGAAGGGAGATCGAGGAGACAAGGGATCAGGCAAGAGCACTCATGTTTGATCTCTGGGAAGAGCGGCTGAGAAGCTCCAGGTATGGGACACGTACTCTGGAAGCACTAGCACCAGTCCTGAAGAACTGGGCATGGAGAAGGCACGGTGCGCTCACGTTTAGACTTACACAGGTTCTGTCGGGACATGGCTGTTTCGTCAGATACCTGTGTAATGTTGCAAAGCGGGAGACAAACCCTAACTGTCACCACTGTGACGCATCAGAAGACTCGGCTCAGCATTCCATCGAGTCGTGTCCGGCATGGGATACTGAAAGACAAGCCCTGACTTCAATTATCGGAAGGGACCTATCTTTACCAGCTGTTGTTGACAGCATGGTGAACTCGGAGAGGTCTTGGCAGGCAGTTACCTCCTTCTGTGAAAACATCTTAACGCAGAAGGAGGCTGCGGAGAGGGAGCGTGAAGCTCTCTCAATGGACACAATCCGCATGAGGAGGACTGGCAGGCGCAGGCGGGGCTTCCATGCCCTGCATCCGCCTTAACACAGGCTGCGGCAATGATCTCCAGGCGATGGAGATCCATTGACCGCAAAGAGGCCTCGAGGAGACGCACGCAGCATCCTGTGTGCGACTTTTGGGAACGGGATTACATTCCGTGTGTCCCAAGGGTGTTCTGTCCACCCAGAGATGAAACCCTGATTTGAGGGTTAAGTGCTGGCCGGGTCGCGGTAGTCTGCAACCGTGTTCTCGTGGCCCGGCTGCTAAGGTGCCGAGAAGGCGAGAGGAGTTTTAGTCGGTAGGGCCTCACCACTCCATCTTGGTGACAGCGAGTCCGACATAGGGAACCGTAAAAAGGATTTCTCCTCGTTAAAAAAAAAAAAAAAAAGGCTTGGCCATAGAGTTCAGCTAATGTCATGCATCCGCTGCCAGCAACTTTGCGGATGTCATCACCCCACCTCGCCGATGGGCGTCCTACACAACACTTGCCTAAACGCGGTCTCCACTCAAGAACTCGTTTACCCCAACGGTTGTCGGTTCTTCTGCAGATGTGGCTAGCCCACTGCCACTTCAGCGAGCTAATTCTTGGAGCTATGTCGGTAACTTTGTTTATCTGTCGGATTACTTCATTCCGAATATGATCTTTCAGATAAAGTCCAAGCATAGCTCTCTCCATAGCTTGCTGAGCGACTTTAAATTGGAGAACTAACCCCACTGTGAGTGTCCAGTTTTGGCTCCGTGTTTAACTTTATGTACCAAAATGTAGTTTTAACAAAATTAGTTGAGATTTGCCTGCAGTTTTGAATTTTAATTTTCATTCAACAGGCATTACCTTAGTTGAGTTACTGCATCACAAGAAATATGATTGAAAATGACTACTTTAAATCCATTGGCGTAGAGTTCAAATTAGCACCGAAAATTGACGAACTCTAGGACATTTTGACGATAGCTAGGACAAATCTGACGGATACTGGTACAAATGGGTGTTTTTAGATAATTTCTAAAATATCATTACTTTATTATTTTTAATCAGTGTTAAAAATATATTCACCGATAAAAGTGATAAATCAGTTATCTTGTCCCAAAATTTGATCGTTGTAACTTAATATACTACAACGTGGTATAGCTGCAAAGTTGGCCAAGTGCAAAACCTGACGATAATTGGGACTTTTCCCTTAGTCTTTATAGCTCTTTCAGATTTCTAGAAAGAAATATTAGTGCTAATCTCATTGATAATACATACTACGTAATCTGACTGAAGCGTAATTCACCTTCTAAAGATTTAGTAAAACTATTCAGGTCACAACAGAGTAGGTAATAGAAAATGCCTGCGGGTCAATTTTTTAATGCGTTAATAGTCGGGAGCATTGCGTATCGCGGCGTAGGTAATACGCACTGTACCTTGGAATGGAACAGATGTTCACATCACACCGTGTTATTACGAGTCACTTGTCGTAATTGTGTGTTTAGGAATTTAATATCTGTATTGCGTGCTGCCACGGAAAATGTTTGAGGATTTAGTGTTTTTTGTGTTGTCCAGAACCTTCGATCGAACTATCATAGAGAGAGCAAGGTTAACACACATAACCTTAACAGAACCTCAATTTTCGATGAAGAGAAAACTGCAAATGTTCCTAACTACCATGCCTCTATACAACTGCAACACCTGACCACAATTATAATAAAAGACCTAGGAAATAGGATCTATTTGTGCTCCATTGAAATCCTTATAAAATCCCACGTGCCGGTATAATTTCCCTAAACATTTCGCCACCGCCGCCGCCAGCTCCAATTGTGATGATGATGTCGCAACGCCGCGTGAGAGCATGCTGGCGTTAATGCACCGCGGTAATCTCGGTACAGCTGTATTCGCGATCCGACGCAGAGTGGATTAGTTACCGGCTCCACACCGGTAACAAGGTCATCGGCTAATTGAACGCGCTCCTCACGACATTACTTGAGAATTATTTATTGCTACTAATCATGTATGTTATTAATATCAACGGATTAAATAGGTATATTACTCTTAAAATCTTCAGGTGATCGTAAAAGAAACAGTTTATAAGATCAATTAAATTATCGATGGCAAGTAGCATACTATGGTAGATATATCATACTCCTCGCCCTGAACCTGCAGTATCTTCGTTTCTACGTAATAGAAGGACAAACAAACACACCTTTTTATCATTAATGTTAATTAAGTATCAACAGGTAAGTAATAAAAATCATTGATGTAATCGACGTCATTAGAGACATCTACTACATAATCAAACATTTGATAATCATGCGGTCAGCAAAGTACCGCTTGAATTATTCATTTGATTGTTATCATTTCTTTTGACCACTATCTATCTTATAATAACAGTAATTACATTTAAATAATAAGTAGATAAGTACTTACAGTTATAGTTTATTTTCTCCCACTCTATAGTGTGTGTTCTTGTGCATATGAAAAACATAGGACAAATAATAGCCTAGAAGCCTGGCATCGTCGGCTTAACGTGCGAATGCAGCACAAAAGTACATTGCTGCTATTTTTGTTCAGTTTGAGAAAAGAAGCACATATCCAAGATAAAAAAAGTCAAAATGCTTTATTTGAAGGTAACCGAAAAAGAAGCACGATAATATTTAACCGCAAATATAAAACCGAATTAGGAAAACTTGAGTCACAGGAAATTACACCTATAGTATTTTTAAAAAATGTCAGTGCTTTAAAACTTAAATATAATTAAATATAACGACAATAATAGTTTTTAATAAAAGTATAACTACTTTATAACTTGAATGTTTTGATTTTCGCCATAGTTGTACTTTAGAAAACAAACGAGAATAAAGTCATTACGCTTTCTTGTCTTTTGGCGATGTAGTCCAAAAGCAATGTAACCGTAACGCGATATGGTCATATCGCGATTTAGTCTTAAAGCGATCTAGTCATATCTGCTGCTTGGTCAAATAGAGATGTAGTCGTAACGCTCCTAACCCGGTCATTTAATCGTGCGATATTTTTTTACGATTATTGATGTCATTAAGTAAGACAACGATATTAACTTCTAAATAATAAGTACAAAGTAAAATAATTATTAAAATAACAATTTTAACAAACAACACAGTTTATCGGCTGAGCTTTCGGTAAAAGCAGTTACTCATGCTATTATAGGTCTAAATTACACCCAGTTTTGTGCGTGTATCTACTGTTTAACGTGTTATTCCACAAATTTTGAAACAATTGTGAAGTTATGGTTTTGTTTACCAGGAACTATTTCGAACTTGTTATTCTGGGTTATAGTTAGGTTAAGGTACCTACTCTTACTCAGAATAGGAAAAACAAAATAAAACAACTCTATTCTATAGCATTGAGAAATTAAATGAAAGTAGGTTTTTTTAATAATGAAAGAAATTTCAGAATGAGACGTGTAGATCCGTAGCAAAGCGCGCAAACTAACGTTCTCCTCTTTACAATTTACAATAACAAGTAGAGATCCTAAACAAAAACTAATTACTAACAACAAGCTACTAATAGGCAGTAATATTAATTAAAACACTGCGATTGCTATTGTGTTTAAAACAAATCGTGGTTATACCAGTCAATGGTTCGTTTGAGAGATTTCGACATAATATCCGTGACCTTACTACGAATATAACAAATGGGTAGTGGATCTAACGATGTGCATTAATGGAGTCATACGCGATCAACAACTGATGATCGTTATACCAAGGTGAAGCCATTACAATACTCGTAGCGAGCTGACAGCCAAGACAAAGGAAGCGGATCTCTCATTGATACCATTCGATAGAGTAGGATCGACAGCCAACACGGTACCGGAAGCATTCTAATGGGTCGATATATGGTGCTCGCGAATTATATCGGAGCTATTTATCATCTGATTGTCTCAATAACAATACCGTTAATTTGTTGAACACCAATTTTGGTTTAATTACTATGTTATTATGTACTGTGGATTAAAGTATGTACGAATGCTGCGTGGAGTATTAGGTCAGAGAACAGATGTCTCCTGGTTATTTTGGATCTATCTTTAAGATTATAAAACAATTCCTGCCCAAGTTAATTAATAGTCCGTTGTGTCTCCTCGGGTTTAAGGTAAGGTTAAACAGACAAGTAACGATCCATTTTATTAATGGTTTTGTTTTCACCTTACCAGCTTTTGTTTAGTATTGTTGTGAATTGTGAACTGGTATTTTTAAGAAATTATTTCAAATAAATATGCCTAAGTCCCCAAGGATATAATAATAATCTATCATCGGAGTAAAATCAAATGGATTATTAGACCTACTGAACATTCCTGTGTAAATCAAATGCACATTATTAAAAATTATGAGAAAAGCAAAGTTAACCTAAGTGAGAGCAATGAATTAGACCTCCCGATGGTAATCTGGGGAAGGGCAAGGTCAAATAACCTCATGCGGAACCAAATCTATACGATGCATCTACTACCGGTATATCCATGTTCGTTGATAGCTATAATAATCCATCAATCATGGTGTCAAACTCTGTGAAGCTCCCTAAAACGTGACTGCAGACAAGAGCCTACAATAGGCTATTCTCCTATTTTTTCAAATATTTTTTAAAATGCTCATATATATCAGATAATCAAGGATTATTTTTATTTCTGCAAAATATACCTGCTAAATGTTAAAAAAAATATATCAAAAATTTGACTTAAAATATACGCGCCAAAACACCGACCGCCATGATGGTGGCGGCGACTGACGTCATATAAACTAAAATGAAGAAATGTCAAAATGCCAGTTTTACACATAACCTCAAAACACGTAAGGATACTTTCATACACAATAAAACTATTTAGTTTTAAATACAAGTTGTAATTTAAATACATTATACTTACATAGCTGTTTTGATATTTCTGCATTCGGCAGAAAAAAAGTCGGTATTACACGCAAAGAACTTTGCAATCATTACCGCATCTATTTTCGGGAGATTAGTACTTTCGGCTTTTACAAAACCGACGTCCATTTTAATTAAGTAAAACTAACGTATTAAAATATTAAATCTTTTAAATTTAAGCTTCAAAACACATTAAACTCAATAAAAATATTAAATTTCTATGAGCGCTGGTAGGTAAGTAGTTTGTTGTTTGTAAAACGAGTGACGGACGACGAGCTTTAGTGAAATTGACGTCACATCATGGCGGTCGGCGTTTTCAATCACGTGACATACAGATAATGAAACCTCAATTTTAATTTTGAAAAATAAAATTAACCTTAGGTTTTCATGGGAAAATAACTTTATATTTGCATTTTCCGTGATGAAAACTATCCAAGTAATATAATTTCATAATTTATTGTTGATATAAGAAAATGGCCTATTATCAATCCTTCGATCATTACCATTACAACACTCGGTAGGCACTTCGATCGGTACGTCGACATCTCCAGTTACACATCCAACAAAGGATTTTGCTTTGAAAATTTGTCACGAATTAATACTGACTGAGTGTTTGACGGAGTCACGAGTGTATGGAGTATCAAGGTCGTTATTAGGAGCACCGGATAACATAACATAATCAGTTTCACTAATTTTAATACATATCGATAAAGGCGTTATCACCCTCAGGGTAGGCTCGAGCCCCTCGGTGCGGACATACATATATGAGCTGATGATGATGATGATGATGTTAATACTTACTTAAAGGATGCATTGTGCTTTCTAATATACCGTTCTATTTAGGTCACCCAGTACATATAAATAGTTTCTGTTTGGTTGTCCAGACACTAAGTTATCGTTTACAACCGTGTAACCATCATAATATAATGGGTGTATCCGCCCCCACATTACAATAATGGAGAATATGAAAGATTGTCTGGTTGATTGATGGAAGTTAATCGATCTTGGTAGAAGCATATAGAGCATGCGATACAAATATGTTTAGGGTACCATTAGAAGAGAAAAATATTGCAGTACATTATGAGGAATTAGGTAGGTAAACGTTGAAATAAAAACCTGTCACATTAAGTTGTATCTTAATTGGTTTTCTTATCTTAACTGATGCCTGTCTGAGTTACTTTTATATGTTTGTGGTTATTCTTATAACTTTTAAACTACAATAAGAGGAATTCCTGATGGACCAGCAATGTATGCACAACTAGTTTTGCTTTTCCTAGAAAATAAACAGAAATAACCCAGTTTTTGAGAAATTCCTTGATAAAGATGAAATGCACTTCGGTGTACGAGTTATCATATCGTAAATGAAAGGTCACATTAGTACTTATTAGTAGGTCACATTAGCACTTATTACAACTTAATTGTAAGATACACTCACACCGATGTTTATAGTCTATATTTTAAGCATTTGATCATGCAGAAACAGTGAGTACCCACCGGTCACGATCTAATAATACTCTGATACACTTACGGAGTTGTGAAACCTTTATTAATTTAAACACACTTTACTATTTGATCCGCAGATTCATTGAAGGACGCGAGATCATATGACTGTCGAGCTTACAATGTTTGTGATTTGTTGTTATTATGATTTACTGCGGGTCATTATGTTACATTAGTTGTAATTTTTATTATGTTTAACAAGTTTGGATTTATTTGGAAAACAATGTTCGTACTTACTCGTTGATTACTGAAACTGTTTTGTACAAAGATAGCGCGAGGATTTTTTGTTCGCAGACTCCGATGATAAAGGGGATCGTGGGATAGAGATATTTGGACATTTTACATCACCATAAGCTGTCTCAGACCCAATTACATATTACGAGTAATATCATCGTCAGTTAATTAAAGCCCTTAAAACTAAAGTGATTGGTTTTACCAACAACATAGCACAAGGAGGAGGAAACTGATAGGAGAGCCATATTTGCGATTTTTTGCATCAATTTTTAAGATAATACAATATCCCGTATATTCACTATACATACAGTGCATGACATAGGTAATGACCATACAAACTGCAATACCCAAATCACAACAGATGTATGGACTACATATTGTCACGTCTCGCGTCGATTAGTGCCTGCCATATTTGGAAAATCGCATGAATATAATCTGCCAAAAGGTATTTTGATCCATATTTGGAATGTATAAATGGATCAAGATGTATGCAGATCTGCTCTTGAATAATAACAAAATATTAAATGCAAAATATTTACTAATATGGTGCATATTTATAGTGGACACAGTAGGTAGGAGTCAAATAATTTACCTATACTTACTTATTTAGAATGCTATTGTGTCTCGCAAATCTGGATTCCGTGGGAATTTTGGAATTAAAAGGTACCTGACATATGTACACGCGCACGAATCTGCATTTTATGATTTATTGATAAAGAAACAAAAACAGAGAAGGTCCTCCTTTATGTATTTTTTAAATAATATATTTCACTTATTTCGAAAAGCTTTCGAGCTTTCCAAAGATAATGTCCATTCTATAAGGAAGTGTATATTAAATGGGTAAATGTGGACACTTGAATGTTCTCGTAAAACTATCATATTTTGTGGAATTGTAAATGGCTTCGTGAGAATAACAACAATAAAATGGACCGTATATTTGGAGGATAACACTCGCAAACGATCCTGACCGTGTTCAATTATATTATTTATGTAATGCTGGTGTGGTCTTCATAAATATGAGACTTGAGATTTCGAATATGTACCTACTTATGCATTTTCGTTTTTGAATTTATTTAAATGTTCATAATTATATGGGTTTTCGAATAAGTTTATGTATTTTAAAGTTAAGTATTTAAATATGTTATATTATGTAACTTGTTGAATATTTAAATTGTGTTATATTTAGAAATGGCTCGTCGTGGGCGTACTATGTGTACTTATGCATTTGCCAACCTAGTCGTAGGATTGGTCCAAATTTTGGTAAGTAGTTATTTTATTTTCCGAATATGGCTGTGGTTTGTGATCACGAATACGCATTACGCAAGCACGGTGATACCTAACCGTACTTACATTAGGTCTTTGCTTTGTCCTGCGAGAGAATTTGACATCTATAAAAAATAAATAAAAACATTTTATGATATTTTAATAGTAAGCATGTCACAATGACTGTGCGAAAACTTTAACTAATGTTGGTATAAACGTCAGCCAATAAATGAGTATTCAAATGTATTGATCATTGTTATGTTTGGGTCAAGTGTTCTAGGAAGGTCCGCTAGTTCCGTACGAATTACAAATTCATAGTGAATATACTCATCGGCGGCGAAAGTACGTGAAACATAACAAACACCGTGCTACCGACAAACGTGTCTTGTATAAAATTGATTACGGAATAGACGTCAGTAGAGAAAAATAAATAAATAAATATATTCCATCCGATGAATTAGTTTTATAGCTTCGAGTAGGAACTGTGGATTTGTTTGAAGATAAGACAGATCGTTTCGTCACCCGATCGTCCGTATTCGTCAGGTGGTCGTGGAAAGTTCATAACTGTCACTTTAGACTAACATAAATAATACGAGTTTTCTCTAATATTGTACATACCTAATCGATGACTTTGTGATTTACAATCAATAGGGCGCGCTAACGTAATATCGGTAAGGAACTAAGGATGGACGTATATCTTGTTATTAGATAATGATTACGGGCGCGGGCGCACCCAGCTATCATCCAAGGTGCGGAAAAGCTGAGAATAATTGACGATGGAACGTTTACTGCCCGGTGCGGACATTTATAAAGTTCTTGGAATGTCAAACATCTTCCTTATAATCAGGCATTACACATAGAATACTTTTTATTTGAAAATTGTCAGAGGATCGAGATTTACTGCCAGGATGCTACTAGTTAACAAAATTCTACAAATTCCTTATTTTAATCGCGTTCGCATTTCAAATACGGTAAGCGCAGCGGGTTATTGTACATTGACCACAAAGTAAACTCACCACATTTTGTAAACTCCATACATTGAAAGTAAACTCACCACATGCATTAAAAATATATGTAAGTTAGTCACAGGCGGGTAAGGTTTGTTGTAAATTCGCCACAAGTCCTCAGTTATCAAATTTTTTGCTTGAGGTAGCGATAGCAAGGAAACTTTTATTTTTTTAGAGAATAATTATATTGATAAAATTAAGAGAATAAAAGTTAAACGCCAATGAAAACAAATAAGAAATTAAGAATTAACAGTAAGTAACAACATCTTTCTTTTCTCCTGCGCTTTTGCATACCTACTCTATCACGCGCTTGCTCACTCGCTGTATCTATCTCTTTCTGACCGTATCGGTCAATGCATCAAACAACAGCTTATCAGTGCAGTGACTCCCTTGACCTTGTCGATGCGCGTGTGATTATTTGTTCTGTTAAGTGTAACCTGTTGAATAACAGTCAGCAGACCAACCAGTCGATTGATTTATATCCAAAATAATGAATCCCAATCAACCGGGCCCTAGTACCAGTGGACATGGTGTAAGTACTTATTTTACATTACAATGAATTCAATTATTATAGAAAAAATACTAATTACATATACCTATTTTATTATCTAACCTCCTGATTTTTGATGATTGAATTTTAATTCATAGGGAATCGATATGGGAAAAATAATTATTATTTTGCTAATTTGGAATTTGGGATAAAATGTACATAATTTTTTTTATAAATACTTAATGCTCTTGTATGGCTGCGGTACTCACGAAAATCATGCATAAAAACGCTAAACAAAATGGCGGACGGCTCGCGCGGTGCGTATAAGTTGAACTTACTCATTGATGAAAAATAGATAGACATATATTTTTTTCTGATTTCTTTACTGGAATATACCGAGAAACATCACTTAGTACAAACTTTCATACTTTGAACGAACACTTTTTGTTAGTAAAGCAAAGTTTTAGTTTATAATTCTTTTATTTTTTTCGCAACATTTTTAATTAAATTATGTACTACGTATGTTCTTTTCAGATCACATTTACCAGAACTGAAAGAGGACGCAGGATGCTTCTGAGACATGGCTATATGTACACTTTTCATCGGGAAACTAAATTTGGAACTGATTGGAGATGTACTAATCATTCATGTCGTGCAACTATTAAAATTTCGGAGAATCATGCCATCAGAATTTTGCGTGAACCGGTCCACAAGTGTCAACCAAGTACAGTAAAAACTGAAATTATAAAGATAAAAAATCTTTGTAAGGTAGCAGCAGCGAACACGAGCACACCTATGCCTCAATTGTATGAAGAGGCTTTTCAAGCAGCCAAGGATGCGGGTTACGAGTTATTAAATGCCATACCCAAATTTTCAAATGTTTCACGAACACTTTACAATGTGAGGAACCGTAGGCTAAACGTGCCCAAAACACATTTTTCGAGATGCGAAGATGTCATAATTCCAGAAAAATATAAAATCTTTTTTTTGTTATTTGACGATGACAGTGAGCCTGAAAATAGAATTATAGCTTTCTGCACTGAGGCAGCTCGTGAAGTCATACCAAATCTACAAATATTATTTTTGGATGGCACATTTTCAAGCTGTTGTACACCATTCTATCAGCTGTATTGCATACACGGAGACGTAAATAGTGACGACCATTTCTCGAATATAGTCCCACTTATCTACGTCCTCATGCCTAATAAGCAGGAACGGTCTTATGAACGACTTTTCATATCACTGATGCAAAATTTACCTGTATGGACACCGCGTAGAATGATTGTTGACTTTGAGATTGCTGTGATAAATGTCATAAGAAAAGTATTTCCTGATGTTGAACTACAAGGATGTAACTTTCATTTTAGCAAGCCCTGGCCAAAAAAGCTCATGCCTTACAATTGAATGATATCGAAGAGAAGAGACACTTAGCCATGTGTGCTGCATTAGCCCATGTAAAGAAACATGATATTGAAGGCGCATGGTTGCATATCATGGAAGATGCTCCACAGAACGAAGCAGTTACAAAATTCAATGATTATTTTGTAGCCCAGTGGTTAGAAAACACTAGTATACAGTTTATGTGGAATGTACATGGGGTCCGTCCTAGAACAATAAATCTAGCAGAAGCATGGCATAAACGTTTGAACAATAAGATGAATAAAAAAAAACCTAAAATGCTTCACTTTCTTGATACACTGAAACAGGAGGCTGAACATATCGACTGGAAATTGAAGAATTTCCAATTCAACATCCCCTTAAACTTGAGAACACGTCGATCTATTGCATATGACAAAGAATTGAAAAAAATTTGGGACAATTACGATGACATGTCCCTGGCTGAAGTTCTTAAAAAACTTTCTGTTATGCAACATTTTAGAAACTTGTAAGAATTATGAATCTATTGCAAAAAGTATTAAGCACGTCTTTTTTTACATAGTTCTAGGTAAATCGGCCACTTGAAATCTGTGATTTTTATTTAGATTTTAAGGTTAATTTTAAAGAAAATGTGATTTTTATTGTGATTTAATTATATTTGCATACTCAATAGTATTGAGTATAAGTAATTAATGTTTAGTTTTTTTTTATATAGTTTTAGGTAAATCGGCCACTTGAAATCTGTGATTTTTATTTAGATTTTAAGGTTAATTTTAAAGAAAATGTGATTTTATTGTGATTTAATTATATTTGCATACTCAATAGTATTGAGTATAAGTAATTTATGTTTAGTTTTTTTTTATATAGTTCTAGGTAAATCGGCCACTTGAAATCTGTGATTTTTATTTAGATTTTAAGGTTAATTTTAAAGAAAATGTGATTTTATTGTGATTTAATTATATTTGCATACTCAATAGTATTGAGTATAAGTAATTTATGTTTAGTTTTTTTTTATATAGTTCTAGGTAAATCGGCCACTTGAAATCTGTGATTTTTATTTAGATTTTAAGGTTAATTTTAAAGAAAATGTGATTTTATTGTGATTTAATTATATTTGCATACTCAATAGTATTGAGTATAAGTAATTAATGTCTAGTTTTTTTATATATAGTTTTAGGTAAATCGGCCACTTGAAATCTGTGATTTTTATGTAGATGTAAGGGTAAATTTAAAGAAAATGTGATTATTACTGTGATTTAATTATATTTCTATAGTTTTTCTAGTAATTGTAATGTTGTGGGCAAATCAGCCACATGAGAACTGTGATTTTCAAGTAGATGTAAGTTTAATGGTTGAAATTGCTGTGTTTATGAAAAATAAATAATGTTTTTATTCTACTTATTGTTTGATTTTTCTGCAGACCTTACACAAAAAGCAATGGTGGTGAGTTTACAATAATTAAAATTAATAATAAACAATTTACTTCATAAAAATAGAACTGTGGTGAGTTTACACTAACTTTTTTCTGTGGCGAGTTTACTTTGTGGTCAATGTACAACAACCCAGCGCAGCAATAGTTGGAGTATTCGATAGAGTTTGTTCTCCAACGGTGGACCAATAAATTATTCATCCTAGCTATATAGTCTTAATATTATTCTTCAAAATTCAGATTAGACTATAAAGATCTACATCTCCGTGATACGATCAAATCAATCGATAGATATAATAAAACATTAATTTATCAAAATAAATGTATCAATATTATCATCGTAAAATATTATATTGTTTACTCACGAAAATCAATGTATGTACAATTAAAAAACGATATTTTGAAATTAATTAATGTATTTGAATAACTCAGACCCGATCGATCATGCCAATCATATTTTATTACTTGACATAATTAAATCGCGAGTCGGTGATTGACGTACAGAGGAATGTCTGGAGGTCTTTTGCACTATTAAGTGGTAAGAGGCAGAGAGGTAGATACTGATCTCGGGCGGCGCGCGGGCAGCGTTAGGAAGTAGAGCAATTGGCAATACCGAATCGTGATTCACGTTACAAATCTACAATGGGATGAATTTACCTATATTAGTAGATGCGGTACGATTTATTGCAACACCGACCTTCAGATAAACGTTCTATATGCATTTCTTTAATTGAATGCAACTATGCATCTTTATATGGCGAAGACACTCGTATATCACTCGAACACAATACCCCAGTTTGAGTGACACGACTCAATAGCCAAGTGTTTCTAAACATTTCATTTAGCGGTGATTGAATACATGTTAGTGAGGACTGTTTTAATTATATACTTATTGTGAAATGGGCGATTTAATTAATGATACGCCTGCGATTATTGAATAGCGACAGCGCGTTGATGTCTTTTCTTCGTGAACGATATATTTACTATACCTGCATATATTGTATGCTTGTTGCTGCATATGCTTGCACGTTAAATGTTGTGGTAACTTATTTATAACAAAAACAACTCATATATAAAGCATGTACTATGTCTTCTACACTAAATAACCTTTCTTTAATATTACAAATCTTTGACCATCATGTTAGGAAACTAAACAAACATTTTTAATCGTAAAAGCATTTAGTCAATATTATTTTTAAACAAAACCATATTTGTTTTAATCAAAGGCTTCTCGTATTTACCCGGAAAGTATTTATTTTATTGATTGCCAATTAGGCATGCCTTCAAAAATATAAACAAATACGAGAGCAATTCAAATAAATAAATCGTTATGTTCCAATAAAACATGATGATCGGATCGTAAATATTATCGTTACGTGACGTGATGTATCAGGGTGATGGGAGACAAGGTCGAGCTGTACAGCCTCTCGGAAGGATGAGCACTGGGCTGCTCGCATCGTGCGTGACATAGGAATTCGGCAATTACCCCACAGTATTTAATTACTGATACATATTTTATTAACATCTCATGGCCGCTGCTAGTCGTCATACGATAACACGTAATTACAGTACATATTTCTATTTAATTAACAAGCTACCATATATTTCAATGTAACCAAATATTATTTTTTAAGATCCAATTATGTGTTTCGTTTATGACTTTTATGAGTTATGAGATAATCGTCCGAATACGTAAAACTAGTTAATTATTACTTGAGTAATTACAAGTGTCAGCTACGATTTGGTATCCGGACACGGCATGCACTAATCCGAAACTTAGCAAAGCTTTTTATTATGAACAACTAATTGACATCATATTTCATGTGTTACAGACACGGTCCATAGAAAACAAAAAATCTAATGAAAACAAATAGATAGGTACCTACATTTAATCGTACAGAATTGTTCTTAACTAGGAATCAAACAGCATATACTGTTCGGAAAAAAATAATCTAAAGTTATTATTATTTATATTAAGTTATAAAAATATATTTACCGATCATAGAAATCAAACCTGCAACTTCTTTGTTTGGCAGTCCGGTCAAATGACCACTTTGCCATTTACATTTCACGTACATATTAGGTAATTTTATATTTTCCTAGTTGTATAAAAATAACGTACTATACGAAGCAATTTAATAGTCGATCTTAATTCAAAATCGCATCATGCATATATCGCAATTACTACGAGTATACGTTGTTTGCAAAGAAAATTACAATACATAGTTAAATTAGATAAACCATAATTCACGATGATTGATGTCACGTAATATCGAGATTTGTTGCTATGCCCTCATTACCTCGAACAAAGAATATATTAAATATTTTCTTTTATTAGAATATATGTAAATATTAAATATATTCTTTTGTCAGCGGATTCTGGTGGTGGGCTTCGGAAAATAATCGACAAAAGGTTTTGAGTGTTGACAAGTGACCACTCGATGACGAATTGACCACACATTGACCTAATAAATTGGTCTGTTTTGTTGATTTTACTGAGAGTGAGAGCATTGAGCGAGGTTTTAACTTTCTCGTGGATTATCCCTTATTTCTTTCACATATACCTAGTTCCACTCAGTCCCAGTGAATAACCATTCATTCCAACATCAGGGCATTTATTTATTTATTAAGGACTTCAGTGAAAATTACATTAATCTTAAAACATAATATAATATAATATCCCCGAATGGCTCGAACTTACCCTAGCCTAATCGCGCTAATTCAGGGTAGTTTCGACTGAACAGCCTTTATTACTTTACATTTACGCTTACGGTTTGAAATTAACTATATCAAGTTTTAATTGATGGTTTTTTGGTCGGTACGGCGGTATTTACTTTTCATTTTCAGGTTCAAAACCCTTTCTCCTGTCGGACACGACCGACCAGTAGTTATAAATAAGTGTAGCAGTTACTTTTACTTTCATACAATTATTTGGTAATTCATCGTATTTATAGTAACAGATCTGTAGGGATCTGCTACCAGTTTATTACTTGTTATGCGAAAGTTAAAAATGAGTTGATCATAATCATTCACTCCATCATCTCATTATAGTAACTGACCCCTAACTAAGCTCGGAGCTTGTATCTAGGGCACCAAAACTACGCACACGCTCATTCACACACACATCCAGACCGAGACAAACATTTGAGGTTCACACAAATATTCACCCCGCGCGGGAATCGAACCCGCAATCTTACGGATGGCAGTCCGGCATGGTGACCACTCTGCCAGCGAGGTCGCCGTACAATTCTTTGTTATAAGATGGAAAAAAATATACGGTATATATCTATACTAATAATAAAACAGTAAAACCACCGTGTCTGTACATTAAATAAATTTACCTAAAACTGATAGGGGGGGATAAAAGAAGGTCAAAGGAACACAAAAAAACAATTTTCGACTTTCTTTCCTGTCTGTCTGTCTGTCTGTTCGCGATAATCTCAGAAAGTACGTCTTTGTTGTTCTTCGGTCCTCTGATTTCAAACAAAAATATATTTTTCAACACTTCGCTTCCTTTTGACGAGAAAACATTGCTGACAAAAATACTACATTTTGGATTTTGTATAATAATATTTCATAGATATCAAATTTGACAGAATGTAGAATACTTCAATATCGAACGCTTAAAGGGCATATGCACATAGCGGATTTTCAGGCGTAAAAAAAAATAGTATAGACGTAATATTAAAGTGCTGTGTACGTGCGTACTATGTTAAATAAACAGCAACAGAGTGTCTTTCCCATAATAAAAAACAATAAGAAAACTGCTGATGGATACATTATTAACATAAATATTTTATTGAATAGTTTAAGGTTAATTAAAATAACTTATTAGCTTTTTAGAAAAATGCATTAAAAATTTTCGCCTTAGCTAGAACTTGAATCCGGATCCATGCTGAACCGTAGCACTGCTCTATCCAATTGAGCTACCGAGGAGATTAGATCGTAATATACTGAAGTTCTCAAAATGGTGCATCAGACATCAAAAAAATATCTACAGCACCGTCAAGGTATTAATTCAATAAACAAAATAGTTTTTGGCTACTGCTGCCATAACTACGCAATTCTGCTAATGTCAAAGTAGGTAATCGTAAAACAACACGATGGAGATTGGTCATTAATTTTTTTTATCGAGTATAATCCGTCACGGTATCTACGTGAGAGTGAAAAATAGGCAGTGTGCAAAGGTCCTAAAATTTATGATATTCTTTACACAAAGGTTGGCAGTATTGAGTTTTAAATATATAGGTGCATTCAACCTTCTTTTTGTTAAATCAAGCAAAAATTGTGATATCCATCTATAAATACTTTAGGACAAAAAATAAATGCTTTTAAATTATTGTTCACTGTATTTGTGTTCTTGCATCATGTACAAAACTTTGTTATATGATAGTTCATATTCAAAGAATTTCTCTATAAACTACATTGATGGTTTTACCTAAATAAATTACTGACCCGTGGGCAGGCCACATATAGTTGGCCATGCTAAAAACAATTAGACCTTAGGTCGACACCAGCGGCCTTTAGTGTCTGACCCTGGGATTTATTTATCGTCATAGCAAAACACGCCACGACTGGGAATTGGGTGCGCTTGAATTGGAATGGAAAATTGTTAGGGATGAGTGGTATTTTTGGTATCAAGACGGTTTCTTCGACACCACAACTGGTTAAAATTTCTGCTTCAATTATGTTACGTTGTAGATTTATGACCTTTAATCGAGAACCATTGCACAGTTTAGGACTTAAATTACGAATAAGAATTATAGAAACACTTTGCCTTGAAATGGAGAAATGAGTCTGCTGGATTTTGTTGTTCTGGTGGAGAAGTGAACTTATTTCTATTTGAAGATCCACCGGGACCTTTCAAATCATTACTATTAGGAGAATATACACTTTCTAATCATTTTTAGATAATATTCGCGCTTTTAACAGTGCATTTCAAATGACTTCTTTTGGGGCTCAACAAATACCCGAAGGCCCGTTTATGCCTACATTTAAAATTCAAGGCCAAGTATCACCTAATAGGATCATTGTTGCCAGAACGCGAACGAAGTCGCGGGCACAGCTAGTATAACATAAAAAATCATCCGGTGCTGGTAATTTGAAATGTTAAAAATTATATTGTTTTAATTTGTTTATATGGGCTATTATCAAGTCCTGCTGTATGGATTTCCATTCTTATTTTGTAAGCTCTTTGACATTCATAAGTATACTTCTTTGATTGAATTTGTATCACTAGCCACATAGTATAAAACAAAGTCGCTACCCGCTGTCTGTCCCTGTATATTTTTCAATTTAGGAAACGGATTTTGATGCGGTTTTTCGACAGATAGAGTTATTCAAGAGAAAGATTTTTAGCACTATAAATTGTTTATTAAAAAAATAAATTGAAATTGAATCCTCTTATCCCCGCATTCTCAAGGGTGTGGGAACTATGTGGGTAAAACCAAGGGATTACTTAGTTCTTTCGGAAGCCGTAATGTAACTTTTTACCTAACGCTTTCAGAAATAAACTAGAAGCCATTAAAAATCCCTAATGTGGGTTCTAATAAGGAATACAAATCTGAAAGATTCAAATTCACATCATCTATTGTTTCCAGGAAACAAAACTCCATATCAAGTTGGCGTCACTCCTATGCCTGATCCAGTTGTGCGTCCGCGCGTCATGTGGCACTCAGTTCTCGTCGCACGTGAGCGTCAGCACGCCTACGAGGACGTTTGTGCACGGCGTTGGGGACCCGCTGCCTTCACACAACTCGAGGGGTACACCACCACAGCACCAGTTTAGGGGCTCTAGGCGTGAGTTACATTACCGTAGGGAATAATATAGATATCGTCATACCGATTACCTCAATTAGGACTTGAACCTAGGACCATGTTCAGCACGGTCCTAGGTTCAAGTAGCTATATAGCACTGCTAGTTGAGCTACCGAGTTTCAATCGCAACTGTTGTTATCTCGAATTCAATATCATCATAACACGTCATATCGACCTAACCTAGTCAGTAGCCTGAACATAAGGATTTCTAAGTAGATCTCGTTAAGGTCCAATATAAGTACTTACCTAGGTACTCATATCGCTTCGCAACACGAATTCGATGTTCCTTAGACCAGGGCGACCTGTGCTAAGCTTATATGCCTATCTATGTTCGTTCATGTATCTTTCAGGACCGATTCCACCCCCACCGCGACATCCCGGGTATCAAAGAGTGAAGCCGACGATACCGTTCAATAACGAGGAATTGTATCGAGAGCCCGCGTTCGGCAGTAACTACAACGCGAGGAGGCCTTGGGCTTATAATGATATAGGTAAGTCTGTGTGCAGTAGATCTACGACGATCTTCATGTCCTAATTAAAGTTAAATGGGAAGCCTAATCTCATGTTTTATTATTATTTGATGCGCTGCTTACAATAAGAACCAACTAAATACAACAGTTATACTTGTACATACCTGTAAGAGAGAGAGACTTCAAAGAGGTGATAGTCAGCGAGTTTATTTTTCCTGTCTGTGTGGTATTTCTCCCCAAACAACGGCCCATCTTTTGACTTGCCGTGCGTGTCCCTACACCTACACACGCGAGGACCTTAACAAGGGTACTGATAGTGCTATATCGGCAAAAATATGAGTTGACACACTAAGAAGGGATGGCCTGTAATGTAATAAGTGTGTAATACGTGTGTGTCAGTGCTACCCGTGCTGCCGGTGTCCCCGTACCGCGTGGACTCGCCGGACCCGGAGTCCTTATGGCCCGAGGGGCTGTTCCTGCCGCCGCTGGCCGCGCCGCGCCTCCGCCCCGCGCACCGACACAGCGTCGCCCGGGCTGACGACGGTAACACGCAATACACCACACAAACATATATGAACCGGTGGCAGCGTCGCTGTCACATCGCAGTTTCTGGTTATCATCTAGCTCAGTTCAATTTTTTTTTATAATAAATAAATAAAATAAATTTTGGGCTAAGATTGATACCAATTTAAACAAAAATGGAGTTTCGTTTTCTGTGTCAGATAAGTTTAAAGCACTATAAATAATCCCATGATTACTATTCTTATTTACCTACTTCCCATAAACATATCCTCTGTTACAGAAACGGCCGACCCATATCTTCTGGAGGGTAGCGAGGCGGTGGCAGCCGTCGCCCGCGCCGACCGCCACGGAGAGCTATACTTCCACGACATCCCTCACATAGAGTCCCTATTGGCCAACCAGGAGCTCAGGATCAAGAACAACCTCAAACCACACGTGTTAGGGAGCATACGTCACACGTGGCCCTACTACAGACCATAGGCTTAAAGAAAACAACGAAAAAAATATCACATTTATATTTCTTTAAAATAAAAAGTTTACACAAAAAAACGAGTCATTAAATGTACAATATTAATATATCAAAATATGTGGTTTTATTTACCTATATTATGTACATTGCAGGTCCCGATATGTACTTTATGAATTTAAGTAGTACTTTATATTGGTAAACATTTGATTGCTAATGTGCACTGCAGATATTACAGTCTTAAGTTAATTAAATGTTGAATCTAAATTGCTTTCAACACAAAACAGTTATATTCAATTTATTGGTAATTTGTATTTATCACTTGATTTTGAGCAATTTGTGGTTTAATACAATCAAACTAATTAATTTACATGCACCGATGATATGTATGGTTTAGATAAAATTTAACATTCAATTAATTTTGACCATTAGTGGTAAGTTAAGTATATTTAACTAAAAATATGAACACATCGTAAAAGATAAAATATATGTATAAAATAACGAGAATTGTAAATATAAATGTATAAAATGCACCTAAATAGATCAGTTCTGTGACTAAGTACACATCATTATGAAAATGTTTAGGTAAAAATAATAAAAGTTTTGCATTGATCAAAATAATTGCTAATTGATCTAGTTTTACTAATTAATAGGTATTTGATTTAACTATATAATGTCACAATACATTTCTACTACTAATTGATAGGAAATTATACTTAAATGTAAAAAAATTACATATTACACTAATATACACAAATACAATGGACGGAAGATCGAGATTCATACAGTTGAGTTACTTACTAACTAAATGAGTACATAGTACACTACATATCGCAACAGAAGATCTGTTTAATCACAATATTTCGTGGGCCATCTGTATAGCAGTACAGAAGTTATAAATTGGTAAATATAGGCATAGGTTTAATACCTACATAAACAAAATATATTTCAAATCATTCAACTGCGATTTAAGAGTATTTAGACGGTATATTTAATAGGTACTGAAAAGGGCCTTGGATAATCAAAATTGATTTGAAGTTATGCAAAATTGATACGTATGCTTGTCAAGCACGTAAATCGCACCTAATGCTTTGCTAAACAATGCTTGTCAAACACAAAAATTAAACGTAAATGCTTGTCAAACACAAAAATTTAACGCAAATACTTAGTAAGCAATTTTGATTGTCTAAGGAACTATTACAGATCAGAACTATCAGTAGAGCAGTAGTACCGCAGCGAGCGCGAGCAGCGCGGCGGGCGGCGCGGCGGCGGCGGCGGCGTTACAGAGGTCGCCGCTGCAGAAGCACATGTACACCTTGCGGTGGTTCCACATCGTGAGCGCGCACCGCTCCTCCAGGTCGCTCGGCGGCCGCGCCAGGCACGACCGCTCCGTCGCGCCGCCGTACTCTGCGGAACAAGGGTGTACATGTTTTTTAGAAAATCCTTTGTAAAAAAATTCTCACTTGAGCCATAATATTAATGACTGAAAGTGATATTTGCATCTTCAAAATTCAACAATTACTTAAATAAAACTTACACCAAATTACCCTTTGTTGGTCATGGTGATCATTTATTATGTCATGTTTATCAATAATGAATGTAAGGCCTTATTTTTCAGTAGGTTTTGAAAATATGTACTACTTTTTGTAAGTGGATGTTTATGTATTTACCTATAATAGAAAACATTTGTATTGAACACATACCATCGAGTTTGTAAGTGGCAGAGTTACTCTCTGTGAGCTTCCCGCACCACCCCGAGGGGCATGCAACCACGTGGATCCCGAGCTCAGCCTCAGGGTCCGTCATGTTGAATGGGAACGGGTCCCCACACGTCCCCAGTTCACCTCGCGATCTACATCTTATACATCTTTTGCTTAGACCTGGAAATTAAATTAATAATAAGTTAGGTTTTACATTTAGTTAAGGGCAGTTATTATAATGAGATCATGAAGTGAATGACTAAGTTGTTACTTAATATAAATATTAACATAATGTTAGGATATTTAAAGTTTCCTATACATGCGTTGTCAGGAGGTTCCTGCCTCTGGTACCTAAATGATAACAGTTTGGGCCTTCCTGCAATAGTAAGGGTGGCATTCTAATTTTTAAGTTCTGATTTGTGTTTAAATGATTTTTTACTATGTAAATTATAACAATTTTAAGGAATCCAAGTATATGTTCAATTAATTACTATTGAATCATCAATTTAATTATTAACATAAAATATTAAAATAAACAAACAAAAAATAAATTATGTAAGTAATAACTTTTAGTGTATAAGTTGATTTCGTCAATTGAAAGGTAGTAAATTTAAAAAGAGCAAAAATTAATTAATACATCGCGTTAATAATAATAGTCTTTATTCAACTAAAAGAATGTAAACGATAATATAATAAGAATGACTAAATCGCACTCTCACTTCACCTTGAAACAAGTTCCTGAGTAAATAATACTTACAATTGACACTCTCCGATAGAAACAATACTATAGCAGAAGTATATAATATAATGTTGACGTTCATTTTTATTATTTTCTAAATTCCTACTAATTACATAAAACTTTCCCCCGAGTTTTTAAAACTTTTCTGAAGTGTGAACTTTCTACAAGTCCCGACAGTCGACACGACAACACCTGTTTGTGTTGACTTGAAGTTGACAGTTTGACAGTTGACCATGACGTCTACGACTTGACTGTATACATTTTTTTGTTATCTGTGCAAATAATACAAAAATACTAAATAAAAAAAGGTTAATTTATTCAAGTTAACATAGAGACTTATATATTAATCTAAAAATATAAATCTTTATACAATACTCACTCAACGAATTATCGCTCTATTCTAAATCTTGAATATAAAAAAATACTTGCATTCTTTTTCATCTATGGTTTTCAATGCGTAAACCAATCGCAACTTGCGTAGAAATACAGGCTTACCAACCTTACCAATAATCACTGATTAATCAACATAGAGAAAATAATTTCAGGCGCGTCTACATGAGTCAAGTATTAGTTGAAAATGAAATAAAATTTTGAAGAGGGAATGTAACTAATTAATAAAATATTTGTAGTCAAAACATTACTATTTAAATTTACTAAAATTCCTGTTAATATTTGAGAAAGTTTAGAGAGAGAGAAATAAAAGAATAATTCAGTGCACAGACTATATAACTAGATATTTTCCAAGTTGATTGGAGTTATCTTGGCGCTCTTCATCTTTTGAACCAAAAATTTACAAATTTACGACATCAACATGGCGGATAAATCGGAAAGTAAGTTTATTTTTATTGAAAACAAAAGCTTAATTCTTCATTACTTTTAATAATTAACGAGACAAATCTTTAAACATGACCGATTCTCGTAATGTTATTCAATGAATTCCTAACAACACAATATCAATATCATTCGAATGTTATGTTCGCTGAATTCAAAATTTGAAAAAATTCAAATTTAAATGTTATTTTATCGCACAGTATTCGCTCCAAATTCTTAATTCGATTGAAGCTTATAATTAGATAAGTTGCTTTTGTTATTATCACTGTAATTTTAATAAATATGATACGTTCAGTACTTATTGAATTGACATTATCATTTTGCAGAAGATGAAGCAACTAAATCAAGGTCTCAGCAAAAAATTAAGGATGAGCCCATGGATATGGATTTCCCCGAAGAAGAGGACGAGATACCTGCATTTGGGCCTGCCGCGCTGGGACTCCACAGGGTGGGCACCAAGTTGCCGCCAAAACCAGCTCCCAGTGAGCCTGTACAAAGACTTAACGCCAGAGGCATGCCCGCGCGTATTAGAAAGAAAAACAGATTTATTTTTGTGGATGATTTTGTAAATACTTCACCTCCCAGGCAGTCACCTAAACGCACCCCGAAAATTCTATCGAAAACCCCTGTTAAACAACAACAAAGTGTTAAAAAACAAAAGTCACCATCCAAAGTCCAAAGAGATGTAGAAAAATATGATGCAATGAGTGAAAGTTCCACAATACAAACTTCTGATCACAAATCTGGACACAGAATAGGAATGAGACTAAGAAACTTGCTGAAGTTGCCTAAAGCACACAAGTGGGTTTGTTTTGAATACTTTTACAGTAACATCGACAAGGCACTTTTTGATGGGGAAAATGATTTTATAATATGCCTCAAAGATACATTTCCTCAACTGACAAACAGAAAGTTAACTCAAGTGCAGTGGTCAAAGATTAGAAGGATGATGGGCAAACCTCGGCGGTGTTCTCAGGCATTCTTTGAAGAAGAACGCAAAGAGCTTGAAAGGAAAAGGAAACTAATAAGATACATTCAGCAGAGAAAAACTGTTGACATATGTGTTAAAGATTTGCCAAATGAGATACCGATGCAGTTAACTGTGGGCACCAAAGTAACCGCCAGGCTCAGAAAGCCTCAAGATGGGTTGTTCACAGGGTGCATAGATGCCGTGGACACATCCAACAACACATACAGAATCACATTTGAACGTCCCAAACTGGGAACACACTCGGTCCCTGACTATGAGGTGTTATCCAATGAACCACCGGATACTATTAGTCTGGCGAGTGTAACACAAAAATTCCGGCCCAGGCAACCAATTCAAACAGACTTGTTTGAAATGTTACATTCTACCATTGGAAGCAACGACACATCACAAAGTGACCCTCTGATTGGTTGTAACGACCTCAATAAAACTGCTGAGCCCAATATTGGAACATACCCCTTTGCATTCTTAAAATTAATTGGGAAATTAAGGAAAATATTGAATGCAAAAAAACTTGAAATAAATAGATTGAAAGAATATAATTGTGAAGCAGAAAAGAGGAAATCATTTGGACAGAGAATGCCCGAGGACTTTGAGAGAAAGTATGCTGCAGTTGTTATTGATTTGGAGAAAATGAACATGGACCTTCAGAGCTACATCAATGAAGTGCAGCAGTACTGTCAGCAGATAGCTCCCGGACCCAGCCTGGCGGCCATGCTGGCACCATCACACCTTAGAGAGAAATGCCACGATGAAGCAACATTATTAGTGGAAAGAAATAATAATGGAACTGTTAAAGATTCCAACTTAGTGGAGCTCATCACAGATCTTACTGCACTCATGTTACAGATAAGAAGTTTGTCAGATTCAGATCAAAACGCCTACGAACTGAGTGTTTTGCAAGGAACAATGGATCAAATAAAAATGAAACTAGAACCGAGGCATCAAAGATTATTCCAGAATAATGTTGAAACTCACATGTACAGAATCCAGATTGGGCTCGGCCAGATGACTTCCAACTACTTAGTAGGGACATAAGTTACACTGTTATGTTTGCATATGAGTGCAATAGATGTAATATAATAAATATTTTATGAATTTTTAAAAGATATGTAATACTGTATAAAATTGTTAATTTTAGGTTTGAAATATGATTTGAGTACCAATTGAATTCCTGCATTGATAATGAAATAATTTAAGAGGTTGATATTTTTATCTATTATTGGGCCTTATAGAATATAGGTGTGCCATGGTCCTGATGTGGATGCTGTACCCGCGTGTACTGTACATTATGTATAGAATTATATCTTTAGTTAAATAAATTTAATATGATTGATAACAGATTATTTTATTACATTTCTGTTCATCCCACCGCAATGCTGGGGGGGGGGGGGGGAGGGTAATATTTTAGGATACTCAGACTTTGCAAATGATTAGATATACTCTAGTCATACATTATTTATCCAAAATCCCGCCTGAGTTCCATATTATTTAGACTAGCTAGAGTTTCTAGTTTCTATACACAGGGTGAATTTTCTAGAAAATAGGCATAATAAGGCCATAAACGAAAATGGAGTAGCGACAAATACTTGAGAATCCGATTTTGAAAAATATTGCGTCATTGAATAAAAAAAAACTAGTCGGGATTCTAACCAAACAATTTTGAAAGTCCCCTGCCCTTGTAGCACCATTTTATTAGTGTCACTAATAAGGTTACTACTTACGAAAAATGATCCTTTAACTTTCTGTTAACCCACCACAATGCCAGAAAGATTGTAGGTAGTTCATCCGCTGTTTGTGTTGCAGTTGTATTCAATGACAGAGATAAATTATATACGAAAGATAATTAGGATAAGTTTATTCTTATTTATGAGGCACCTACCTATATTGGTAATATGTAATTTTAAGAACAGGGTAATATAAATGAAAATCAAAATGTACATAAATCATATTTAATTTTAATTACACATACAAATTAAATCGTACAGATTATGTTTTGTATTATTTATTATAATGAAATGTAATAAAACAGTCAATTTTAGTAATCTTCATCTGACTTAAAATAATGAATCGCCAACTGGCCAAATGGTTATTTGGAGTTCTTATAAAATTGTTAAAGGACCTCACTATCTAATAGGAATGTAATTCATTACCTGCATGTATATTATTAGGTCCATAGATAGGCAAATAAAAAAAAATATAATTGTAATTACCTATATCCTATCTCATTAAATACTGTCTACTAACATTAGGTGATCATGTTTTATATTTGTTCAATGTTTCTAACAATTCGTCGGCCTCTTCGCCAGTTTTCACTCTGATCAGTAGCGGTGTGGGCGGGGGCTTGGCGTCCGGGGTCGGTATGCACACCAACATCACATTGTTCTTGCCCATCCGCTGAGTGGGTATAGAAGACCCCAAAACTAAATTAACTAGTATAGTTCCCAGTTGTGTGTTGGCACGCACCAATAGCTGATGCTTTCCACTCTCTTCAATTTTCTTTATGTACAGTGTACCAACGCCTTTATCGATAAAGTTGCCATCTTTCTTCACAAATATTTTGCAGCGTTTATCATAAACACTATTTTCTTCAGCGATCGGTGTAAATTCCACCTTTGGTGGTTCATCTTCTTCATTTTCAGTTTTATTAGTTTCAGCATTTTGCTGAATACTAGATGGACTGAAACTGAACGGTTTGCCAGTTCCAAATGAGAACGGTGCCGCCCCGCTCGGCCCGGAGCCGGGTTTGTTATTCGCTATAGCAAAGGGAGACGAGGTCGCGTTGGTAGTGGAAGTAGCTCCAAACGAGAATCCCGCGCTCGTCGTACTTGTGGCGGTATTGTTGTTTATTCCAAAGGAAAACGTTGTCGGTTTGTCTGTAGTTGCGGTGCTGGTTGGCATACTAGTGAAAACAGAAGTGCTAGCAGTCGTGTTTGTTTTGCTGAATAGAGACGATCCTAAACTATTACTGTTTATCCCACTACTTTTCAATGGACTAGTGGTAGAATTAGATTTCAGTTCTGTCTTTGACTCAGACTCGTCTTTTTTCTCTTTCTCTTCACCCTCTCCTCCCTGATATTCTTCTTGTATCTCTTTTAGGTATTTTTCATAATCTTTGAATATCGGGCTAAGAATACAAAGAGGTGTTTTTTCAACATGTGTTTTAATCCAGTCTGACACAGATTCATTTAAACCTTTTAGTTTAGCATAGTACTTCATTCTTTTCTCACATTTTTCCTCTTCCTTCTTCTCATCAGAAGTATCTTTCGGTGTAGTTTGTACCGGTTTCGAAGTACTAGACACAGTTTGAGTTTTAAAAGATGTTGTATTAGTTGTAGAAAATAATGATTTGTTATCATTAGCAGAGGTGGAGGACACCCCAAAGGGTGAAGTGGACACATGACTTATGGGGGCCGATGACTTAATGAGACTATCAGCTGAACTTGTCACATTTGGAATCTTAAATGGAGAGTCGCTCACTGTAGAGTCTGGTTTAGAACCTGTAAAGGGTCTTGTTACATCATCAGATTTTATTGAAGGCATTAAGCTTATAAAAGGTGAAGAAGTTTGTAATGGTGTGGCACTAAAGGTGGACTTTGTAGGTGTGCCAGTATTAGCGCCGAAGAGGGAGGATGGATTTGCTGCCTTACTAGCGAACATACTTGAAGACATGGTTGCTTCGTTGGTGTTAGTTATGGAGCTGGGACTAGCAGCCTTGCTGGCGAATGCACTGGATGACATGGTTGCTTCACTGACATTGGTGACCGTGCTCGGATTTGCAGGTTTACTGCCAAACACACTTGGTGACATAGTTGCCTCACTGATATTAGTGATGCTAGAACTGGCAGCCTTACTAGTGAACACACTTGGAGACATAGTAGCTTCACTGATGTTGGTAAATGTGCTAGGACTTAATGCTTTAGACGCAGCCTTGTTACTAAACACACTTGGTGACATAGTTGCCTCACTGATATTAGTGATAGTGCTAGGGCTTGCAGCCTTACTAGTGAACACACTTGGAGACATAGTCGCTTCACTGATGTTGGTTATAGTGCTAGGACTTAGTGCTTTAGATGCGGCCTTGTTACCAAACACACTTGAGGACATAGTTGCTTCACTAATGTTGCCAAAAGTGCTAGGACGGGCAGTCTTACTAGTGAATACACTTGAGGACATAGTGGCTTCACTGATATTAGTGATAGTGCTGGGAGTCACAGCTTTACTACCAAACACACTTGATGACATGGTTGCTTCACTGATGTTGGTGAGGGTGGTGGTTGCAGTGGTGGCAGCAGTGGAGGAGCCATTTGTAGCTTTACTTCCATTTGTTACATTAGCCAGAAAATCAAATGACGTTGGCTGAGTTTTATTGAAGCCACCAAACCCACTGAAAACACTTTTTTTAGCCTGAAATAAATAAAAATAAAGTTATAACAAGACAACATTTTGTGATAAAATAACACAGGGTTACTGGTGGTCAATTTTGATACAAATTGAAACTGCATAATTAGATCATAGAAAAAAATCATGTTGTACATCTTCCAATATAGAATAATGAATAATAGTGTCACTAATAAAGATGGAATATGTGAATGTTGAGATGATGGCTGATAGAAACAATAGAAGCTACAAACATATTGTGCCATACACACATAGTGGGAAAAGTGCAGGAATAACATGTGCCTGTATTTTCAAAAGGACCTGATTATTTACCTCTCCGTCGGCGGAGGCTAGCGTCCGCCTTTTCGCAGTTCTTATTACTCTTTTCTCGAGCACCTCCTTGGCTGCAGGTTTGAACGACCCCATTTCTTCATGTTCGGAAGGGTCTTCTTGGTCCCAGTTGTTGTGGTTTAGTTCTGTAGTTGCTTGTCGTTTCGTAGACATTGTGTATAATATTTCGAATCACTTTGCAATATATCTTCACTTTTTGTCAAGCGTGGCAGCAGGTCGCGAAATTTTAGCAAAATAACATATTTTTTATACTATCTAGTTGACCTCCCGTTATATGTAAAACTTTGGTCACGAAATTGGAACATTTATAAAAAGCTGTCTGAAAACTGCAAGGTTATCTCATTTCAATAGTTATAATATTTGAAAAATCTATAATTCTGGGATTTCTTTCTACACACTCCGCGCTCTGACTTTGACTTTATTTGTCTGCCCACAGATAATAAACTCGCCGACTTGATCCTTCACTCACATTATTTGAGTTCAAATTCAAAATTTTTGTAATCAAGCCACGATCTCTGTCTGTTTAGTTTAGTTTCCAGTTCTCTGTAAAATTGGGAATGTAGGGATGAAATAGGAAAGCAATCGAATGCAAATCTATTTATTGTTTTTTTTTTTGTATGGAAGTTGAGATGAGACAGATTATTGTAATTTGTGCATTCCGCAAGACAAATGAGTGCAAATGCCAGAACTTTATTAAAAAAAAAAAGAAAGAATGATCGTCGAGTCCTGTCGGTCGAGTTCGGAGTTGGTCGGTGGTTAAAGAAAAGCCAGAAGTTTATTTCGATATTTTTTTTGTTCAAAGTTAAAACAAGTCAAACAAGAGAGAGGTGAATTTCAATAAAACAAATAAATTAATTTATTTGCAATGTTGTTTCAATTACAGTATTAAAATGTGAATAAACTATCTTTTGTACTTCAAAATTAAATCTGCCGTAGTCGTAGGTAAGTTCTTTCTTTATTATTTTCAATTCAACATCTTCACTAAACCGCAAAATAAGCTAATTATTTCTCGTTTATGCTTAAAGATTATTTAGAAGCTATAATGGAAGTATCTAACGAAATAAAAGAAGATATTCGGAAAACTCAGTCGGATTTAAAACATGCGATACGAGTTCATCAGGTAAGAACAATATTTTAAATTTATAAATATGTGGGTTTTCGTCGTTCTAATGGGCTCTTTATTTATTTTAGGTTTGGGTAACGCGTCTACAAGAAGATGAAAATGTACGTCGTAATAAAAATGTTTGTACATAAATATATGAACTTTGTTTTTTTCAGTGGATTTGATAAAGGTTAATTATTTTTTCAGAATGTTCACTTGAAATCGAAAGTAAAAGAAGCTGAAAAAGAAATAATTACTATTGGACACGCTCAGGTAAACTCAAAGTTTGTTAAATACTTGTTTTAGACAGATTAATTCAATATAATGGTTTCTAAAAGTTTCATCAAAATTAATTATGTACTTACATAAATGATTGTAAGTACTATTATTTTTCCTTTATTATCCACTATTCATGATCATTTAATATATTTGTTAGTTGCATCACAATATTTATTGAACATGATATACATACGTATTTGGATTTGCTCAGGTCATGTGACTATGACAACAGTGAACTAAATTTTGATAAAAATAAACTTGTGTTTTCCAGAAACTGGTAGTTGACAGACTGCGCAGGGAATTGGAACTGTATCAGCAACGACTGAAGGCGCGGAACAAGCAAATAAATATCGACAATGACAACCGGTACGTGGCACAGCAACTGAGGGACCACCAACTGCAATGTCGGAGGACTAATAATATATCTCTACTAAAACCATCCGTCCTCGATGAGATACACATCAAGACAGAAAACTTGGAAGATCAGAAAGAAAAATTATCGGACTCGGATAATGAATTGAAGTTAAATGATAAAGAGAATTCAAATCATAGTGACGATAGCAGATATAGGAACTTCTCGCAGTTACAGAATGTGATTCATGAAAGTAGGAATAGTTTTACGAATGCCCTCAGTAATGTCACAGCAGTATACATGTAAGCACTTATTAACTTTTTATATTATAATTTTACAATTTCCACATTCTAAATAATCAAGGGTTAATTTTTTTCATAAAAATAATAAGTAAGTACCTATAAAATAGTACCAGGTTTGAATGAAATAGACAATAAATTGTATCTATATTTTATTTATTTAATATTGTGCATATTGTTCCCTTGCAGTGGTTGCGAGGAGGGCGAGGCGGGCAGCGACCGCGAGTGGTCCCCGCCGCTCGCCGCGCCGCTCACACAGGACCTCTTCATGAGGTACACACACCACATGCACACCTACCACTACATACAAATTTATAATTACATGTAACTTCATATATAATACATAACATGTTCGTGCTAAAAATATGAAATTAAATTGATTAATTGTGACCTATTTATGTATGTAAATTGTTCTGTATTTTATGGGTAACATTGTATTATTAGGTTGCTCGGCCTGATATCTCCCGCCCAGAAAGAGATAGAAGAGAAAAAGAGGATCGAGCGGCGCAAGCGGGCGACGAGCAACGCCAACAAGAACGACTTTCTGTTTGGGAACTACGATATGTTACCGGTTAGTAGGGAGCTGGGTTTCGGTGAGATTCGAATAGATTTCGTAACGTTTAATGTAACGTTCTTATTTCAGAAACGCAAGAAATACAACCAGTTCCCGTACCTGCAAACCCCGAACGAGCCGCCGCAGACCAGGTCGGCCAAACTGCGGAAACAGCAGGTGAACGACTTCGACCGAGTTACGGAATCTCAGAACTGCGAATATTACTCACTACGTTCGGTTTCAGAACGTGAACAAGTCGTCCCGGGAGGCGTCGCCGTCGGGCTCGTCGGGCGAGGCCAAGGGCTCGGGCCCCGCCGCGCGCCGCGCGCCGCCCGACGTGTGCCGCGTGTGCGGCCGGGACGGTCGGTATACGGACGGCGGGGGGCCGCGGGGGGAGTGGGGCGTGACGCACCGTGTGTTGCAGACGTGCCGTCGCTGCTGGGCGCGTGCGCGTGCGGCTGCGTGGCGCACTCGGCGTGCTGGGGCTCCCCGCGCTGCGCGTGCGGGCGCGCGCTGCCGGCGCCGCGCGCGCGCCCGCCCGAGCCCGCGCGCTACGCCGGTGAGTGTGCGCCGCCGCCCCCCGCCCGCGTCCCTCCGCCCGCTGACCCCCGTGTGCCCGCAGACAAGCTGGCGGAGCGGCGGCGGCTGCAGGAGAAGAACGTGTCGCTGTGCGTGGAGCTGCGCAAGCTGGAGGCGCGCGCGGGCGCGCTGCAGGCGTCGCTGGCGTCGCAGCACGCCGACAAGCGGCGGCTGCTGGCCGACCACGTGCGCACGCAGCGCAACCTGCAGCGCCTGCTGGACTTCGTGGCGCAGTTCAAGGACGACGCGCGCTCGCCGCCCGACTCCGGCAGCGAGCGCGGCCGGCCCGACGACACCGACGACTGATACCACGTACGGTACCCCGACACGACTTATTCTATACAATTATTAACAAAAATTACACGTAACATAATTTCCCGAAAAAAGTCTATGCGTTCGTATTTAATCGAATTCAATGTATTCCAGATTGTGTGCTCAACTATAACCATTCAATCGTTGCAAGACTGTAATCATAACGACGCAGGATTAGTGAGGTGAAGCTGCACAACGTACGAGTGTCACCCGACAATGGACTGACGTCAGTGCTGCGGGGCCCAATACTAGCGGTGGCAGGCTCCTATCAAGCGTCAAAATACTGTGCGACACGTATCATATCAATCGGTTCACTTTAATTTGGATGTATTCGTTGTTTACGCAGTAGGAAAAACAAACTAATACACACGTAGTACTAAGTTAATTATAATTAATAAAATAATGTATAAAGTTTGTAGTACATAGTTTCATATCGTTTTAAATGAAGTATGTCCAACCTGGATATATTAAATCGCAACATAGAATATAATCAAAGACTGATTTAGCAATACTGTCCGAGGCGCGTCCAAAATGGTAGTTTTGGACAATATTTTTCTACTGCGTAAAGTAATATTAGGTCAAGGCAATAATTACTATTAGTTATTTGTAAAATCATATCGCCTTATTAACTTGTGTTACTAATTATCGTAGTTTTAGATAAATTTTGTGTCAAATTGTTAATTTTAATCCAATGTTTGGGTATTGTATTGTATAATTATATAAAATTTTAAAATCAAATTCGTAGCCAAAATAGGTGTTCAGTATTGATTCGTAATTAAGAAATGTTACGTGAGAAGTCCTTTAGTTTTAACCGTTAATTGTTGTTATAAAGATATTACGATTAATATGGTGGTTGGAAAGAATAAATCTATGAATTTTGTGATCCAAATTAAGCTCCTGTACTATAGGTCGCGGACCTACAGCGGTTGTACCGACGCGTCGGTCGTCGGTGACGTTCGTCGCGACGTGACGTCACCGGCTCCATTGATATTGCGTCATACTCTGTGTCACTTTATATGTGGGCCATGACGTCATTGATTGACGCGTGCATTGCCGCTGTAAGTCCGCGACTTTATTCATTTATTTCATTGGGCTATAAACCGAACTGAAACTACCCTCCCATCTTGTATGTTTTAATCCATTATTTTAATTTGTACAAATACATATATTTTCTCAATAATTTCCTAAGAACCACTATTATTTCATTTATTTTTATTTCATTATTGTGATCGTTGTAAATAGTAAAATGATTATCAATTATCACGTATTATTATTTTATTATCTTTTTTCGACATTTTAAAGTTGATTAAGTACTTGTTTTAATAAGTTTCGTTTCACGCCTGATAAATATAATGTTACCTAAATCGTCAAAATAGAAAGAATATCAATGAAGCGAAAAGTCCAAATTATTTATATATAAGCATAATTAGAATTAGAAGAGAAATATCAACATTTTATTTTGGTAATAATGTCTCGTTTTGTGTATTTTATTAAGTGTATTATGTTTTCGTGTATTAATTAATGTTCTTTAAAATTAAATTGTTTGAATTGTCGACGTGGCGAGTGCCAGCGGCGTTCGTTATATTATTATTGTAATGTTACTGTTGGTTCAAATCGTTTTTCGAGAACATCAATTTAACAAAAATATATTTGCTTTATAAATGTAACTCCAAGAGAGAAACAATCTGTTGATTTTGCGTACTCGAGAGCAATATCAAATAGTTGTGTTATATGAAAGGTTTGTGGCGTTTAAGCGTTGTAAAGTTAATCGTCTTTGTGATTCGATATACAACGTGAGTCCCGGCGGTCCGTCGGCCGCGGGCCGCGTTGTGGGATTATTCAATGTTATCTGTGATATGACCGGGGCCGGACACGATCGTCCCCGCCGTCGACCGGCACCCTACTGATAACACTCTGTAAATAAATAAACATTGGTAAATTGATAACGAGTATTTTATTTGACAACACTACACCCCCACCCCGTATTCTATCGGTGACGTCACCGGACGTGCACGCGCGTCACGCCATCTCGAGGAGCTTCTTCCCCTTGGAGATGTCCTTCCGCAGCTGGTCGATGGCGCGCTCGAGCAGGTGGCACTCGTACGGCGACAGGTCCGCGAACCGCTCCATGTCGGTGGCGCCGCGCGCGTCCAGCGCCACGCGCCCGCCGAAGAACGTCGTGCCGAAGTCGTTGTTCTCGAGGAAGGCGTCCACGCGCGCGCCGCGGCCGTCCAGCGCCGCCAGCACGCCGCGCACGAACACCAGCACGCCGAACGCCGTCGCCAGCCGCGGCGCCCGGCCCTCGCCCGCCGCGCGCGCCGCCTTCTCCCCGTCGCGGATCCGCGCCGTGAGCTCCTGCACCGCGCGCTCGGGCAGGCTCACGGCCGGCGACGCCTGCGACAGCAGCGGCACCAGCGTGCGCGGCGACAGCCCGCCCAGCACGGGCACGCGCACGCGCTCCGCCGCCACGCCCAGCTCGGCGGCCAGCAGCGCCTGCGCGCGCAGCGCCGCCACGCCCGTCACGCCCAGCACCTTGCGCGGCTCGTACTCGCCGTGCTGCCGCATCACCTCCGCCGCCAGCGGCACCGTCGAGTTCACCGGCTCCGCGACCACGCCCACCCACGGGAAGGGCGTGGTGCGGCCGACGGCGGCGAGCGTGCGCCGCACCAGCGCCGCGTTGTCGGCGAACCAGGCGCGGCGCGCGCCGGGCGCGCGGCGCGGCGCCCCGCCCGCCAGCAGCACGAGGTGCGCGCCCGCCAGCGCGGCGTCGAGCGCGTCCATGCCCGTGTAGCCGGCGACGGGCGCGGCGGCGGGGATGTGCGCCAGGTCCATGGCCACGCCCGCGTTGTGCTCCTCCGTGTCGTGCAGCACGAGCCGCGACACGAGCGGCTGCGTGCGCAGCAGCAGCGACACCGTCTGCCCGAGCTCGGAGGCGGCGCCCAGCACCGTCACCTGGTAGCCGCGCGCGCCCGCTCTCACCACACACAGCCGCCTCCTAATGAACTGCATCTCCCGGTGCCGGTGTGGGCCGATTTAATGCTGTTTGATATATTTGACCACATGGAACTTGTGGAATTTAGAACACGTTCAAATATATACTATCTAAATTTGGTTTTTGGTTGCAAATATAAAAATGACGACATGTGGGTGTTTGGGTATAAGATGAATAGCGAGATCAGTCAACTTATTTTTTTTAATAAACTTCAACTTATTTTCACAAAGAGTAAGTATTTCAATGACTATGGCAATATAACTAAAATGTAAGGAGATTTTACTTATCTATCAGACACAATGTAATCTGACCAAGCACCAAAGCTATAAAATGTAAATGTAAGTATGTATAAGTAAATCCCAGTCAGTCGAAGTGTAATCTTCTGTGTGGTAAAAGCGATGCAATACTAAAGTTTAATGGTCATAGATCTAATTAATGAAAACGGTTTTAGGGTTCCATAATTTCTGTCCTGTATATAATCTTCAATTACCTTTTTGCCATTGGGGTTGAATTTCCAAAAATCCATTTTTATCGTAAGTATTAGAAATAGGTGAATTATCTAATTTCTTCTTCGAATCATCATTTAGGGAACCCGTCCTCTAATTTCACATCTCTTTGACTAAGGGTTAATCGTTGATAGTCAGGTGGTGGCGGGCCATACTTATGTAAAGGTAATTTTTAACTGAATCCAAATTAAGATGTTATCAATTTGTCACGTTCGTAAAACTTTTATTAAGAACATTCGCAGAAATAAAGCGGTCCGCGGGTCGCGGGTTGCCGACCGCTGGTCTAGAGGAATAATCATGGACGTACCAGAGAGAATCTTTGTCGTGATCCTTATTCTATGGATTATCCAAATCATTGAGAATACTATCACTCAAATCCAAATCTGCATTCCAATTTGCAACTTTGCTACCCATTTATTATAAATCTTTAAGTACAGAAAAATGGTTTAAATTACTTACCGGGTTTAAATTATTGTGTACCTAATGATAAGTGTTACAAAATAGAAAATGAAAACAATAAATTGAAATACATAATAGTATTAAAAATGTACAGATGTTATAAGTTAACTGCCGGCACAGATATAAAAGCATTGTTTTCCAAATTATGGGCGAACAACAAAGTGAATCATGTGTTTGGGAGGCAGGTCCAAGTGTCGGTGATCGGGTCCGGGGGGCCCGTCGGGTCCAACCTCGCTGTGTTCCTGAAACGAAATAGTAAAATAAAGAGATTGAATTTGTACGACGACGACCCCAAAGTGAGAGGCGTGGGGCTGGACGTGAGCCAGCTGCCGGGCGGGCCCGCCGTCAGCACCTTCGCGGGCAATCAGAACCTGGGGGCCGCCATCAACAAGGCCAACATCATAGTGATGGTGGCCAGGATACCGCGCAAGCCCGGCAACACCAGGGAGGAAATGATGTCCTGCAACGGGCCTCTAGTGCTCTCCTTGTGCAAGGCGATGGTGGACTACAACCCCAACGCCTTCCTAGCGATCAGCACTAATCCGATCAACTCTATCGTGCCGTTTATCAGCGCATATTTACAGAAATACAACTGCTACAATCCTTTCAAAGTGTTGGGTGTGACGCATATCGACACGGCGAGGAGCCGGGCGTACGCCGGGCACGTGCTGAACGTGGACCCTAGCAGCATCAACGTGCCAGTGATCGGGGGCCACTCGGACCACACCATCATACCGCTGTTCTCGAACATGTCCCCGTCGCACCACTGCCTCGACACCTGCCAGACGGACACCCTCACGCGGCTCGTCAGGAAGGCGGGCACCGAAGTGGTGTACAACAAAAACGGGAGAGAGTCCGCCACTCTGGCCATGGCTTGGTCCATTAACGAATTTGTGGACGGGCTAGTGGATGCCGTTCGCGGGGCGGAAGTCATATTAAACTGTTACACGGCGAATCCATTTTTCGGAACGAGATTTTTCTCCGGCCCCAATATGGTCGGGGCTAACGGAATAATTGAAACGTTTTCCAACATACCGATGAACGAGTACGAGGGCTACATGTTGAACGACGCCGTCCCGCGCATCAATCACGATATCGAAACTGGAGAGAGATACGTCAGCTACATCGAGTCTCTGGGCAGATAATGTGCCACTCTCTACTAATGTAACCTATTTATTTACGTTCTTGTACCCTTGTTAATAAATTAAATGAGGCCTAACATATTTCGATCATTATTATATTTATCGACTTATAATACGTTGACACAAGTACCTAGATTACTTTTAGTTATTTTGTTGATAGTAAGTAGAACACAGAGACACTGTCGACGTTATAAAACAGGTAACGTAAGTCGCGCACTGTCCGGGGACAGCCGCCGCCGCCCGTCCAGACGCAGGGAGACCATTCAATGGCGCATCTAATTCTGACTCCGACCGCCGATAACTGCCTTTGTGACCGATCTACTTTCAGTGTTAAGTCCATTACACACCTACTCAATACTCTAGGTTTTGATTCTAGTTTTTATACGTAAAGTCTTACATGGAAAAGTACATAGGTACATATTACAACGTTAATGTTTGGTGGTTTACTCACCTGCCTGCCAAGTCTCGGGTTCGATTCTTGGATCAACCAAGAACCAATTTTGAGATCACCTACATTCTACACGTTTTATTAGACTAACGCGATTATTATGCCACCAAAGTGTAATAATGTAACACCTATCTATAATCATATCTGTGATAAAAAGTCTTTCGGTCGGCAGTGGGACGTCGACTACGATACAGTTTCGTAGCCTGTAACGTGTGATGTACTCGTATGTGAAAGGAAACTGAAGAAAACATAACGTTATTAGCACTTTATTTTCTATATTTTTATGAAAATCTAAAAATAAAATATCATGTTCGTTTAATTAAAATTGTCTAGAAAATAGAAACATCCATTTAAAACTGATAAAGTACTACAAAACTATATTCAAATAAACTTGCCGACAGTGCATGTGCTCACCCCTTAACCGAGAACATTGTAAAGATGATGCGACCGCAAATAAGGTCTGTAACGGCCCGGTTAACTTTAAGATAATCGCCGGGAACACGGGAACATCCAGTTTAATGTGTTTAGCGCTGACGGCCGCCATTGTGGGTGATGGGGCAAACGGTAATGGAGGTAACGACTGTTATGGCTATCGAACTACATGTGATTGGGCTACTAACTGAGATTATAGTGATGTGCTGGAGAGGTTAGATTACCTGTGATTAGTTGTTAGTAATTAGTATTTGAGATAATTGTGGTTTAGTTTTAAGATGTTTTTAATGCTCTTCTCGTGGCTCTACCTACTAGTGATCATGAAATCAATCACTGTCTTCTTCATATTGCAACTGACTGAATTTCAACAGCAGGTTCTTTTATATTCATGCTCAGATTGATTTACAGAATTGACCTCGCACGGGAATCGAACCCGCAACCCTTTAAACCCTTGGCCATACTACATCAACTTTGGAACTCCTGCTGTTTTATGGAAAAAGAATTCTAATTTATATTATTAATTTATTCTATTTAGTACACTCAATACATAGTGAATGATTTGATTTGATTTATCTATAACTAAATCAGCATTAGCAAAACCTATCTATCTATTCCGTGAGTACAAAAGTACAAACAAAGACTAAGAACTTGAAAGTATCAAGTAAGAACCATCCTGTAAGAAGTATTATAAAAGTTGAGCACATCGCCGGCACGCTGAGGGTTCCCGCGGGAGTGATCGCGCGCGGCGAGAGTAACCGTGTGCTCTACAGGAACACTGGAAACGAAGTACGGTAATACTGGAAGTAATTGAACTGTTTACAGGATCATGGAGGTGGGATAGAGATATACTTAATACGTACTTAAATGAATACCTATCTGCATAAATAATATCACATAACGTTACCTATATGTACTTAGGTACTTAGTCCTAAACTAATCAATGCTTATTACGAATATTATACAATTTGTAAATACATACAAAAAATCGTACTTAGATAGAAAACCCCCAGACTATGACAAAAATAAATGCTCAATTGCCCACGCATATAAATGTTTGTCTAGAGATCGGGATTCGAACCCGTAACCATTACATTAGCATGGCGGAAAGGGTCACTAACAATAGGATATACTTACCCACAAAACAGAGAGGCTGGAAGTCCTAAGTTGACTCCCTGATCTATGTACTTACCTATACTACTTGGTCGTCACACTTATAAACATGTTAAAAGTTAGAAAAGTCTGAATGTTAGTACTAACTTAACTCATTGGTAAATACCTATTACCTAGTCATTGTGGAAAATGGAGAAACAACCTATGTATCTCTTTTTCCGAACCTTTATCCCATGTCTATTTGGGGTCGGTTTTCAGTTTTTAACCAGATTTGGCGGAATGTCAGTATTTTACGTGAAGCGACTGCCATCAGACCTTCACAACCCAGAGGGCTATACGACATTCTTGGTTAAACTGAATGTTATACTTTTGAGGGCTCTAACTACCCGTAACGACTGTCGATGATGTTCGTACGACAACCGGGACCGACGGCTTTACGTGCCCTCCGAAGCACGGAAACGCTCATGAAATTAAAAGTCATTTTTAGTAATGACCCATCACAGTCATGACGGTGCCAGACGTTGCTTAACCGCACGGATCACAAGTGATCCGCGGGTAGCACTGGGCCATGAGCGCTTCTATGATATCTAAACAACCTATGTATCTATGTAAGTATATTTTATCCAGTAATTGTAATTCCTGAAATAATATAATTTGAAACAAGTTATATAAAAACCAAACTGTACAATGTTAAAATAATGATTTCCTTTGTATTCATTACATTGACCACATTTCGCGGTTATCATTAATTCGTAATTAATAAAACAGTGAGTTTATATTAACAGTAACCACATTTGCAATATGAATCATATTACGAGCATACTAAGTAAGTACATTAGGTATTTAATTTGGCATTAGCAATTTTTCTTTTAATAATAAATTCGGAGAATATTTGTAACCTATTGATACCCATGCATTATAATTATTTGACAGCCATGTTAATTGTTCTAAGGCATTACGTAATTGGGTTCTTTATTTTTACATGATTTAGTTTACTTACGTAAAATACTGACATTCCGCCAAAACTTGTTAAACCATAACCGACCCCAATTAGAATAAAAGTTCGGAAGAAGAAAGTACTCACATGAAGTAACAAACATTAAAATATTTACCTATGTATACCATTATATCTCCAACACCGAAGTATTGTACAACCTCGTACCATCACTCCCGTCAACCCGCTGCGACTCCCGGCGCCCGTCGTTATCTCCTGTTGTTTCAAACTCGTCGCAAGAATTGCAAATGGCGATAATTCTAACTACGCCAATAAATCTGCGACCCCGTACAAGTTTTTTCCTCGGGGGTGCAACTGGCGTTGTTCGTGATTGATCGCCCGTTTCCAACACTTAAACTTTTCAAAGCGCCTACATATGTTGCTATAGTTAGTTAAGTTTGACGTATTCACGTTTACGCCTTTTATTCTGTCGTTACAAACATTCGGAAAGGGTGAGTTCGGTTGGGTTTTATGCCTGTGTTAAAGGAGTTACAAGTCAAAGCGAGACGTAGTTTAATATCTTAGATGCACGTTAAAACCTTTGTAAGAGTGAGATCACCATAAAGTGTGAGTAAACACAAGACAATAATGCCCCGCGGCCGTCTCCCCGGGTGCCGCTCGCCACACACCGTTAACTATCCAACCAATTTATAGCTTTAGCTAATTGCTATCAATTTATACGATACGTACTCGACAATAACTACTGACGATATTATTGATTTAATATCTTGTTTACTAGAAGGATAGAGTCCAATTAGACGCAGTAAAATGTGTAAAGAATTACAAATATAGTATTTTGTAGAACTGAGAACATAAGTAGCGTTACGTGGGAGGCGCCGGCCGGTAACGAGTAACACTTCTTGGTAAAGCCTTCATAATAGAGCACAATGTTGCGATTAGACATAATTGGCGGGCGCTTGTATCGAGAGGGAGTACTAATGCTCAGTATTCCAGGAATTACCAATAGAAAATATTTGTTTACTATCGGAGTAGTGTTGTGAAGGTGCCGGTGAGATAGTTTATTGAATCAGGCATTGAACTCTTAGGTTCGTGTTGTATGTTTGGTATAAGTATTCTCACAGAACACATCATTCATTTCAAATAACCTTATAGTAAGTACGTCGATACCTCAAACAAAGAGTCTTGTTGGTGGGGGAATAGACTCATAGTAACATTACTTTTATTGCTGGTCAGTCGGTGTCTATTCGTTGAGGCTACGGTGAAGGTGCCACTCACTTACCTACTTAAAACATAATGAACTTCCTATTCATCACATCTCCTTACAATATTAATACCTTAATCTACAATAACCTACCTAATAAGTTACTTACCTACATTCAAACACTGGTCTACATTCAACATGCATGTAATACTTAATGAGAATTGTACACGAAGTGAAACAGAATATGAACAGTGGGGTGGAGCGGGGCGCTCGCTTCGGTTTTAATAATCGATTTAATTGAGCCAATGAACAATTTAATTAAAATTCTGAAGACACGGCGGAGGATTGCGGGATGCGCCGCTGTCAGTGCTGCAGTCACTAACATGAAATCGACACTTCGCGTAATGTCTAATGATACTGTTACCTGGTAATAAGTATGTAAGTACTCTTTAATGTTCAAGTATTCACATATATATAATAAGTACTTAAAATACAGTAGTTATGTTTTATCTCATAGGTGCTCTATCTATTAAAACTTTTAATACCTATTGAAAGAAAACATCAAGATAAATCGTTTAGTCTCTTTGTTTTCAATAGCGTATCTGTATCACTATTAATAACCTTCAGGTCTCATCACCGTGGTCTCAATTCTACCACTCATAATAAGATTAATAAAAAAAGGCATATAGTACTTTTACTTTTCATGAGCATTGCATAAGACAATTATTCTATCCATATTAGACAATACCCAAAACGCTTGTGTCATAATTCTAACTGTAGCATACATAAAAATATGCGATTATTAAAATGTCGGCAGTACAAATGAGCGATGTGGATCGCGCGGCACTCAGGTATTTACGGCACGGGTTATATTGGAGTTGTCTCCCTGCGAAACGAACATAGGTTACTCATTCAATTATATACCAGTACATATTTATCTAATTATTCATGTCTTTGATATTTAAATCTCAAAATTTTTATAGTATGTATTTCACAGAATGTTCAGTTACAGTGTTCAGTTACCTCTAATCCTAAGGTTGCGTATACTTTTTGCACCTTCCAAGTTTAATTCTAAATAAACTGATAGCTTTTAACGAAACAAGAAATCGTTTAAGTTACCCTTGTTGGTAGAACTAAGTACTTGACAATGGACCCATAGCTCTTACCTAGTATAGTCACTACTACTACACTACTAGGTGTAGGTCTAGGCATAAGACATCAAGCATCAGACAAAATAGGAGAGTCATACAAAAATAACGGTGTTCATATTCTCTATTTCCATTCCCTTCTATTACCACCAGTGATTTATGACAAGCAAAGCGAGGTACTCATTGTAATATCGACACTACAATGTAAGTAAAGTAACACTTGAACTGGTGCGCGCTATAAATCGCGTCTCGGATACAGCGGGTCATTATGACCCGGCCAGTGTCACACGCACCCGCGCACCGCGACCGGAGATCAACCGCAGGCGGAGTCGCGTGCCGGCGCGTGCACACTCACACACAGATCACAATCTCAATATCTGCGAGTAATGGTTAACTAGTTCCGAGTGTTTTATGACGATATTCGTTTGTGGAGAAATATATCATATTTTTTGTGTTACCATAAATTTAATCTGTAGCAGCCCGCTAAGTCTATAGCAGTCCAGAGTTCGATTCCTGAGTTGAGCGATGCATGTAATTTTTCAACAGGCTCAAGTGCGATTTGACTGACAATAGAGCATGATTTCATGAGAGGCAGATCCTACAGGTCAATACTAACTATCAGCTAACACCCTCGATAACTATTTGTGTAAGTTTAACTGTGATTTGAGTACTCCATGCATTGATTTTTTCAGCACAAATCTGGGTAAACATTGTAAATATGAACCACAATAAATGTTAATTCGACCTCAAATCTGAGCATGATTTAAAAGTCAATCGCCGCTAATACGACGTGATGTGGCATTTTCTAACCCCAATCTTTATTCTAGTGTTAATACGCTGTAAGGATTACGCGCCATTACGCTGGCGTTCGTCGGTAAACCACAGAATAAATAAAGATTAATATGAACTGTGGTGTAAGTGGCGCGCCGTGGGAACGGCACGGGACCACTATGGGACCTACTGGATCATGGCATTCTACGTGACCATTTGATGACGAATTTCTGTTGCATGTATGGGACTTGCAATATAAAGTAGGATTTGTATTGATAGTTTTAATGCATATTAATCTTCTATGTAGTCAATAAGTACCGCAGGTTCTTACTGACTGACATGGACTGAGTCCTGTCTGGGGACTATTTTTTTGGAAAATCTTAAGATTTTTCTAAACTTGTACAAAATTCTTATACAGATCAATTCATATTATTTTCTAAGAAGTCAATGAAATTCTAATAAGACCTCAACCTAATTATTAAACCATTATGAATTATGAAAGGTAGAGCGTCTCATGTCCATGTTTGTTAAACGAAACACCGAAGTAATAATGTAGATAATAAAAATGAAGTCGTTGTAAGTGGACAATAGTTTGCGATTTAATTAAGTAGGAACGTTTAGACCTAGATTGTTTTGTGTTCTCGAACTCATAACAGAGGACATTAATCTAAGATCGCACTTATCATTTAATTAGATCCGTGTGGAGAGTCCTTGCGGCTTCAATTTTATTTCATAATGTCATATACACGTACTCCCTCCCGCGGTCCCACTTTACAAATGTATGTTTGCTATTTAAAAAACTTGTAATGCGTTAATATTTTCCTTATGGTGGGGAGATAAGGTTGAGAATGCGTCGTTTTCCAATGTATCGAACTCTGGTTTGGTATGCCATGTGTGTGTATGGTGTCCCCTACTGTTACTGATTCTCTTTGCCAGTGACCAGTTTGATACGGCAAATTAATAGGGCTGCCCTCAATCTCTACGGAATTATTTGTTTTCTGATTCGTTTAATAAAATGTATAATTTATTAAGTTTTTAATCGAAAACTTTGTCTAAAATACTGGTAATCACTTCAAGTTTTCTTAATATCTGGGGGCACGGCAGTGCCCCCCGCCAAGTCGAGCGCGAAGCAAACACTGCCGTACCATCCTTTACAGGAACCCTTTCGCCGCATTTTCAGACCCCTATTTGACAACCTCTGGATAAGCCCAGAACGCTGAAATTTTCGTCATCCAGTAAGCTATACAATCACATACTTAAAATAAAATTTCAAGTCTGTAGGTCATTTAGTTCCCAAGTTAAGCGAAAGCAAAGTTTCGCATTTTAGACACTCACTCACTCACTCACTCACTCACTCATGATCATCAAAATAGAACTAGTACTTCCCATGAACCTAGAGAGCTGAAATTTGGTACAGAGTTAGGGTTTAATGGCCACATAAAGGGAAAACTATAAAAACTAGGATAATCGAACGGGAACGGGAATTATACGGGAATGGGAACGGGAATTGTAACTCAAGAACGGCTGATCTGATTTGGCTGAAAATTGGTGGGGAGGTAGCTTAAAACCAGGAAAAGGACATAGGATACTTTTAATCCCGAAATTCCCACGGGATTGGGAAAGGGAATTAAAAAATCAAGAACGCCTGAATTGATTTGGCTGAAAATTGGTGGGGAGGTAGCTTAAAACCAGGAAAAGGACATAGGATACTTTTAATCCCGAAATTCCCACGGGATTGGAAACGGGAATTTAAAAATCAAGAACGCCTGAATTGATTTGGCTGAAAATTGGTGGGGAGGTAGCTTAAAACCAGGAAAAGGACATAGGATACTTTTAATCCCGAAATTCCCACGGGATTGGGAACGGGAATATAAAAATCAAGAACGCCTGAATTGATTTGGCTGAAAATTGGTGGGGAGGTAGCTTAAAACCAGGAAAAGGACATAGGATACTTTTAATCCCGAAATTCCCACGGGATTGGGAACGAGAATTTAAAAAGCAAGAACGGCTGAATTGATTTAGCTGAAAATTGGTGGGGAGGTAGCTTAGAACCAGGACAAGAACATAGAATACTTTAATCCCGAAAATCCCACGGGAATGGGAACGGGTATTTATTACTCAAGAACGGCTGAACTGATTTGGCTGAAAATTGGTGGGGAGATAGCTTAGAACCAGGAAAAGGACATAGGATACTTTTAATCCCGAAATTCCCACGGGATTGGGAACGGGAATTTAAAAATCAAGAACGCCTGAATTGATTTGGCTGAAAATTGGTGGGGAGGTAGCTTAAAACCAGGAAAAGGACATAGGATACTTTTAATCCCGAAATTCCCACGGGATTGGGAACGAGAATTTAAAAATCAAGAACGGCTGAATTGATTTAGCTGAAAATTGGTGGGGAGGTAGCTTAGAACCAGGACAAGAACATAGAATACTTTAATCCCGAAAATCCCACGGGAATGGGAACGGGTATTTATTACTCAAGAACGGCTGAACTGATTTGGCTGAAAATTGGTGGGGAGATAGCTTAGAACCAGGAGAAGCACATAGAATACTTTTAATCCCGAAATTCCCACGGGATTGGGAACGGGAATTTATTACTCAAGAACGGCTGAATTGATTTGGCTGAAAATTGGTAGGGAGGTAGCTTTGAACTAGGAGAAGCACATAGAATACTTTTAATCCCGAAATTCCCACGGGAATGGGAACGGGAATTTATTACTCAAGAACGGCTGAACTGATTTGGCTGAAAATTGGTGGGGAGGTAGCTTAGAACCAGGAGAAGCACATGGAATACTTTTGATCCCGAAATTTCCACGGGAATGGGAACGGGAATTATAATTCTAAAACAGCTGAACTGATTTGGCTGACAATTTGTGGGGAGGTAGCTTAAAACTATTTATGTATAGATACTTTTTATCCCGAAATTCCCACTGAAACGCGAACGGGAACTACGCGGGTGAAACCGCGGGGCGCTTAATAATATAATACTACTCCTAAAAATAAGTGTGTCAAATAAGAAAATCTAATAAAATAAATCAATATAAACAAGTTTTAACAAAAAGAAATGAAATCCCACCAAAAACATTCTGTAAAAAAACTAGCCAAGTCTCGATGGAGCTGCATGTTTAACTCTAAAAAGTAATGAAATCTAGACAGACTCGTGCCAAGTCTAAGGTTCCTTACTGCGATTTCTTTATTATTATAGTTAATGTTGTGTGACTTGGCCGTTGAAGGGTACACATGTATGTACACAAGGGTACAAAACTAGGTGCTCCATGACGCTATTGTACCAATCTTAAAAAATCCAGAACCTATCCATTGACGATAGAAAATTTGCTTAATTATAGCCACTTGAAAAATGTTGATTCAATATCCAGTCAATTGTAGGCTTGATAAAGCTGCGTATTTTAATAATGTTATAACATTACGTGTAAACAAAATTGACATGTACCCACTACTAACCTTTTAAACAATGTTCAACGGCCAAGTCACACAACATTAACTATAATAATAAAGAAATCGCAGTAAGGAACCTTAGACTTGGCACGAGTCTGTCTAGATTTCATTACTTTTTAGAGTTAAACATGCAGCTCCATCGAGACTTGGCTAGTTTTTTTACAGAATGTTTTTGGTGGGATTTCAATTTACAATATATTTTTTATGAGCAACGCCTAAACAATTCCATTCTCTGGAAGTATTTGTTAAAGAGTTTAATGAAATCTAACCATTATATTGATTAAGTTGTCAGTTCAAAATGATAATACTTAAATACTTATGTTGGTGAGTGAGTGCCAACCCTGCGCGTAATCCAAAAGTGCATTACTATCTTGCGCATCCCCGCCGGATATAAAGCCCCAAACTTAATCACGTCCCTTCTTTAACAATATTAAACAGTCGATTTTTTTCATGCAACTCATTACCCGCCATTTAATTCCCACGTACTTTTTACTACGCGCAATCTTTTATTCATTTTTTTATATTTTTACAATTAGTTTCGTAAAATTCGTTCACGCTGCATAATTTTATTGGCCTGCCAACTGGGTGATGACTGCGTTCCATTTTTAAAAGTGAATGAATGAGCGCACCATAGAACGTAATTCATTCAAGAGATTTGAATTAACAAAAGAAGGTTTGGACCTTTTTACTGTGCCAGGATTCAATTAAATAAGCATTTTTTATAAGCAAGTAGTTTAATCTAATTACTTTACACGAGTAATCTTAAGTATTGTGTAAGTATTCCTAAACGGTTCTAAGGTTTTGTATTTTTTTTGTATTTAGAACTAGAGCTATGCTTTTTTTAGTCTATTGAGAGATGTGTCATTCATGTTCTCGTCTGAGCGAATATTATTCTGTAACAGCCTGTACATACTAAGTATAATTTAAAGTAACATTTAATTATTTAAATACTATGTAGATTAACAAAATAAAGTCTGATGATAAAAAACTTTGTAAAAATTAATTTTGTACAGCATCTGCTGTATAAGTTAATAAAAATGAGCCGTGTAAAAGTGGAGTTTAAACTGCTGTTAAAATCCCATCAGAGCTGTGGATGCAGATGAGTGACGTCATATTGTTGGCGGCGCGGCTCATTGGCTCCCCTCAGTGATTGCCGTGAACAGACACGAGTACACTTTGTTATTATATTTTGTCTTTAACGTAAATTGCTATTATTGAATTGAAGTTGACATGACCTTTTGGTACCTACTTATAAAATAGGCATTGTAAGCGTTTCCGTTTCCTTAAATTTTCAATGTTGATATTTGTACGGTGAGGAGAAATAAGCGTAATCACCAAGCTTGATTGTATGTTGGTGATTTCAATCTGTTCTATGTTTGGAAAATAGCAAACATGTATCGCAATACCCAAAAAATAATCTTAGGACTTGAGGTCCTTGATTGATGGATTGACTTTACAACATTACATAAGTAAAAAAATCTATAGTTAATTTTAAAGTTTTAAATAATTATGTTATAGTAAGTAATTAAATACCGTTATATCATTATTATAATGATATTTTTACGAGCGGGCTCGGCCGCGGTCCACACTCGACCTACAATCACGGACACTCATGTTCACTCACACTAATCAACTAATAACTACTCCACTGTACTTAGATAGTTAGTTATATTCGCACTGGTTGTAGCGTGTGGATATATCATAATGTTTACTAATTTGCTTAATTAAAATAACTATTTATATTAAAAATAAACGTGCCTAGTTTTTTAAGTGAATGTCGTGTATGGTGTACAATTTTTTAGACATGCTAGATCCTGTAGTTTTCCATGTTTACCAGAGCCTATGTCGTTCCCCAATCTCTAGTTTGTCTCAAGTTCATTTTAATCATTTCAGTAGTTAGCGTGACAAGCTCGACAGACAGAGTTAATATCGCATTTATAACATTAGTAAGGATAAAATAAATAGTGATTAGTCGTCGTGTTCCGACATAAACCACATAAACTAAGCAGTTTGTTATAATTCTGTGTACATTTGTCGTGTGGGCGGGAGTCGTGCGTCGTGGGCTGAGCTAAGCTGATGATATTTGTCAACGGCGGCCCTTCGGACCAAACGCCATCTTAAAATCAATTTTCATTTATTCGCGGCTTAACCTCACCGGCTACTACTGGACTTATGAGGAGTTAACAACTGGTAGAGGCGGCACAGGCGGTTACATTGAATTTGCCGTTAGGAGTAGAATCCTCAAAAGTGTATCATTAGGTTTAACAATGTAGTTTAAAAGTCCTATCGCACTCTTGGTTGTGGAGTTCTGATGGCAGTCACTTTACATAAAAAATAATGATATGTCTTCAAAAAATAGAATCTTAACCCAATTAGACGTGGCACAAATGTCGGGAAAAAGAAAGAATGGACCTTAACGCCAAGACGCATTAGACAAGCCTTGTGGTTACACTCCTTGCAGATCACTGTAATGTCATCAATGAGACAGTGATCTTTTCTCCTGTACGCACAGAATTATAACCGACTAATTTTGTTACATCACTAATACAAATAAACACTTTATTCAATAGTTATTGTGTCTGTTCTAGTAGTGTCCTGCCTCCCTGCGACCGTATGGCGAGTCCTTGGAGCGCGGTGGCGGCGCGTGAGCCTCAGCCAAATCTTTACAAATGTGTGCCGTTATCGGAGGCCCGATTGACCAGCGCCGCGGGCACACTCGCACATTTCTCACGCTGAAAAATAACGGATTTATATAATGTTACGGCCAGTCCGCGTGCTGAATGGACGATTCGACCTCACTACGCTATATTTACTCTCCACTCTCTACAGTTTTTTCTTGATTAAGTTTACTTTGTTTTTCGTACGAATGGTTTTTTTCTGATTCGTGGTACGCACGGAAGAAATAACTATCACTCTCTCTTTTCGTACGGATGTTTGATTTTGTTTAATTTTGCGTAAGTTTATAATAGAGCTTACGTGTTCCCGATGTTCACTGACCTGTAAACTGTTGTGGGTGTATGTCATTATTGTTTTGCGCATTCATTAATGTTCGATGTTCGAGACATTTTCTACGACATGACAGTTTGCTTAATGAAGATCTCAAGATTAATGGAACACAATTAAAATAAACCCTTATGTGTAGCTATCTAATGAAAATGATTATTTTCAATAGCAGCAAAAGATAGAGAAAAGTATTTTTCAATCGCCTTTGATTTGTCAATCGTAGTGATCCCAAAAAGACTGCTCCTATAGTCCACTTAGCCCTTGCGGTTCCCAGTCGCATCATCAACATACACAACATATTACATAACTCTGTGTCCTTATCCTAAACCTGACAATAAATAAAATTTGTTATGCTATACCAAGTTTTTATTTGCACAAAATCAAATGCAGTTTTAAGTAGAATAATGATGTGTCAACCAATTTGGGGATTAGCTCCCGATATCCCATTACTGATACCCGCTCTCCGGCAATGTTTACATTTCCCATGCAGCCGCTGGCACGGGGCGAGTGAACATAGAAGGAACGTTTAAAAAAACTAACTGTCATATTTCATTCACTCTTTAGGATAAAATTATTAATAAGTACCGTGACAAATTGATCCTAAGTTTGAGTTCCATTGTTTAGTAGGATGGTAGAAGGTAATTACAATAGGTTGGTATTAAAAAAGAAGGTACGAAAAAGTTTGATTAAAATCATGTTGTTGAATTCGCGAATTCATATGAAATATAAGCTGCTACAAATGCTAACAAAATACTGCGAAAAAAACATTCTTATAATAATAGATGTCTAATAAATTAATCAGACAAACATCTTGTGTTCTAGAGAGAATGTAATTGTAACAAATTTCCAACACTTTATTGTAATTAAACGTGAAGACGTTACCGTAAGGTGCGAGCGCGTCACGTGACCGAATCAGTTCGCGTGAGGGCCCTAACTCCTCATTAGCACATTGAAACGTACACAGCCGGAGGTACCTCCTTAATTCATGCAAATTCCAGTTTCCTTGTTTTCTTTGCTAAGAGTTACTAAGCGGGGGGCGGTAGGGGGCGCCCCATCTTACCGGCGAACTTAAGCATATTAAATCTAACGCATTTAACGAAATAAAGCTCACAAAATATCAAAATAAAGCTCACAATTTGCTCCTTGTTCATTTTGTGAGATAAGTGACGTCGGTATTTTGTTACTGTATTCAGTTTTCTTTTACACTGGTGTGGCTATTCAACTTTGTAAATAATAATTTGTATAGCTTCAACGAATATTCGTATCAAATTATATCAATCCGATTTCTCCTTTTGTGAAGGTAATAAAATAATGGAGTGAATTTCAACAAGTGCCCAAAAATCTTCATTTCCGTGGATTTTTTTGTTTTTAAGTTTTTTTCAAAAATAATTAGCGTTTATTATACTTCTTGATAATGTATGTATTCTTGCTTATTATCAAGCTGATTACTTAAAAAACTAACGAATAACACAAGTTTAAAAATTTCATGCCACGGCGATGAAACATGCGTGCACGGCAATGAAACAAGCGTCCACGGCAATGAAAGAACTGTCCCACGGTAATGAAAGAATCACCACGGAAATGAAAATCCATACATAAAACATTTTTTTTATATACTGACATGAGTATTATATTATCCTAACATACAATATATACACGCCTGTCTCCGAGAAGGAGAGGCATACTCCCCATGACGGGTTATCTACGCCACATCGAATGATAATAATTGATCGAATTTCTTTATAAGATTAACATAAAACCACTATGATATATGGCCTAAAGATTGGAAAGAATCGCTTTTGATCCCCCTGCTCAAGAAGGGGTCCACAAAATTACGTGCCTTATAAGCATGCTTTCATCATACGGTCTGCCTGTTAGTTTGTGTGGGTGGATATCGGACTTCTTGCGGGATCGATCAATACGGGTCGTTCTTGATGGATGCTCGTCCGATCAAATGGCGATTAATGCCGGTGTTCCCCAAGGGTTAGTACTCATTGCAACACTTTTCCTGTTGCATATCAATGTTCTGCCAAAGCCCAGAACCTATGAGTATGCAAATGATTGCACAGTTGTAGAGAATTACATATCCATCCCGCGTGCTAGTGCGGCCGAGACACAGTATTTAAGAGAGGCTATGGTCGATCACACGAACTTTTCCTTTCGGGCAGTCTTCGATTGCCTGATTGATGCCTTGAAGACCCAGGCGGGTCTTTTCTCCGCAAGGAAGGCGCTGTTTGAACGGGCTCCTATTTTCCAGAGTGTATCCTTATCTATAGTGGACCACCCTGACCTTCTTGGAATAACGCTGACCTCAACCCTCAATTTTGGTTCATACATTGAGTCAAAGCCTCAACTGGCTGCAAAAAAGCTAGGCGTCCTCTCAAGGGTGCGATGGTACTTCACTCCAGAACAGCTGCTCCAACTCTATTAAGCACAAGTTCGGTCGTGCATGGAGTACTGTTCGCACCCTTAGGATGGATCAGCTAAATATCAACTTGAGGGGTTGGATGCCCTAGAGAAGCGTACCAAGAGACTCCAGAGTTTTGAGCACCGGCAAAAACTACTAACTTGCTAGCCTATAGGTTTTTTATCGGATACATTTTGGAGAGTGCGCATCGGAACTACACCGCTTAATTCCCCCATCTCCGTTCTGCCACCGAATGAGCAGGGAAACCGATAAACGTCACCCATACATGGTAGATGTTCCATAAGCTCGCACGAAGCGTTTCGCGTCCACCTTTATAATGCGAATAGCGAGAGTGTGGAACTCCCTGCACAGCTTCTCTGTTCTGAAACTGGAACATACAAATTAAACATACAATCTGGGTCTTTTTAAGTCGCGAGTCAATAGGTACCTTCTAGGTGTGCACGTTCCATCTTAGGCTGTACCATCGCTTTCCATCAGGTGAGTTATAGTCAAGTTCTAGCCTATTCTGGGTAAAAAAAAATGTGCACCCTACCGGACTGTGGCACTTATATCCCATGCCAGTAAGATTATGTTGCATATCATCCCGGATTAGCAGGCTGAAAAAGAGTTCCTTTTTCTATTTAACATCTATGGCGAATACTATAGGATATACGAAATATAAGTAGGAGAGTTCATCCGTGATCATGGCGCTTGCAACAGCGTTGAAATATCGGAAACACGAAATATTTCAACGCTGTATAATCATAATAATTTGAGAGCTAATAACCATGATAACTATAGAAATTATATAAGTAGGAGGGCCTTAAAAGGGTGGGAGGGAGTCATTACTGTTGGCAGGAACAAGATCAGCAACCTTCGATATGCAGATGACACTACTTTGGCCGCATCCTCTGAGCACGAACTTGCTGAAATGTTCAGCAGAGTAGAACGCAAAACCGAGACAGTAGGACTTTAGGTCAACAAGTCGAAGACAAAGGTTATGGTCATTGACCGAGCTGAACAGATCACACGCACAGGAGAATTGTCAGACCTGGAATTTATGAGCAAGTTTGTATACCTAGGCTGGATGATCAGTAATCAGAGAGGCTGCGAGAAAGAGATTCGAATTTGTGTGGAGATGGGCAAGCAATAAGCAAAATGTTGATAATCTGGAATAGTTGATAGTCCTGGTCTATCCACGCGCTGTAGATCGAAAAAAGATTAAGGCTTTCGAGATGTGGTGCTGGAGAAGGATGCACACATACCGTTAACATCGAGACGTACGTATAGGTAAGTCTATTCTAGAACAACTTGTAAAAACAAGACTGTCTACGATATGTTACCTGCGAGTCCTGACCTACTTTGGTCAGATTTGGAGCTACAACGGTCATACAGCCTGGACAAGCTGGTTGTGGCGGGAAAGGTAGACCTACCCGACCTACCCGTTGGTCAAACCTGATCAAGGCAATAACAGGGCTCTCAATTACCAGCTCTGAGAAGAGCCGAAGACAGAGCGGAGTGGAACGGCTGGTACACGACTCCATTACAGTGCATCAGAACGGACACGATCTTAAGGAATCAAGAAAACGAGCTAGAAGGAGTACAGTAAATACAAATGAGTTATTTACTGTACTTATAAGTCTTTACTTAAGTCTTTTGTCGTATTGCAGAGATATTACTTGACGAGTACTGTACTGTCAGTATTTGGCGTCTGCGGCGATGCAGCAAGGTGTTGTGGTACGCCTTGAAGGGCGCTTGCTAGGGTCTAATATAGCTCGCGGCCAATCCACTGCATCCCTCCTGCCACCGGTCGTACCAGGTCACTGGTCCACCGGGGCCTGGCAGTGCGGGACGAGAGAGTGGGCTTGCACCAGCGCAACCGCTTACCCACTATAAATTATTCTCGCGCAGATGAACCTCGGCATTATTTCGGTCTCGGATTTTGAAGTCCTATGGCGACGGGGCGACGGTGGTGGGAATTCGGTTCATGGTGAATCCGGTTCTTAGCTGTTTCCCTGCACATAGGCGGTCTGACGAGAGTGGTCGCTCCTGGCTTCGACTGAGGCGGGAAGTTGGGTTCGGCAGCACGTCTGATTACTAAGCAGCCCTATTTAGGATCGCTCTGCTTCCCTCTGCATAGAGGAGGGGCCTAGAAAAGGTGGCCTAAACATAGTCCGTCTCAACTCTTACCCGTATGGCAAACCGCGGTCATCGGGCACCGACATAATCGATACAGGCTTTGCAAGCCATATCAGAGCTCACGACCGAGCTCATTAAGCCGAGGCTCGCCGTTGACGGACACGTCAAGGAGGACGATATATATGTCAGTATTCGGTACACTGTATCACAGGTAAATATGTTTTCCTTGCCTATCATACCATGGCGATGAAAATATAAGTCACGGAAATGAAAGACCTGGCCACGGCGATGAAAGTAATTTGTTTTAAAAGACACGGCAATGAAATTTTTTTCATTGCCGTGTCTTTTTTTTCATTGCCATAGCAAATATTTGCTATGGAAACCACGGAAATGAAAGCATGGCGATGAGAAACGAGTCGAAAATTTTAAATTACATAAAATCTATTAGGCATCCTAAGAACTAAACAATTCACAAATAAACAGAAGAGTATGGGCATTCTATCGAATGCTCAATCAAGAGTATAAACTTGTTCAAATAGAAGTTATACCTATACACGGCGATGAAAGAAAAAATGTCCTGTAACAAAAATGGGATACACTTACATTTATAGCTTGAAAACGCAGGCACGTGGACACGTCCTTCCACGTCGAGCACTGAGGCGGTACTATTGGGCAACGTTTAGCACACAGAGAAGGAGACGCAAGTCTTTAGGTGGAACAATATGTTTAAAAATGTTTTTGACATGGCGATGAAAGGAAGTTCTGGGACAAATGTTTTTCTAGTAAGCATTCGTTGTATTGTTTAAATATTTGATTAAGTGTATTCCGTAACAATACCTTAACTATCCAAGTATCATATAAAACTAGGTTTCAATGTATTCAACCAATAGGTTTTCATCAAGGAGGTATAATACACATCAAGGTGAGTTGTGGACAGACACGGCGATGAAAGATTTCGAGGTTTAACATTTTTTTCTGGAGTACCTATTAATCCCAGTAATGAAATATTTAGTGCCTCACATAGGTGACTATTTCATCTAACCAAAAAAAAAGTTTTAAACATTATAACTATATTTTTTAGTACCGATTTCATAGTTGCCACGCAAATTTAGGCGCCGGGATATTCACTCAATGACACGTTCTTCATTTATGACGCTCAAAAGAATCTTTTCATGAAAATAAGTATGTTTTTAGGCATCTAATTTAACAGACTTATGTTACTTTCGTATTTATAATATTCTTTTGGACGATAACGATTACCTGTTATGAAACAGGAAAAAATGATTGTATTTTATGGTTTCATTGAAAATGAAAATCAATACGGATTACACAACACAAGCGGTACCGGTACCTAGCTCGCAGCGGCCGCGGCGGCATTCATCGAACAGGGAACTAAATCAATGTGTTTATCGCGTCACATCTCAGTGCAGTCACGTCTTGAGCCGCCAACACTAATCGTCAGTTTGTGAGCGTGGGGGAAGGCGTCATCAGTTTGTAGCACAATGGAGGCGAACAATGGACGTAAAACGGTCCGCGATCGGCCACAATAGGCCGCAGCGGGCCGGCGACCGGCCGCGACATCGGCCGTCCCTTCAAAAGCTCAAAGGAACACCCTGATAAGAGTGATTAATTGGTTTAAGTCGAATTCAATGAAACGCTACTCCGCCGCGTCTTTTCAACAATTTCATTCAACTTCAGGATAAGCTCCACTTAATTCTTTTAAACCAGAAAGGATTTTAGGGCTGGTATCAAACAATTCTTTTGTTAAGAGTTTAATTTTATTAATTTGGTTCAGCTTTTTTAAAAGAAGTTTCTAATACTTACTTTAACTAGTATTATTTATGATCCAAATACTTATTTAATATTATTTTCAAGTTTGATCATTTTTACCTGGTTAAGTTCCTATGGGAATATAATGTGGTGATACCGACATTGATAGACAAAATCCTATTTATTTATCCAAGTAAAGCTGCGGTTAGAATCCAAATATCATACATACTTACATGTCCCATAACTATGTAACTTGAATTTATTTATATTTATAACATAGAATGTTCTAATAAATTCAAGTTAGGTACAAACTTTAGGTACAAACTCTAGGTAACCCTTAATCTCAGCAACGTCTTCTTCACACCAATAAAGCATTCTAGTTTCACATTGAATTCAACGCCTAAATATAAGACAGCTTTAAAAAATCTTTAGCATCTTTGTGAGTAAAATAGTAGTAGTCAAAGGATTGAATATGTTCCACAAATAGAGCACATAATGAAAGATAATGTATGTAATTATATGAAACGGAAACTGGTTGTGCTGTGTCGAAGGAAGGGGCTGGTTTCTTTGGACTCACAGACTGATTCAATGGAACGTTGTAATACTTTAATGGACGAGATAGAAATGCTTTAATAGTGTTTAATATTTATATCACAGTTCCTCAATGTCACAGAGTGATACAACAGATGTCTCCAAACAAAGCTAGAATCAGATGTTTAACAAGTAAGATGAATAGATTTGTTCAAATGTGTACTATATCCCATTAATAATATATTTTTCAAAGTTTGTAAGTATATTTATTACACGAAAACGGCTAAATGGATTGAGATAGAATTGAGCATACTACAGTTATTTAATCTTCTAGTTAGAGTATCATAAGTACTTAGCTACGTATTATTCCAAAGAAATCCGCGGTAGCAGCATTAATGCAGATGGAACCGCGGGGCACAGGTACCACTTAATAAAAATAACTGGCCACAGAAAGATAATCGCTTGAAAAAGTTTGCGTTCAGAAGAAGTTATCAAACAATGATAGCGACTTTGTTTTATTCTATTTAGATATTGTTTACACAATAGGCCCCACAAGTAACTTAGATAAACTAAGTACTCACCACTTGTTATTTCGAATCAATTAGTTTAAATTGTAAATATTATTAACGTTATCTCTATTATATGACATCAACACGATACTTTATAGTGTGTAAATCAACATTTTAAATGCGTCACAAACATAATGTAATATAAACGATATGATGTAATCATTGTGTAGTATTTTATTGAACTGTCAAAAGCTTAACTATAAATATATAAGATTACTAGCGACCCGCCCCGGCTTAGCACGGGTCCAATTTTCCCGTTGATTTTCCAGATTTTTTACATAAAAACCTTCTACAGAGTATTAGAAAACTACAAAAGAAAAAAATAGCCAAATCGGTCTAGCCGTTCTCAAGTTACAGCGTCAGGAAGGAAAACCCGACTTATTTTTATATAGTAGATAACATAACCAATACCTCTCTTATCTTCTTACAATGACTGAAGCTTAACTTAGGTATATTACCATTATCTAGCTAGCTAGGGTCATCAGAAATCATTCATACACATACTCGGACCCAGATAAATACACATTTTCATCACACGGAAATCAAACCTGCAACTATTGTCCATTTGTTTTGCATTATGCCTTAGTAGGTGGTTGTATTCGTTGAAGACCGCTGACCTTCATCAATACTCAGGCTATCGAATGCAAAAAGATTTCTTTAAATCGGATTAATAGTTCAGGAGATTAGCGCGTTCGAAGAAATTAACAGACTAGCTCACTAGAAATATTGTAATATTATAAATTTCTCTTCTAACTCAATTAGTCGTATCTTTTCTGATTTCTTTTTTAATGTGAATTTTACACTTATTTTCATGAGACTGACTATAGGCCTAGTGTGAATGCTACCGATTGCTATGTAATTTGCTTATTCATCTCATTAATAAACATATTCTCTAATTTTTATGACTCTACCAAGTGTGGTGTAATTAAAGTTGTAAAATCTTCTTTAGTCAATTTAGTTAAACCCTTGTAAAATGGAACAGGTTTTGACAAAATGTAATGAATTAAACGTTCAGACAGTTCGTGTGTCAGGTAACTAGCCTCTTGAATTATAATTAAACACTATTATGGTCGGAGCAATAAATCATTTCTTTATTGCACCCCTTTATTGTATAGTTTAAATTGATTGTGGAGTGTACCCGCCATTACATTACAATCAGCCGATCTATTACAATAACCGCACGGTGACACTCCACTCGTAATAACTCTATGTAGAGCTCAGTAAGTAGTGTGAGAAGAAAACTTAATCACAAGCGAATATGGTTTAACCCTTTAAAAAGATGATTTAACAAAAATATCTTACCTTCTCTGGGTTAATCTTGGTATATACTATAATTCTAGATCCGTCGGTTAACTCTGTGCGGTGTTTGAGTTATAGTGTTGATATGATCATACTAAGAACACTTTATAAGTACTTACTAATCTTTATTTGTTTGTTTTTGATAACACTCTGAAAGCTATAATGAATATAATTTTCCGGCAGACTACGGAACTCTATAGGAGCCACAATTAGATTAATAATGCAATAAAAACAGATACTTAGTAAGCGATTCAGATTGCGTTAATGTTAATAATGATATAAATTTGTCTCGTTATAAAGTCTGAAGAATACAAAGTTAAATAATTTATTGAGCGGCGATGGGGTATCGCGCGGCTCTAAAGGGGTTGCAATAAATGGTCCGCCGGCGACAACCCGCTATCGTGATGAATGCCCGCTAACACTGCCTTTGTACTGGTGCACTTCACGATACCAACACGCACTTCATATTGACACAGAATAACTTCACTAAATAAAGGTTCGACTTCAAAATCCGTTTCAGAAAACAAAGCGATATCGCAGAAATTTTATTTAGGCCTAAATGTAATGCCGCGGAAAATCTGCCCACTTACAGAGTTAAACGCGCGGCGCGGAGCAGAGGGTCGTATGTGCGGTGGTCGCGCCGCGGGAAAACCGCCCCGCGCCGGAGCTTTCGTACGGCAAGGAAGGGTGAGACCGGGGCCTCCCGCCGCATTCGCTCTCCGGAGTCGGCAGCGAGCGCACGCACCCGCTCCGCCGCACCGCTACTCGCACGCGATCGCGAAAAACTTTTCTGTGTCGGACAAATATTTTCTCGCGCAAATAAAAAAAATGAACATATAATTTTTGTGTTGTGATATTTTCCTTTTTGTGTAAGAGACTAATCGTGGCAGAGTGTTTCGAAGGGGCTAATTACGAGTCGCTAGGCTAATTGGCGGGCCGGCGTTTCATGAAGGTGAGCCGACTTTTATTTCCGTTGTACAATCCCTCTAATTGAGTCAATTAGTGTAATGCGGTGACAGTTTTGAAAAGGCACTTTGACGGTTCCACTAATTATGGTACTTTTGTGATACGTTTGAGATGAAACTTCACGGAAACGCGACAATACTATTTTTTCGAACATGTTCTTGTCATTTTCTAAACGGACTTGTTTGCACCGTATTTTATGTCTAAATAATTTTAATATTAATGAGTGGGTTTAAATTTAAATTCAAAAAGATTTTTCAAGTATTTAATTGTGTTCTAATAGGATCAAGCAAAAAGTTTATTATGAAAATGTATTTACTATTTATAAAAATTCTATTTATTTAAGAAATAAAGTTGTAGTAAAGTTATTTTTACTTAAATAATTAAGTAAGTTTCTATTTCTTAAAAATAAAATAAGAAGTGTTCCTAAAAATACTTTTACAAAGCTCCAAAAAGTTTACGAAAGAGATTTCGAAAAAAAGCTGTAATAAGAGTCAGAAAAAGTGCAAGCCCATTAAAAACTAATTCAAATAAATATCAACTAAAACAAAAGCTAAGAATATTACTAATTATTAATTAAAAGTATACTAAATATAGTATTGGATGTGTGTAGAGCCAATTAGAAGCTGGTACCGTCGTGTACTCTAATTAGCGAGTGGTTCATTAGAACATCACCGGTACATCTGTGGAACACACAATGTAGCGCAACCGACTACATTACTACCTTACCTTCATACACTTTTTATATTCTGTATTTGACGATAAAAGATACATTTAATAAATAATAAGCCTATAGTTTAATTAGTTTTAGAATGATAGATTTAGTGGGGACAGCGGGAATACGACATCGTAGAGTTAAATTTTAGGAAAAAAAAATATTCAAAAAGTAGTTTATTTGATATTTTTTATAAATCTCATAAGATTTTGTTTTCATCCCAAAATTACAAAAGTAATAAAAATATTGTAAGTACAATATTTTTTATTAACTTAATCGCTTATCTAATCTCTATTTAAGTTGCCATTAATTAACTTAAGCTATAACAACCAGGAGCTGTGATAATAATGATTTAATTTCATAAAATAAGTAATATGAAAATACGGGTTGCTGAACTTTTTATTGGAAAATATTAGATTAAAAATCTGATGTTGCTCTCAATTTAACTTTTATCCAAATCGTTAGAACTTGATGGAAAATTCACGAAAAATATACACCTAGTAACTAGAATTGAAGAGTTAAGAAATTGGATTATGGTGATTTTAAAGTACCTATATATTAAAAGAAATTAAGTAATAAATTTAAATTGGCGAAAAATTTAAAAATAAAGAAAAAACCTATCTATCTAAAATATTGTTCTTCCATAAAATATTAATAAATGTGGAAGTAGAACAAACAATAAACCTAAGTAATACTAATTGGATATTTACCTGTTTAATAGTATTCATCACAATTATTTTTTTGTTTACCGTTTCGTTATTCAATTTATGTTTTATATTGATTTGGATCAATCGTATGTACTTAAAACATTAATACATACTTATGTACCTATTTAGGTAGACTTTATTTTCGCCCTTAATATCAATGTGATACGAACCGTAAAAAATGCTTAAAATATGTTATAATCATTGTTTGTTTCTTATTAGAAGTGCCCAATTGTATTTAATGTAAATCTTATAAAATATGCCATCCGTGTCCCATGGGCGGGCGGGCGCTGTGCGGCCGGTGCAGTGTAGTGGCCCTTAGCGCTCTCTATTTAAATATAATCACATGTAGGTGTGACGTGGACAATCGGATGGTGCATTTCCATTAATTAACTTGTGCTAATTAATAACAGCGGCCGCTAATGAGGGTGTTATGACACATTAATCGGAGGAAACGCGCCCGCGACACACGCGGGATACGGTGATAATGACTGGACTCACGAAAAATATTTGTATTTATTATAATTACTACAAATTAAGGATATGTACTAAGTATATATCACAGCACGCACAAAGGAACATATTATAGATTCTAATTGCGAAAAACTGCCCACTTACTATTTCAATACAACAAAATATGAATTAAATAATTTGTTCAAGATATCCGCTAGATCACAACCACCATACAACCTACCTGAGTCACTCTTTTACAACGTACAAATTCTGTCACACAAAACAGAAGAACCCCGAGTTTATTTTTGAACCATAAACATGATGTAGAGTTTTGTTATTCTATTTGTTTCGTTAAAAATAATTAAAGTGACATGTGGCGGGCGGCGTGACGTCATTAGTGCAGGGCCGCAGGGTGTACGTACCGCACTAATTGGTCTCAGGATCTCTTACTGTACCCGGTCCCGGCACTACAAACAAATTAGCCCGAGACCGAGGTACGGATGTCTGCACTGCGCTTGTTACCGTATTCACTCAACTAATCTCTCTGCCGAACTGGATTCCACCTACCTACAGATTACTCTCTAATATTATCATTGTCGAGATTGGATTATGGATACTTTGATACTAAGTCATACTAAGGATAATTATTAAGATTTACTCAATGTAGATTACATAATTTTCCAATGTATTTTGTCTTTATTAAATAAAATAGCTCCATTTTAAGGGAATAGATAATTATTTAACGGAGATTGCTCTAGTTTATTGTAAGCTGAGCTTATTAAATCTTTAATTACATTAGTCTCCAGTTATTCTGTCATCTTTGTAAATTTAATATAACAAATAAATGCTAGTTGAACAGTAAAATGAAATAAACTGATCAAAACTCAATAGATTTCAGTGACAGTTACGTTATTGGATACAAATTGAATTTTCAAATTAATCACAGATTCCTACGCAGCTTTATTTTTATGTCGATTCAATTTGCGTTCGTATTAATATAAATATGATGTCGGTTCAATTATATCTATCTTATAAATTGATTTTGTTTGGAATAAATTCTAAATTAACAGCGGATGTCTGAAAAACAATTTCTGTATCTGAAACTCTATGAACTTACTAATTACGAGTATGTATGTACTTCAAATATTGTTGAAGAGATGAGAAGTGTTTTATTTAAATTTTTGAAAAGACTTCAGCTGGTACACATTCAATTTTGAGAAATATTTTCAATAATTGCCTAGTAAGACAACTTTAAAATGCAACATGTTTGTCACTAAGTAAATAAGTTACTGTTTAACTGTTTGTTTACAATATACAACATAATCATTAATTAGAAAGTCGGTGTCGTCTCCCATTAGCCCGCGATAACCCCGCGGTGGCGCGACGCCCGCTGACGTCTGTTTCATAATAATATTTATTGAAAAAACAATATCATATTTTAGCCAAGTTTCTGCAAAAGACACAAGGTAACAAGCAAACTGTAGTTTACTTTTTTATAGAAAAGTACTGGCCACTTGCATTGTTAAATGTAGGCTGGAAAAGGATCGACTAATTAGTTCGAAATTCAAAATAAGACGGTATACTTGAAAAGGGCACTAAACTAAATACTGGAGCACATCAGTAGTTCCTCTAGTTTAATTAAAAACAACAAATAATTAAAATAAAACCGGTAAGTTTGTAGCACAATAATGATTCATTAGTGGTGATTATTGTAAAAATATGTTCTATCGTCGTCGGGTGCCCGTAATTGGCTCGAATGCAAATACTCTGTTATTAGGCAGGTTAATTAAAGAGTTATCGGTCGTAATTAACCCGTTTCGGTACACTACGTGTGCCTATGGCTCGTTCGAAACACTACTAATTAAGAAATTCCTCCTTCATTAACTCAATTAGAATTTATTCGCGTCAGAAACTTCATACAATACACACACAAACATACACGATAAAACTTGGGCGTTACGCACACTACCATATTTAACGGAGAGGCTATACGGAACTCTACATATTTATTTGAACATTTCAGTTTATTCTCGTAGAGATTTTACTGTTTTCAAGCTAGATAATACAATACGCTTATTCTTTACAAAAATAATATAAACTGCCTCCTCTTGTCAATCTTGAGATAAGTCTATTCATGTAACGAACAAAAAATATATAATTAAGTATGTTGATTGTTTTGATAGCGTTCTAAATAATATTAAATTAGATAATTATATTAGTCGTCTTCACATTGTTATTAACAAAATGTATCCACTTAAGTGATAATGATGTTTATGAGATACTTGTAATTACAAAAATATCTGATATAATTACATTAATTACCAATTAACGAGACTGGTTTTACTATAAAATGGTTAATTAAACAGAAATTGTATTTAAAGGCCAAAGTATTTTATTTTAAGAGCCTGTTTATTTAAAAAAGTATTGAAAAAGGTTTGTTTGCTAGCTGAGTAAAACTTGTAATAAGTATAATATAACAGTTGAATTTTTAAATTTGCTCTGTACCTATTAGTTCATGAATTACAAACCAAAATCTCAGTTATAAAAAAATAGATAAACTTTTACGTCCCACTCTGCAAAACAAACTCCAACATGTTACAGATAAAGAAAATAACAAATTATCAATATTTTGTCCGTTATCTATCAGTAGAAACCAGTTAAAATTAAAGTAAAAGGTCTACAAATCAATCGTTATGATTTCTAAACTCGCAGTCCCGTTGACGTATTCCTTTATCGGTAATATTAAGTTTCAAGAGTGCCCGGCCCCGGGTGATACCTTTATTTTTTGTTAATTCCAAACGATATGAAAAAAGTTGTGACCTCACTCAGATATCTGTTACTCCATCAACTGATACAATCTCTACTATAACAACATCACGGGAACTAAGTAGTTTATTTATATTTATACTTACTTTGAACTATAGTTGGAATCTGCGGTAATACTGCACTTTTATAGTTTCTTCCTCGATAAATGGGCAAATTATATCATCAATATTTTTTTCAAAACGGACCGATAGTTCTTGATATTAGCGCGTTCAACTAAACAAACTGGTAAGCTTTACAATATTAGTATAGATGTCAAGTCATGGCCCAAAGTTTTACGTAAGCCTAAGCGTTCTCTTTATTAAAAATAAATTCCAAGAAGTTCACCACTGTTCACCACCACAAAATGTAATTAAAACTAATTCGAGTGAAGAATTTGATTTGACCATCCGAGTTCAACAGACAAGATTGCGTAGGACTAAAATAAATAAGAAATCTGTCTCCGTTCAATCAAAGTATAACGAGACGAGTGACGTTTATGGAAGAATTATTAAAAATATATTTTGTCTTTATATTCGAGGGTGAGTTGTAAAGCCACAAGGTTCATTTATAGGCAATTTCGATTTTTAGTGCTTTTTAAAAGGGCAAAGTTTTGAAGTAGGGCTTTGTACTGATTTTATGCAAATTGCGTTGTTATACCGCGAGTGGCGCGCACTGTCCACTTTAACTACTTCGAGCTACCTTCGCCTTTTTACTTTGGAAACAACATTAATTTCGCCCTGACTAAAGTATATGGATTTAATATTGGTATAACATGTAACTTATTTTTTATTTTAACAACAAAAGTTTTGAATTGTAATTAGGACGAGCGAAGCGAAACCTTCCTGACGAATTTATACAATTTTGTGGTACATTTAACGGAAAAACTACAGCACCTACAGATTTGATATTTAAGATTACATATTTCATTTCTGGAGCAGAAAATTGTTAAAATAAAATAGAAACGAACTACTTTAAAAACAAAATAAAAAGACTTAGCAAATAAAACACACTAGTAGAGGAATTTAAATCAAATATGTGTACTCGTAGCATTACAAAACCGCCGGCATCGTACGTTCGTCATTAAATGAATATATTACCGGACAGGTACTGTTTGCAGAAGCTAAGCTGTCGCACGCTTTCGCCGACCAAATAAAACGGACTAATTGGCCACTTATGTCCTCAGTACTACACCGACCCGTCCACTATAACATGACCCGTCTCGTCCTTCAAAACGGACCTGATTCCTCACATTTCGACTGGATCCGAGAGCTCCATGTAACTGGTGATTCGACGCTTTGAGCCCGCCCGTGTTGGTATATCCAGATGGCTAGTTGAATCACGATAATGAAACGAAACCCAATTATAACTATTATTAGTGATAACTGGGTATTATACCTAATATGTCAAAAATTGAATAGAAATGTTGAATACATTAAGTATTTGATATGCTAACTACAGCTTAAATCATATTACATACTTTAAAAAAACTTGTTTGATAGTTTATAAGTTACGAACCATACCACAGACAGACATAGCTACACAAATAAGCATCCCATATGCAATTTTTTGATATGATCAATTGGTTGATATAAATATTGGGAAATATTGTATTTTAACCAACGTCCATCAACATGTAACATTTAGTAACCAAATACCAAAAAGACAGACCATTGGTCCACCATGTTTGCATTGCCATGTTACACTATTATTATTATTTACTATTGCTACATGTAAACAGGCTATCGGTACATAGTGAGTATGAAAGCGCTGTGTGTTTACGAATCACGATATGAGAGGCAGAGAAGCGGACTATTTCGTTTGATCGTACGTACGTGTGTATGTAGGTACGTTCGTCCACAGTTGACACAGCCACCGATCGGCTTTCAATTCACCAAAATTTAATAACAGAGAAAAACTAGAACCGAGTTGTAACAGCCAGAGGTAATCATTCACCGGCCAAACGGACGGATTACATTTGAAAACATTCGATACAAATTGTACAAATCAATTCTATTTGCATATTGGAGCGACGAGTATTTAATAAAAATAAGTTGTTATTTATTGGAATCGGACGTAGTAGAAAAATATGATATTCACTAATCCTGTAGGATTTATTTTGAGGTAAACGAAATCCTATATAGTTCTGTACCCTAATGACAACGCATGCAAAATTTCATGAATATCAGTTTAGTAAGTAAGGAGAGCCATAGGCTGCTCTTCTCCATTGAAACTTATTCTTAGGGTCGATTTTTCCATCGCCAGATAACTTTATTCGACGAATAACTTTGAAATTTTGATAGTTATTACATACAAAATCTGTCAAATGTCAATTTTATTCGTCGAATAAAAGTTATCTGGCGGTGGAAAAATCGGCCCTTAGTAAAATTAAGATTCATTCAGCTGTATAAGTAAAGATAACAAATCAAGATACATTTTTACAATACCATTTTTTCCATAGCCTTTGTTTTATTGCCTTTGTTAGAGCGTGGGACTCAGCAAAATATTGCTTTATTAAGCTAAAAGTTGGTTTCTCCGTAAAACAAAGTATGAAGAGCTCTCCTCTAATTTCTCGTAAGCTGAGTGCAGTGAGATGTCTGCCCCCGCCGATTTTTACGAATCAATTATAGCGATCGCATCCTCCTCATAAGTATTGATATAAGTGTGTTTGTTAGTAGTTGTACACCTCCAGTTCTCGGTACTAATCTATATCATCATCATTATATAAAAGGCTTTGTCCTGAATGACTGATGGATCAACGCACAGCCTAAACCGCTGATCGTAGAGACCTGAAACTTGGAGGGTGTGTTATTTGTATTACGTAGGCGTCCGATAAGAAGGGATTTTTGAAAATTCCTCCTCTAAAGGGGTGAAAAGGGGTTGCAAAGTTTGTATGGGACAACGTGATTCCTCGGTCTGATTAAGTTCAAACTTGGCATAAATGTTCTTCAAAATGATTAATTAAATATGTGATACTCATTTTTCTTAAAATCATCACCTAACATGATTAAAAAGGGGTAAAAAATTATTTTGGGGTTGATTTGCGTCGAAATTGATATCAATACTCCTTACTGCAATTGTCATTTGACATGTGTTTCAATTTGTAATTTGACAGCTGAATGTCAAAATGGCGGACTAAAATAAATTGACGGAAAATGAGGCATCAAGGAGGCAGCGTATCAAAACTATAAGTAAATAAAAAAATACCGTAATTTTACTTATTAATAGATATTTATCAATATTCTTTACCCCGCATTATAAATCTAGACATTAATTTAAATAACTATTTCAAATATCAAATCTGTAGGTGAAGTAGTTTTTTCATAAAATGTACCAAATTGTTGCGTTACAAGGGCTTTGCTTTGCTCGCCCTAATTAGATATTTTACTCATAATTTGATTTCTGCTTATCATATCTTCAGACATTTTCGATCTAAAATATTACTATACGAAAATTATTATTCATGTGCGATTTATCGATTTAAGCTTTATGATATGAGATTTGTTAAGTCGAGCAGGGTTTTTTTATAACTAAATCACCTATTTATTATAGATACATAGATTCGTTAAATTACAATCCCAGTGTTAACTTGGCAGTTTAGTTTTTCGCATTAAAACACATTCCAATATAGTAGAACGCCGATTAACCGAATCGCCAATTATCCGAATCGGTCCTAAGTAACTATGTAATGTACCTCTATTAATTGTTGTGATTTTTCGTCCGACCGTCGTCCGACCGTCCGTCTGTCACCGGACTATCTCAAGAACCATGGACATTGGACGTATGATATGAGAGAATGATGCATATTCAAGGTCAAGAACGGTGAAATTTTCACAAATGTATTTCTATTCTATCGCCGCTATAGGAAAAAATGCATAAAATAAAATAAATATTTAAGCGGGGCTTCTCAGTACAACAAACGTGTTTTTTTGTCGTTTTTGGTACGGTCTGTATGCGATAATCCGAATTTTCGATTATCCGAATCGACCCCGGTCCCAATTAATTCAGATAATCGGCGTTCTTCTGAATATATATTATGTTATGAAACGCCGACTCTTCCGAAGAAAAGATGAAATAATTGGGATGGAAGTGGCAGTGGGGTGGAAGGGGTAGTGGCGTGGAAGTGGAGTGGAAATGAGAGTGGTGTGGATGCGGGATAGGCGTTGCAGTGGTAGAGATGTGGAAATGGGATTAGTGTGGATGTAGGACGGTATGATGTAGAGCGTCGGTGGCGTAGGGGTTAAGGCCTTTGACTTTCGATCGCATGGTGCCTGGTTGGAACCCCACCACGTACCAATGTGTTTTAAATCATCATTACCAGTTCATTGATCTTCCTACCGAGGGTACAAGACCAGAAATAAGTAATGATGAGTGATGTGGAAGTGGGAGCGGTGTGGAAGATGTATTAGTGTGGAAGGGGAGTGGGGTGGAAGAGGTAGTGGCGTGGAAGTGATATTAGGGGGTCAGCATCAGCTACCTAAGGAGGGGCTAGGGCCTGTCCTGAATCATATCTAATAGGGTATTTTAATTATGTAGGCACATAAAATATTAAAGTTTACCAAATTTATATGTCACTAGCGGCGCCCCGCGGTTTCACCCGCTTAGTTCCCATTCCCGTAGGACATATTCCTACGGGAACGGGAACTACGCGGATAAAATTATGCTAAAAACCTTTCCACTGAATCACTCTATCTATTATAACAAACCGCATCAAAATCCGTTGCGTAGTTTTAAAGACCTAAGCATACATAGGGACAGAGAACGCGACTTATACTCATACTACATATGTAGTGATAACGAATAATATAGGCGCGTTTATTGTTTAATTTTAATCTCGACTGCCAGACCCACATATTGATTTAAGTTATTTTATTACATCGATATTTAGCGTTAGCCCAAAATAACTATTCTTCGCGTACGAAGTCGCGGGGCAGAAGCTAGTATATTTATAAATTAACTGAGTGTTACTTGATTTATTATTCCGAAAGGTATATCGGGATTTAAAGTGGTTTGTAAACTTAATTTACCATTGAGGCAGTTTGTTTTTAGTTTATTTAAACGGGTGTTATCTCAGGAACTACTAATTCGATTTTTAAAAAACAACTTTTTTCGTTCGTTCGACATTTAAAGTACAGGCCAAAACACAAAAGCGCGAATCGGCGAGAAACACATTATTACACATTATTGCAGTAAAGTACGAGTCTGTGTTGACTTGCATCAATTTCGTAAATGTCGTCTTATTTTACGTCCTTGTTCTTTCATTAAAAAAATAAAGAAACGAGATTCAATTGGATGCGTGAATACAAATCAATTCGCAAAATTATGCTATGCGTCGAAACATCTGTAAACTCGCATATTATTTCTGCGTCTTCAGTTTTATGTTTCGAACATTCTGTTTTTCTTACTGGAGTGAATTGTTTAATTGTGCATATTGACGACTTAAGGTCGTAGCACACGTATCAATTCGGAAAGGGATCGCCACCGTATAAACTGGAGCCGTTCAGTATTGTTTGTATGAAACTTCCTAAAGGCGAGTCCAGATAATTATGTATCACTAGCTGCGCCCTGTGGTTTCACCCGCGTAGTTACAAATCCCGTGGGAATTTCGGGATAAAACATAGCCTATGTCCGTTCCCGGACCATAAGCTATCCCTGTACCAAATTTCAAGTCAATCGGTTCAGTAGTTTAGCCGTGAAAAGGTAACAGACAGACAGACAGAGTTTCTTTCGCATTTATAATATTAAGTAAGGATTAGTAAGGATTTTGCCCGATCCGATCACCGCATCCGTATCGCCGACGAGTATAATGATCGCATATGTGGACGGGTGATGATACGCGTATCATCATAACTTGACGGCTTGATATGTGATAGGCTGATACGGTTATTGGATCGTGCAAATGATAAATGTCTGGACCCGCTTTACCGCAACGCAAACTCATCGGAATCGTAACGTGATCACCTGGCTTTCGAAAACACTGCATTAGCGAGGCGACTCGATGACGTTTCCTTTCCAAGTTAGTTTGTGTGCTGTGACCTTTAGTTGTAGAATCCTACTAATATTATAAAGGCGAAAGTTTGTATGTATGGATGTTTGTTACTCTTTCACGCAAAAACTACTGAATGGATTTTAATGAAACTTTACAATAATCTTGCTTATACATCAGAATAACACATAGGATACTTTTTATCCCAAAATTCCCACGGGAACGGGAACTACGCGGGTGAAGCCGCGGGGCGCTGCTAGTATAATATAATGAGAGTCTGCTAATGACCAATTAGTCGTTGTTTACTGCATCGGTGTTCAATTACTTATTAATTAACTGAAGATAGTTTTGTCTTGTGCTGCCTACAGACAGACAAGAACAAACACTAATAAATACTAATATCTACATAAGTGACATTTCATGTTGTGGAGTTATTTTATTGTTATGTGTATATTAATTTCACTTTTATTGTGTTCGTAAACAACCTCATTAGTGTGGGAATAGTATCGGTTTACATACGTTATTCCGTTCGATGATACTTTAGGAATTTCAAGTTAAAAACTGTCATAGTATTTACCAGTTTATTGGTTCCTCGTATGAAACTACTAAATGTCTGTCTGTGTAACGGATGACATTACCAATACTCACATAGATCCTATATATCCAATATATAAAAAGTACATGGGACCTAAATTAGTGAACTCTAGGTAATTAATGTAGATGCAATACAATTTTTAATAAGTATATGCAAACTTTGTGAGCCATAAGTACTTATAGGTACCTAATTATGGAAATCACAATACCTTAGCTAAAGTTAATTTAGTTTGGCATTTACATTTCAATCGGGTCCAATTGATGTGTACTCGTTGTGGAGCATTAAAACCCGGTCGCGGTCGCTAGTTCCGCGAACACGGCCCATTGCGACCGGTAAGTGTTTCCCGGTATGTACTGTAATCGGTGTTTGTTACACTAACGTGTATATTGAGACGATGAAATGTCACCAACCACCTTTATTTAATAAACTATGATTGGTTACGAGGATTTTTTAATTTAAAATTATCGTTCTAGGATTTTTCATAAACAATGTTCTGACTGCTTGCATGATGCACTCCTGAGCGCCTCTGAGCTGTCTAAAATTTTGAATACATATATGTATTATATTTGAGGTGTGTAAATCGTTCCAAAAATGTAATCCTAATGATTTATGATACACTTACTCCGATCTAGTATTCGATTCTCACACGTTTCTTCGCATTACCTTATGTTGAATGCGAACTGGGCGATCAGAGCGCGTGTAAACAGTTCACAGCAACATCAGTTCGAAACAAGTGTTTTATATTAGAGTCGTATTCAATATCGGGGTCCGCTCGCGCAGAAAATGGTTTGTGTAACGCGTGAGCGGCCCTCGCTCACCCTCCGACTCGCGAGAAACGGTCTCCGCGAGTTGGTATGCCGCGCGCGCCCTCATTACACACAAACAAATACCGCCTTGGACACATACTACGAGTATTTATTATACTTACCTTTACCTACTTTCTAACCGTAATCATATTGTAAGAAAATTGGAGGGATAATGTAAGTATCACAAGACGGTCACGGCGCGGTCTCTGTTAAACAAGAAACACAAATTATACAATTGTAAAGCTGAAATAAAAGAAAACGAAAGGGAGACGCCGTGTATCAGATCGTGTCCCAAAGAAATAGTTAGATTATATTAAATAAGGCGGGGGTCGGGAATGCGGGGGGTGCGGGGGCGGAGGGCGGGCGGCGATTGTGATCTGCGGCCCGGACGGACACCGACAGACCGACACTCGCACGCAAATTGACTCAGTTTGTATTACATTTTGTAACATTGACATTTTATTGCGTAAAGAATAAAAGGAAAACGTATATGGGGAAGCTTCTTGAACTTGAGACCCTCCAAATTACACACGCGTTACATCATTAACTTACAAACATGTACAATAATAACGTGTACTATTCATTAGTGAGAAATACTCCGATAACAAGCCTCTTTACGGAGGGCACGATTGTGTACAAGTATATTGTACGATGGGTACTGTATTGTGCAAATACTTGTTGAAGATACCGGCGAACTCCTGTTTATTGTGGCGATTGCCAATAAAGAATATATTTTATGGAAATTGTGATAAGGTTCACAAAGAAATTCTATAAACGGAATGTTGATATCGAGAGGGGATTTATTAATCGATATTAAATTTTGATTGATTAGTATTTATAACGGTCAATTTGTATAATACACATTGTAATATTTAATTACCGTAATGATATTTATTACAATTGGAGAGAAAAGTGTATCACTCGTGTTGTGTTCTACACTAGAGAGGACAGAGCAGGCGGCAGGCGGCAGGCGGGCACTTAGTGACATATCAGGGGCACCTGAGGATGGGTATATAGGGTAACGGGTTCGATGTGAATACATTACTCTGTACCAGATACATCTTGTGGTCCGGCCGGTACCTGGAGGCGGTAAGGCGAGACGCGCCGCCGCCCCCGGCTCGCCTCGCGTCTCTAGCCGCCCACTCACGCGTAACGAATTCATACCAAAATATATCACTTTACCCTTGCTTAATCAACTGAATATTTCTTTTGAAAGCACGTTTAATATCTTCTTTCAATATCTATCCGGTTTCTTTAAAAGTACGTGCCTGTGTACCTGTTACTACGTTATGTATCGGACGTCGGGAGTCGGTGTCACATCGGTGTAGAGCGCGGGCGATATCAGGAACGGGAACCAAAATCAGGTCCCGAATACAGGACAAATTTCGGTCGAGAAATAAGAATAGCAATCTCGGTGTAGAATCAGACAAATAGTAGTGTATTTGCAGTGACCGGCCCGAGTGTGAGCGCGGCCGGGCGCGGACGGGCGCACACGCCGCCGCCGGATACAATCCAATCAACGAAACTAGCATCGCTGATGCGTATCACTAAAGTTTCACATTCAAACATTTGTTTCTCGAGATTAAATCAAAGGCGAATTACAGTAGCGGCGAAAAAGAAATATGGCGAGTCCGGCCCCGGCGAGGGCGCGCGCGGGCGGGTGTCCTGCTGAAATTGCTTTTCAATCCCTCGGACTTTGGACTTGTAAAGAAGTTATTACCTTCCGAGGAGATAGCGGCGGGTCCGGCGATACGGATATATGTCTTTTTCATATGTAATATTCCTTTTTCGCGTTTTATTAATGTAAAATGTTTGGTGGGCCGCGCGGCCGCTCTCGCCTCGATATTAAAAAGGCACACTCCACTTACTGCGGTTTCTTTTATGAGATTGTCGTAAAGCAGTTTATATGTTTTGGGGAGCGATTCTCCGCAAACAATTTGTCTTATCTAGGTATTACATTACGGTGTCGACACGCTGCCCTCCAGGACACTAATTAGAGTCGTTATCGAGCCATCCTCGAGACGGAGAGACCTCCACCGCGCGCCGCACAACCAATATGATACAAAGAAACAAATGTTTAATTAACGACCAAATCAAACCGCACTACAAAACATGTCCGTGCGCGATACACAATAATACAACCGGATTGAGTTTCACCATTGATGGAAATGGGTTTAAAAATAAATTATTAACGAAATTAATCATGGAGTTTTCATTTGGCGTCGATATCAATTAACGACATGTATCATTGTTATGAAATATTAAATTCCTCATCATGTTTTAGTTGTAGCTGGCGTGTGTGTGTGTGTGTGTGTGTGTGTTGGCGGTGTGTAGTGACTGCGACTGTGTATGTGTGTGTGTATGTTCGATTGATAATGTTGCCCACTCTAATTAAGTCCACTACACCAATGTTTGGAATTAATTAGTGTATTGTTTAATTGGCATCTCTTGTTATCTGTTTGTTTGGTTTATTTATTCATTAGTGGTGTTTGTGACGGCCATGCGGGTAGTTTGTCACGTACCTCGCCGGACAGTTCACTTTATTTTACTACATTTGGATTAACAAGGGATTTGAGTTTCGACTTGGAGGTTTTTGATTTTGTTTTTGAATATAAGAATTATGTTACATATATTTTTGTACAGATTTTATACCTGTGTTTTTTTAACAATTTGTATAATCAACAGTATAAATATGTAATACATGTCCAAAAGACAACTAGAGTATGGTTGTCACAGTGCAATGCGCGCACCCAATTTAATTTCAAAGTATGAATCCGTGGGTGGCCACACAAATCGGGGCGCAACACATATATCAGGGATCTTGTAGGGATTGATTACACCTGTCCGTCACGATTAATACAATATTGTGTGTGATTCAAATTGAATTAGTGGGCCATTGTCGATGTAGCCGCGTATGTTCCTCTGGACTATTGCTTTTGAATATTTAGTAGTCAATTTGGGATGTGTTGTGATTCGATTTGGGTAATAAGGGCCGCTGAAGGATGCTCTGATTAGCTCTTTTGTTGTAATAATTACATAATTAATTGCAATAATTATGATTGGCATTTTGTTTTGTTTTTTTTAAACTTCATTGTAAATGTTCTTTCGTCTCCTTACCTGACGTTTAGATACACTTTCAAATGATCATGGTATCCAAATTTAAGAGGCGATTGTATTTCGCATGAACAACGCCGCAAGCGAGGGTCTACTATTCTATAATTATCGGTAGAGTGTGACCCCACATTACAAGCCGGTAAGTATAATTGAAAACGGTTTCTTAACATCGAAACCCTCCATTTTTCCAAGCAATTGATCACCAATGAACACCGAACGCGCCAATATTTGATCAGAGCCTTATTTACATTGTTCACCGGTGATTCGGTGATGGCCTGTTTGATCAGCTGTGGGGGGCACGTTTGTAGTGTATTGTATAGTTTAATTGTTATTTGTAATTACAACAAATATAATAATCAATTAAAATTACGTAGTCCCCTCATCATCTTTTTATAAAGCAAATATTTAAAAAAAATATTGTGCAAAACAGTATAATGTAACTTTTAGTTTTATTTTATTTTAACCTGTACACATAAATATGCAATCATATCGAGATGTTAGTGAGGAGAGATTTGTAGCAAGACAAATACTTTGTAAAAGTTTTGAGTTTTTATAGTACATTTTGGGAAACTCCTATCAACAGATGTTATATCTTCTAATATATAAAATTCTCGTGTCACAGTTTTCGTTGCCATACTCCTCCGAAACGGCTCGACCGATTCTCATGAAATTTTGTGAGCATATTCAGTAGGTCTGAGAATCGGCCAACATCTATTTTTCATCCCGAAATTCCCACGGGAACTGCGGGGCACAGCTAGTTATTTATACAAATTAATTTCTAATAGAATGCATGTAAGTAAATGTTAAGTAAGTATATAAAAAAAATACGTTTAAAATTGTAACAACAATCCAAAATACCAAAATACCTTAGAAAACGAAAAACAACTGCTTGTTTTACGGTAATTAAAATTAAAACTGTACTAATTGTCGGATTCGAATATCGTGATTGGGGCGTGAGGCGCGGGCGTGAGACGCGGGGGGCGCGGGGGCGGCTCTTGTTGAGCATCCACTTTCAAAGCGGTTCAAGCATCGCATCGCCATTACTCTAAGTGGATTAATTACGCAGATGATCTTCACGTAAATTAGTCTAACAGCAGTATAGTGTTACATCCTCCTCGTGCTCCCAGCTCGTGTGGTACGTATCGAGCGGAGTCGGCGGCGGGAGGCAGTCGGTAACTCGACGCGATACCAGTAATGGAAACTGACGTCTTATGTGTGCCTGTCTGCAGAGTACCTGGTTGTAACTTGTACTGCCACTAGTATGGGTTAGATCCTGTTAAAGATTTTGTTTTCAACATCTCAATGTGTTTAAGAATAGAAAGTATCTAGAGTGTTTTAGAAACTTTTGTAGTGAAAGACCAAAGTTTAAAATCAAGATGTTTAAGTATAGAAATAAAATTAATGGTATTAATAATACATTTTTTGTCTGCAGACCTAAATTTTTAACAATCATTAATCCTCTTTTACATTACTCTTTCTTTACTTCAAAGTGCGACCACTGGACATTGGACATTCAGAACTACTTTCCCATTATTATTATTAAATGTGGAAACAGATTATTTTAAAAAGCTTTCATATATATTTATTGCAATTAAATTGTAATTAATTTGGATCATTAGTATTACTTTTAGCATATGCCGTTGCGTTTGTTGATTCATGTACATTCGGAACTGATCAAATGACAATCTGCCTATTAATATTAATTGTACATATGTGCATCATATACATACTTACAGAGATATTTGGTAATCAATTATGGGTGACGTATGGACGGCAGTGATACGCAACGATTTTAAATATGTACACATTTGTGATTTGATTTTAATGTGGGTAAAAGGGTTATCAATAAGTGATCTGATTCTCATTATTCTTTGAGCTACAGATTTTTAATTTTTGTTAATTTAGACCTTATTTCGGGGATGTACGACTTAAAATAGAGTATCGCAGCGGATGAGCTGAGCTCCACAGTGCACCTCGGTAAAGTGAGGTGTCGCACACAATGGCCCATTGTGCCTGAACCTTCACAAAATAAGCGTTTAATTAAAAACATACGCGTACCATTTTTTCTGTCAAAGTATTGAGTCGAGACTACATTTGGGGAGAGTGAATGTAGACTGATTATGTTCATTCATCTTTGCTCGGTAATAACTTGAATGCTTGCTGATGAATTGATCAAGTAGCGCGCACAATCCATGAAATTTGATGTTATTCAAAATCTGTGCCGTTGATTGTGTATTGATTGTAGGATATCAGTGTTACTCGTGCTGGGAGCCACCTAATGATAACATACAATCACATCATAAACAATTTTCTGACAGAAAGGTTCTTTTTATAAATTGCTGCATAATTCCGATCAATCATTTGGGAACTTATTGATTCATTTTTGTAAGGCTTTCTTACTGAGAATACCCCAATTAAGAGAGGGTTGGGAGCATTGTGAGTGACAGGGAGATTTTTAAGTTTGGGTCGATTCTGAGAATTACGATTTAGTCACTTATGTACAGTACATCAATACTATCCCAACGCTGCTTTGATTCATTATAATTTTATTTCGGAATAAATTTATATGTTGGCAAGTAAAACCGCAGGACAACAACAACAACAACCAAAGCTCAATACCCAAAATCAGGAAATACATTACAAAATGATAAATAGAATTTAATAAAACATACACGTGAATAGTTTACGAGGTGCGTTACTCACAGTGGCGGGTAACGTAACAATCAATAAACGTCAGTTTAGGCATGTGGTACACGATCACATTACCGGGTGATTAGCGGCGGCTGGAGTCGGCATGTTGGCCACTCAATTAATTAGGTACGCGAATCATCCACCGCCCGCCGCCGCCGGTCTGTGTGTTACTGGCTCAAGGGATGCGAGTAATGCACCGTCATCGCTGTATTACTGCACTGTATCGGGTACAAAGGGCAGGCATAATGCTCTACGATCTACGATAACAGCAATTAGTATGGAGTTTATTAGGATAGTGTAGAAAACTTCTTCTTCAAACCTATTCGGTTTGGGCCCCAAAAAGCATTAATGAAGGGCTTACAGAAGAAGACTTTATCTGGGGGCACGGCAGTGCCCCCCGCCAAGTCGAGCGCGAAGCAAACACTGCCGTACCATCCTTTACAGGAACCCTTTCGCCGCATTTTCAGGCCCCTATTTGACAACCTCTGGATAAGCCCAGAACGCTAAAATTTTCGTTATCCAGTAAGCTATACAATCACATACTTAAAATAAAATTTCAAGTCTGTAGGTCATTTAGTTCCCAAGTTAAGCGAAAGCAAAGTTTCGTATTTATGACAGACACTCACTCACTCACTCACTCACTCACTCACTCACTCACTCACTCACTCATGATCATCAAAATAGAACTAGTACTTCCCATAAACCTAGAGAGCTGAAATTTGGTACAGAGTTAGGGTTTAATGGCCACATAAAGGGAAAACTATAAAAACTGGGATAATCGAACGGGAACGGGAATTATACGGGAATGGGAACGGGAATTGTAACTCAAGAACGGCTGAACTGATTTGGCTGAAAATTGGTGGGGAGGTAGCTTAGAACCAGGAAAAGGACATAGGATACTTTTAATCCCGAAATTCCTACGGGATTGGGAACGGGAATTTATTACTCAAAAACGGCTGAACTGATTTGGCTGAAAATTGGTGGGGAGGTAGCTTAGAACCAGGACAAGAACATAGAATACTTTTAATCCCGAAATTCCCACGGGAATAGGAACGGGAATTTATTACTCAAGAACGGCTGAACTGATTTGGCTGAAAATTGGTGGAGAGGTAGCTTAGAACCAGGACAAGAACATAGAATACTTTAAATTCCGAAATTCCCACGGGATTGGGAACGGGAATTTATTACTCAAGAACGGCTGAATTGATTTGGCTGAAAATTGGTGGGGAGGTAGCTTAAAACTATTTATCTATAGATACTTTTTATCCCGAAATTCCCACGGAAACGCGAACGGGAACTACGCGGGTGAACTTAATAATATAATACTACTCCTAAAAAATAAGTGTGTCAAATAAGAAAATCTAATAAAATAAATCAATATAAACAAGTTTTAACAAAAAGAAATGAAATCCCACCAAAAACATTCTGTAAAAAACTAGCCAAGTCTCGATGGAGCTGCTTGTTTAACTCTAAAAAGTAATGAAATCTAGACAGACTCGTGCCAAGTCTAAGGTTCCTTACTGCGATTTCTTTATTATTATAGTTAATGTTGTGTGACTTGGCCGTTGAAGGGTACACATGTATGTACACAAGGGTACAAAACTAGGTGCTCCATGACGCTATTGCACCAATCTTAAAAAATCCAGAACCTATCCATTGACGATAGAAAATTAGCTTAATTATAGCCACTTGAAAAATGTTGATTCAATATCCAGTCAATTATAGGCTTGATAAAGCTGCGTATTTTAATAATGTTATAACATTACGTGTAAACAAAATTGACGTGTACCCACTACTAACCTTTTAAACAATGTTCAACGGCCAAGTCACACAACATTAACTATAATAATAAAGAAATCGCAGTAAGGAACCTTAGACTTGGCACGAGTCTGTCTAGATTTCATTACTTTTTAGAGTTAAACAAGCAGCTCCATCGAGACTTGGCTAGTTTTTTACAGAATGTTTTTGGTGGGATAGTATTAACTAAAAGGATAATACTAAATCATTCGAGTCCGTAACCGAATGAGAATGAGATGAAGAATATTTGTATTTGAAAGTTCTTCGAAAGCCAACATTCAGCCACTTACGCACTTATAAGATATTTTATCTGAAATATGTGAAAGAACTTTCCACTAATAACGTAAGATATACGCATTCGGATGATTTGGGGCGATTTACAGTAGACAGATTCACTGGGCACTAGACTTTGAGGAGCTTACAAGCTGTAATTACAGTAATAATTACAGAGGAAACCAGTAGTACGTCAATAATAATTATGTAAATGTTGTTGTTTGTCATAACATAATGCGTTATCAATAATGTATTCTTAGGCGCGGTGGTGGCCAAGCATTGCAACAATATCACGGTCAATTAATTAAGGGAGAGAGTGACGTGCGACGGCGGCGGGCGACGCGCACTTACCTAATTAATGTCCCAGAACGCGGCGTAACATTGTTATTATATGTTATTGTTACCTCGGTAACTGCCCGTGATCCGGTTACGCCGCGCGCCGCACAATGCGCGCTGATTCCGCACGTCTCTCATTCGATTACATTCGAATAACAATCGCATTTCGATCCTCCGATGTGCATCACACATTGATACGCATCTTGGAGATGCTTTAACACACGAATAATCAAGTTTAAGTTAGTAATCGATTGTACAAAAGCCAACTCGTAGTATTAATTTTAGAGGAAGGGTCTCAGAGATTCAAAATCCAAAGTTGGGACTCCCCCATAACGCAGCACTTGACACATCGTCCCAACGCCAATGGCACTGAACTGAATAAGGACAAAAATGTGTATTATTGCATATGGAATGATCCGCGAGCGATATGAGCCACATTACTCGGCGGTATCATAACTTCAATAAGTCACCTTCGGCCGACCAAATACGAGGGGCGAGGGGAACAATTTAGCAGCAATTTTAATAATAAGTCTCTGGCATTTCTATTATAGCCGGGAGGCGATCAGGTGGGCCCCCTCAGGGTTTAATAACTCACGATTAGCCTATTGGAATCGCTCTTTGAATGTTTGCTATTTTTTCTATATTACGTATATGAGAGTTTTAATTAAATTAGAAGTTCAGTTCGAGCACGTATTAATATTTAGCGCGTTAACATACGTAGACTGGTCCCATTAGCTGTAATATTATTGGATTTATTGGACCGCGTCTCGAGTAGATATTTATTAAATTACAATTAATATTTATTTACGATACTTAAGTGTGTGACTCACTCGCCGGGTTTTCTTAAGGTGTTTGTTCTTAAGTTTTGTGTTCGGTATATTACATACCTAATACTCAATCTTATAGCACACATATCACCATTAATAGGTGAATCCTATCCCATATATTTCCACTTTTTTCAAAATCTATTCAGTTCATTAGTTGTAAGGATAACAATGATAAGTTTATGCTTTGACATAACACTAAGTATCCAGACATACGTTGATAGTAGAAATTATTCGGAGTGTTATTTCATGTATTGTTCAATATTGTATGCGACATGCACGTACGAAGGTAATGCCATTAGAGGACGTCAGACGCGAGTTTCAATAATTAAAAATCACCCCTAGTTCCACATGGCCGGGGGATGAAGGGACCAACTTAACATTACATCATATCAATTTAATTAAAAAACAAATGGCCGCCGCTGGAATTAATGATTGAATCAGATCCGGTGACATTCGTGATATTCAGATGGGGAATACAACTAAATATTGTCATATGGGTGTCTCGGTTTGGTGGTCTTAAGGTTGGTCAAATGGGTAATTTGATTAGCGAAATATACATATGTCTTTGCTAAGTTTAATTTGTCTAGAAAATAAATTAGAGGAGTATTACGAGTGTATGAAACGCTACGAATTAATTTATGCCTTACAGGGCGTCTTACATAAGAATATTGATCGAGTTACATTATAGTCTTCACAGCTACTTTTTTTTAACAACATACCTTCATTAAATATTTCATTGGTGTCTGTTTTGTTCAGGAATTCCAATTCGAATTGCACTTGGAGGACAATCCGACAAAACAATAAAACGAGTATTTCTCCATGACATTGTAAATGTGATATTTTTTGTTGTCGCTGGCAACCCTATGCGTCTCATAGAGTGGTTCCGCGAAATGAGAATAATAACGGAATGTTTTAATTTCCCTGCGAGTGACGGGTCACGTGGCCCCCGCCGGCCCCGCGCCCCCCACGAGCCCCGCGTGGCCCCCGCGTGGCCCCCGCGCGTGCCCCGTGCACCGCCCGCCCTGTCATCGTCACTGCTTGCACCGGACAATTAGCTCGCTCATGAGATTAAACAACGAGAACATTTGACACACTTTTAGAGATCCGCACACACTTTAAAATATTTTAATAATTAAAATGTTTAAATTTGGGTAACAATGTGTGGGCAGCGAAATACTTTGGTCGTGGTCTAGACTTTTTGTTTCCAATTTTAATAATTTGGCATTTTAACAGAGTCAAGTTAAAATTAAATACTCGGATATTACTGAACTGACATAATTAGTCGGACCTGCCTGGACAAATCCTCTACTTACTGAGAAGAAAAATCATAACGTTAGCAATCACTTTATCACCTTATAGCAACCGACAACAGAGTTCTAACTAGATTTATCAACTTTGTCTAACTAGTGTAAGAAACTTATAAGAATATGATTAACACTAACGAGTACACTTCTAGTTGGTATTATAATTTCGAACCACCTATTGATGCACACTTAAAATTAAAATATGCACGGAACCCACATCATACAGTGTCGCCCGACGCACGGCTGGCTAATTTTGATAATGTTAGCTCTATCGGAGTGGTCCCTGACAGCCGCCCGCGCCGCCATCGCCAGTCGCCCGTCACCACGGACGAATTACTACGTTAATACTTACTTATATTTAATAAAATAATTCTAGTTGTAACGATGACAAAGGGTATGATTATTGTTCAGTGATTTCTTATGAATTGGTTAAATGTAGAGTACTGTATGGGTTCGACCGATCTCGCTAAATAAAGACATCACGAACATACCACAACCAAAGAGTCTTATATATTGTTAAACGTAGTTTTATTTCAACGTGTAGTATAGTTACACTCCAAAACCTTATAAAAACAATATCTAAATTCATGCTCTACCAAAGATAGATACTCGTACATACGTTTTAACAGAATTAATTATTCCATTCTATATTTAACTGAATAATTTTAATTAAATCTTGTTTTTATGAGATTATTTCACATTTTTATTTATAGAGGCGACTAACAATAAACCCGCACGAGCGGAAAATTAATCACGATTGGTGCAAAAAAAGAATTAGTGAGTGTCAGCCCTGAGCGCGCCGCATTACAGTGGCAGCCCTGAGCGGGACAGAATGCGAGGATTACTTACGTCGCCGATACCATCTTATTTGGTCAGTGCGCACCACAATTAAATACTTATATTATTTGGAACTTGACCTTACAGTTGGCTTCACATTTATTATTCATTTATTATATTGATAGAGTTATTAGGCCATCTGAGTAGTCTAGAAGAGAAGGTATCAAGAATGAAAACTTAAGACCTGAGTCATTTTTAAGTTGACGACCACTCGTGACATTTCAAAGTTGCAGATGAAAATTGCAAACTTATGTAAAGATAAATATGGCTGTGTTTTAGTTATCTGAAAACCTCAAAAGCCAGTTATTATTGAAAGATATTTTGTCATGTTAAAAATAACTTACAAATAGGTAACATGATTAGTTGTGTATCGGGTTCGGTTCCCGTGGCCGGCAGTGACGTGTACCGTGTACCGGAGCTATGAATTAGCTCCAATTAAAATTAATTAGCTTCAGAACACAGTCTGCAAACCAAAACAACAAATCAAACAGATACAACCGAGATACGATCCTTGGATAAGGGCTGCGATCTCTCAAACGAATATCGACTCTATTTTTATTAACAATAAGGTATAAAGTATGTTGGCACTGATTCATTGTTACCATGAAATGAATATATTTTTATTCCTTTTTATAATATTAGTCTATTGGATAATGTAACTCTCGTATCTATATGCTTATAAAAATAAATTACGTGTTGCAAAACTCATAATTGGTTCTATCGATTTTAAATTATATATTTTTGTGTAGTTCGTCAATAGACTGTTCATTACGAAGGAAACAGGAATCACGCAGGCTAAAACAAAAGGGATGCAACTAAAGTGATTCTAAACATTAGGTTTCCAAATGGGTGAAGACCACGTGAAATTGCCAGATGAGATGGACGAAGACGCTTATAATTAGGCAACAACAAACATTACTTTCGAAATGTAGAGATGCATGGAGAAGGGAAGGGCAGACTTCTGGGCAGACCTCTGCAGTCCAATGGGAGTATCCCATACTCCCATTGGACTGCAGAGGTCTGCCCATTAAAATACAATAAAAATAAAGTAATACGCAGTGCTAGTTATTTCAGTCTGTCATTGATCATCGCGCGCGGGCGCAGGCGCATGCGATCTATACGCTGTTAATCATATCCGCGCGGCCATTGCCAAAACAACTGGTATTCCTTGTACTTGTGATTTATTGGGCCACTGCTCATTAAAACTTTGGTCTCAGCTTGTTCAGACACAGGTACAGATCAGTTCTTGTAGCGAACTATTTAATGAAATAGAGAATTAGTACAGAATACAGGAACAAAGTATTAATTAGTAGTTTGGATACTGACGGTAACCGCGCGGTGAAATATCGATGGTACTGTTTGTAGACAATAGATAACTTTACTATAATTGGTAGTAACTACACACATCAAAAGTGTCTAGGGATCAAGCATTTTTATGCGGATTTCTTGAGATTGAGATGTGGCTTTGTAATAAATTTATGATTTTATAAATTTATATGGATCCTTTTTGGTGCATTTCATAATTTGAATCAGGAACTGTGAATCAAATTCGAGTAAAAGATGAAAATCAGCTGTCAATATTTTCCCTATAAAAACATACAACGCATTGAAGACATTATTAGTGCTACTGTTTCCCTACTACTGATTAAAACCAACGTTATTATGGAGCGGCGACGTCATTTAAGCAGGGAAGAAATGCTCAGAGCCGTGGGAATGATAGAAGCTGGTTCCCGGCAACGTACTGTGGCTTTAGCTCTGAATACAAGTCAGAGTGTTATCAGTCGACTTTGGACACGTTACCGAAGCACTGGTACCGTGGCTGAGCGCCATGGAGGACGGTATCGCTGCACCACACGGAGACAAGACCGATACATTCAAATCTTAACTCGAAGAGCTCCAACAATAACCGCCATGATGTTAGCCGTGCGGCTTCATCACTCTTCAGGGAACTTAATTAGCGACCAAACAGTCAGAAACCGCTTGCATGAAGTGAACCTTCATTCCCGAAGACCGCTACGGGTACCACCTATAGCAATGCACAATCGTAGGATTCGATATCAATGGGCTCTTGAACACAGAAATTGGGCAGAAGAACAATGGCGTTTCGTGTGCTTTTCTGATGAGTCTCGTTTTGGTATGAGACCGGATACAAGACGTATACGACACTGGAGAACCCCTGGACGCCAACAGCGATTAAAATCCTGCCAGGAAGTCCATCCTTATAGTGGTGGAACCATCATGGTATGGGCGGGTATTTGGATCGGCGGAAGAACTGAGTTGATTTGGATCAGAGGCAACCTCAACGCTCAAATTTATGCTGAGACGATTGTATCAGACGTCATCGTTCCTCTACAAGTGCAAATCGGTCCCTTATTTCAGTTAATGCATGATAATGCACGACCGCACACCGCAAGAGTTGTAAGACAGACTCTCGCCGCAGCTAACATCAATGTCCTGCCCTGGCCTGCTCAGTCGCCAGACTTGAACCCGATTGAGCATGCATGGGATATGCTACAGAGAAGAGCTCTGCGGAATATGGAGGGTATCCAGTCGCAAGAAGACCTTTTTTTGTTGTTGCAACGAACATGGGCGGCCATTCCACAGCGTGATTTGGATGAACTCATTTTGAGTATGCCAAACCGATGTTCTTGTGTTGTTAGTGTTCGCGGTAGAAACACGGATTATTAATTGTTTAAGTTACCCAATAAAATTTTAAAGAAAACTGTTATTTCAGTCTTTTTTTCGAACTTTAATGTTAGTGGTTCAAATGTCAAAAATCCCTTTATTAGGAAAATGGCAAATTTCTTTATTAATGCAAAGGTGACTTGGTTTATCGTTACTGTGACAAACGAAAACACTTTATTTGATGAATCCTTAAAGAAAATTTTAATTAATATCAATCAGGAGAAAAGTTATTGCAAAAATATATGTTGATCCCTAGACACTTTTGATGTGTGTAGTTGCTAGTTCTCAATATTTTAACGCTTAAGTCTCAATCATATTATTACCTTCATCACATATCATACAATAGCTAAACTCTGTCCCTAAACTCGCTTACAATATCAGTGAGTGACACTGGCCAGGTGCACGCATAAAGAATCCCAGCAATTCAATTAGCGGGAAAGCCAGCAGGGGGCGTTGGCGGCTAATAAACATAATATAAATAATCTGTGGCGATAAATCTGCAGCGTTTTATGGCGGGAGCGGGTTGTCAGTTGGTCTAATTAGCGTCAGTGGCGCTTGAGGTCATTTGATACGTCCAGCCCAATGCTAGGTGTCGGAGTTCAAAGGGCTGAGTGCTGAGTGACCAACATTCGCAGAAGGGATCCATGTCAAAGGAACGGACTACTCGGAATGGCTCGGCGGAATGTTTATCCGAACCAATCAGTAATTATGGACATTCCATAAGGTTTGGTTTCTGATTAGCCGTGGTTAACTACTGTGTGGTTATTTTTTTGGATGCTGTAGAATGATATAGTTTTCCGTGATCAAGTTATTTAGGTAGGACAGTACACCTTTTGAATGTGTGTACTTTGGATTGGATCTCGATATTTCATGATTCATAAATATTTGTCATTAAAATATAATCACTTATATCATTATACATACGACATTGTTTTTATGAAAAATTTAAACCCGTATTTTTGTTAATGTACCTACTTACTTACAATAAATTAACTTCACTACAATGTTTGCGGGAGGTCACAGCTGTACATTACGCGTGAATATTAAAATTTTAAAATCATATAAATAAAAGGTATGTACACATTACAACAATAAGTATGTTTTAACTTTACACAAATTAGCGAGTTAAATTCTCGGTAAAATTTAATAATGGGTGCATATTTCAATTAAGAAAATAAGAATTATTTATGGAAGTTCTCTTAATTAAAAGAACAGAGTAATGTTTTATTTTCATCTGTTCAAATATTGTATAAAAGGTAGGTAGTAAATAAACGTTTAAAATCTGTTTTGCAACTTTAAATTCAAAATTCGAGAAACAAACCGTCACTAGTTCGCGCTCGACTCGCACTTGACCGGATTTTTATTGAACAATCAAGTGAATAATAGTAATAAATGTCAGGATGATGTATTAGTGAATGAGTCGGTATTAGTTTTATTATAATTACTCGTTTTAATGTCCGCTGCACCCTTCGCATTGTGGCGGTGGCGGCCTACAATGTTACATTGTAATGTGACGCTATTTTTAACCATTTATCATCATGCACTTATAATTAAAAAACATACTTAATACTTTTAATAAATTGTATCTACTTTTAGGTGGGCAGTTTTCCGCTATTAGACCTCTTTAAATTTGATCGTTAGTTCGTGTTAGAAGAAGCACAAAGTTATTGGATCAACATATATTTTAAAGAAGAAAACAAATGACGCCTTAATATATCATCATTATTAGGATGTCCAAGCATCCTTAGATAAGACGCGATCAGCCAGTAAGTGAGTGAGTGGTAATTGATTTATTATCGTTTGAATAATTGATTTCAACATTTGCGTAATGTAAACGTATGACCTGTGGCGAGTGGAGCCGCGTGCGGGCGCGAGTCGCTCGTATGCCGGATTGTATCGGAGCTCGCACCATTACCTCCATAATTTAATTAGTTTCGAGTGATCATTTCGTTAATAGAGCCGATATTTGGCGGACGGCTCGCACGCCGGCGGCTTTGTCAATTTTAATTAAAGCCCGATAGGTGGACCGAAATGTTGGAATTCTTCGTTAATTAGTCCCGCTCGAGATTTCTAATAATTTAATTAATGGGAGTTAATAAGCTCGCGGCTGTCCCGTCGGTATTCCTGCCACGCGCCGGTATTCGCACATATCGCGTTATAACACGACACGATACGCACACCACCACACTGGTACGGCTGTTTGGGTATGCCTCGCGACACGACACGACACGACGCGATACAGACTGATGTACTCACTACCTCACTTCTGGAATGATCTCGAACGATCTATGTCCAATTAGTGATTGGATTCCTGGACTAACTTACTCACAGCTAACTTGGTTTATTATTAAGTGATTACTGATTAAGTAGCGACTATTTTATCAAATTATGTAATCTGTAACACATTGAACTATGTACTACGAAGTACGGGTACAAGATATTTGGGTATTTTATTTTAACTGTTCTCGAGTAGTTTTGCAGGCAACATTTTAAGTGCCAAGTTGCAAAGCCTTATAGCCTCACTATACTAATATCATTAGTGATAGAAGCCTTTGGTCTGCCGGGGACCACTGATACTTACTTATTACCTTTGTAGTTGTATGTAAATTATCTCCGATCTTGTTTGTATATTTACAGTGTACGTTCTTAATAAATGTGGTACAATTGAGGACCCTCAGTGAGGATATGAGGTAAATTACCGTCAATTTGTTGCAATTCATCATTAGCCCGCCATTACCTCGATGTGAACGACATGCGATACAAAGGAGTTAGAAATATTACTAACATTTCAATTGACCTGTAATTCTGAGGACTGGTTATGTGCTATTTTATACGTATTGGAGGAAAAATTGGATTAATAAAAGCTAATATTCAAATACATTATTTGCGAACCTTCTATAGATATATGTAGAATGTAAGTATATAAGTAGGTGCAGATTGATTTTTAAAACTATCCTTATTAATAACTAAATTTACCTACGTACATACCTACCCAAATCACAAAGCATTCTCTTGAAAGTGTTGTTAGCATTGTATTCTAAAACAGTGTTTTTTATTGTTTCAGGTAATTACAAAAGAAAACATACATCGTTCAACATTTAGAGGTCCGCACTAACTGCATAATTACAGACAAAATTTGGGGTTCAAATAGTGTGCAAATAATTGTCGTTAACTTGGTTCGCTTGGTAAAGATCCCACACAGGAGTAATGAGCTCAAAGTATCCCGATCCCGGTGTCCCGTCGCGCCGGCGGCGGCGAGTCCCTCAAAGGCGCCTGGACAAACACGGGATAATAAAACGCGCTAATATTTGACTTCCCTCCGGAGCGTGATACTTGGAACCTCAATTAAAGTGTCACTTCATACACAACACGAACACACTGCACCACTGTTTGACGGAAGGATGTTTAACGTACTCTCTAGTACTAGAACAACGAACGCTGTTTTATATATATATATATATATATATATTTATTATTTTATTTAAATTTATCGTATCAAGTTTAGTTTGTTACTAATAATGTTTTACCTAGACTTAGTGTTAGAGTGTTGAGCTATAAAGTCGCTTTTAACGAGTAAATGTCCATTCTAGTTCGATGATCACACGTTGTGTGTGAAAGTATCGTCGGATAGTTTGTGGTTCCGCATCTAATCCCGGTACCTGTGATGGTGCCTCTGAAAATGGCGGAAATTGAAAATAAACATTTCATCTGTGCGTTCGGCCGCCCGCCGCCCGCCGCCCGCGCCCGCCACGCACTGCCCAAATTGACAATACAACCAATTTGACGCACCACGCCGACCACCTTTGTATGGAATTGAAAAATAATATTACACTTTTTTGATAGCGGAGCACGTCGCGCCGCGAATCTCGAAAATAAACTATGTGCCCTCGGCATGCGGTTTGTTTTGATTTAATGCAAGTACTCGCGCTCTCCCGACTGTTTGCTTACCTTCTACAGTCACTCTGATAGTAATGTATCGCTATTTTAAAATAATAAGCAGGTCGCACCGGGATCGGTACTTCGATTGATCGTTGTAAACCGACACAGGCTTGTACAAAAAAAAGGTAGCACTCCGGGAGTGCCGGCAGAAGTGAAAACTTCAATATTAACGTTGTGTTTAATTATAAGTATAAAAGTACTATCATTTATGAGGTAGGACGCTGTACATAAACACACACGGTCATTCGCGCAAGCGCCCTGTGCCGCCTAAACAGAGCAGCACACTCAGGCACGGTAGAAAGAGTGGGAGATACTAGTTCCTCTCCCTTCCCCTCGATCTTACGCTTTTTCGATCAGCATCACGTGACCCTGACGCGAGTTTGAAAGTTTTTACCCATACAAAAAAAGTGCTCAGCGCCGCTAAAGAAGTTTTCACTTCAAAAGTAACAGTGAATCAGACGCGAGGCAATTTATTGTAATGTAAAATTTTGCATACAATCGAATCAGAAACAAATACATTTTAATAAGAACCATTACAATAAAAACATAATTTTCATCTAAATACAATTCACAAAAGTATGCTTATTCCGAATTTGAGTAAAGATACGTAAAGCTCGTGATACAATAACAATGAAACGTATCATTAGTTGGTTATCGCGTCGCGGGCGGGGGCGGCGCGCGGAAGTGCGATAACGTACACACTCATTCATTCAGTTTTTATACCAATATTGGATTGTAAACAGCACTAAATGGACACTCAACATGTAAGTTATTGTTTTATTTCATTATTTTAGGGTTTATAATATTCTTTAGTAGTAAAAATTAATATATTTGTAATAAACTATTTTTAGCTGTCGTAAAGTCAGCAACGAAAGTTGATTTTGATTATCATATTTAAGTTCAAACTTTTATGAATTATAAAAGCAGAATATGTTTTTAGATTCACTTAATTCTTAATCCGTCTTTTTACAACCAATTAGTTAAATTTAGAAAATCGTATTTGAATTTGGAAAATACATAATACACAAATGTAACTTTCGATTCAGTGATAGATATACAAAGTGCTAATAGAATGAACTCGCGTTTCTGCTGCAGAAACGTGAGTTAATAATTTATAGTTCTAATAATAATTTATAGTTACTTATTTGGTTATCAATCAATTAAGATTCCTTTCATAACTCTTGACGTGCTTTTCCTTCACCAAATGTGAGTGATACAAGTTCATGTAAAATACAATTGTTTTCTTTTATTTGTCATCCATCGTATTCCTAGAACAGGTATATATTTTATTTATTAATATACTAATTAACAACTGTGAGATAATTCGATTGTGGTCGCCAATTAGTTTAATAAGGTCTACAAACATCGCCGTTACTATTTAAACCCTAATTAAAGTCTTTATTATAATATGTGTGTTTCCTGTAACAAAAACATTTTAATTGATGAAGTTCCTTCTCGAGGATTGATAACCGTTCAATCGGAATTATTAATTAATGATCATCACTAATTAATTACTTATTAATTGAGTGCGATAACACACATTGTTATCCTACTTGAAGTGTAAATGATAATGGAGGTACCTATCTACTCGTACATGAGCTTCTGTAGTTTTTACAACTAATGGACTAGACTAAACCTGTCAACACATTTAGTTAAATCATTAGATTTCTTACCGGAATCAATCTAATAAATTGTTGCTTAATAAAGATTCTGTTAATTAAGTTGTATATTGTTTACTAAGTAAACACACTTTTATAGCTAATAAAACTTTCTAGGTTCAGCATAAAATGGAACTTGAACTTCTCGAACTAATTCTCCAAAAGTAGGTTCTATAAGCGAGCGGACTCAGAAATACAGGCAAGTGGTAGCCGCAGACATTTATCACGGAGTAGGCTTAAAATATAACACAAGTACAAACCAATCGAATAAATGGCGATAAATAAAACATAGCGGACTCTATCTCCGATACGTTCTGTCTAATCCAATAAATGTTTAATAAGAATTAGGTGATGGCGGCCCTCGCACTCACTGCATTACAAGGGGCTGCATATCGGAATGGACCCGCGAGTGGGCGGCGCAACGCAATGACGAACACAATCTACGTCCTGGGTGACATTAGTATAATGTTCTTGATTTCCTTAATTATGGAGAAGTAAAAGCTTTTAGAGTAATTATTTCTCTTGGAACGTGTCTCATACTGGCATAATGTTATAGTAAAATAATGAAAAGTTGAAAAACCCGTGCCTAACTGATATAAAAAGCAATACGAGTGAAGTATGGAGCTCGTGGAATACATTTACAACTGGATTGAATGTTAATTGTTGGAACGAGCGAGTGCACTCCAATAACCGAGTAAGTTAATTATAAAAGGCAATTGATTTAAAAGGAGCGGAGTGCGGTGTCGTGGCCGCGGTATGAGTAACAGAAAAAGTTTTCAATTTCACTAAAAGGGACTGGTTTGTCTCACAAGTCTCGTCTGGTTATCGGCTTGTAATGTATGAAGTTGCTCGCCGCGGCTTTATTTTATAACTCACTTCTCGTAATAGGCTCCAACACAGTTTAATTCAATTTGGTGAGGCGACGCCCTTCATTACTCTTTGATAAACATTGCCTTCGTTCCTTAAGACAATTATACACATCTTGGGATTGTCTCTCTGTCCATCTGAGTGGGCGAGTACTCTGATGGTAATAGGCCCCATTGGGGACCAGTCCCGCCTTGCTAGTCAGCCGGCAGTCGGCTGTTGCAGCGCCATTCGAAATGTATGCATCAGTTATAGTCGCGGGACTCGCGGGAGGTAGATGGATGATATCGACGTCATAAATGAATCCATAAACATGCTCCATAAATTATGATGACAACGATTTGGAACATTTTACAACAGCTATCAAAGATACTTTACGATCGATGGGGATGTGACTGCATCTCGTCTCATAATTAATACGTATCGTTTGTTTTTATAATGCAATAAAAACATGTATATTATCGGTGCTAGTGACGTAACGTTACATCGTTGTCGTTACGATAACGTTACGCTGACACGTTATGTATTTTACTTATCATAAAACGTTTTCGATTTTATTACCTCGCGCCAGTAAGAGTACTGGTACAGCCTCCTAGTGTGCGACGTTATATTAACAACAGTATTAAATTGTAACCCGACCGACGCTATTAACCAGACTACTTTTAATTAATTCCTCTTCGAATGTTTAAGTAATTGCTTTTCCATTGGCTGGCCTTAATTAATACTCATTGACTTAATTAGACGTTTTATAATGTCATAAGTAGTACGCGGCGATATCGTAAGTACCGAATGCGAGGGAGATGTGCTCTACACTCTACATGTAGTAGTAGAGCCAATAGTTCACTCGTCCACTAACTGTACTCGGATGCGAAAAATCACATCTCAAACGAACTTCGATCGGAATCGAGTTGGACATTTCAAACAGATAAACCGATATCCACCCGTTATAAAGCAAACTTTATAGTTTTGTTTTTGGCAGTTCTGACAGCGTTTCTATCTACTTATTTGTTCCTCCAGCATCGTCTTACCGAGGTGAAACTTTTAACTTTCTATACGTATATTACACCTGAGTATAGTGAGTATCACTCGGATGGTTCCCCAACTTGTTTATCGACAGTTCTCCGTGAGACTGTGACTACTGCATTCGGATCGGAGGTGTCGAACTGTCTACAATGTAAACAATAACCGCTCTCGAGGGCAATAAAACTATGATTATTGCCATCAATATGATCGTTAGTGTAGTAACGAGATAGTTAACGTGTTGTGATAAGGCGGTCCGAGTGCGGTATCGGCGCAGGTAGACGTGCCTTCACCCGCACAATGAGAGCAGACACCTTAAAACAATAAAGCCGAAATTGCCACAATAATCGGGCCCTCATGATCGCGCCGACGGCAGACAATGGGCCCGATTACCCGATAGAGGTTTAACCGAATAGCAGCTAACTCGATTATGTGGCCATCCGTGATTGTATTTGAGCGTATTAATGTTTGAATGTCGTTATATTATTGGTGTGAGAGGCCGTAATCCGGTGCTCGCGGTGGGTGGCCCTCACTCGCCTAGCGCCCGCGCCCGGCCCCGCTCGCCGTCATTACGCACTATCTCTACGGCTCGCCATTGTTACGGCCCTTTAATGTTCATTAAAATATCTTCAATCTTGTTAACTCGGTTTCGTGTGCGTTTACTGTCGCTCTAATTAGTACTCATTTACACGTAATTAATTAGAAATATTTTTGTTTAATTACTTCCTCTATTAAATATTTTGGTACTGTTGCAATTACTATCTGATAGTGAATATAATAAAAAGAAGAATGTAAATATGAAAGGGGGGGTTCTTTCGAATAATATTTATCTAGGGATTTACCTATATGTAAGTACCTGGTTTTATTATGCACATAGAATAGATACATGTCGTACAAGACAACCACTTCATGATCAAAGTGAGCCGTGTACTAAGCGGGTGTGTACGTGTGCGTGTAATTACAACGCTTGTAAAGATGACGGCGAGCGTCGGAAGTGCACCCGGCACGACTCCGGCACGACTCAGGGACGGTGCGGGACGGGACGCGGGACCGATACACAAACGAAAGCAATCTTCTAAATACGTGCACCGCGAATGAGAGGGATGCTCTACTTACATGATTATTAAATATATATTTATAAAATTAAACTTTACTTAATTAATATGCTGTTAGTGTTTACGTGGTATTCAACTTTTTGGTAAAATATACCTTCTTGCAAATGTCATTATGGTGGTCCACTGCTGGCCTCTACTAATTGTTACCAGCGGGGAATAGTAGAGTACATTTTCTGACTTGAAACAACAACATAAAAATAAAAAGCTCTACATTTTAAAATTCGTGTCAATAAATAATTCAATTGTTATGTGACCGTGTTTCGTATTAAAATCATAATATTTCCAAAGGCGGTTCCTGCTAAGTCTCAATTAAAATTACTCAGTTTATTTGGCAGGACATTACGCGGTGAAATGTGTTCTCGTGTCGCACGAACTACTAATGTTATTATTCTTTGTTCAATTTCACTTTTTAACTTCATCCCGTCCTTGACTGAAATATATTCTTTATTATGCTAATAAGCAGCTAGTAATATTTTGTTGAATTGTTTTTTTTCAAATAATTCTATCTGTATCAGTAATTCGGTTAACCGAACTGATTAGACTTACGATAACAGAAGATCGGTTTGAATAATACATTCAAATTCCCTCAGCTAGAATTTGTATACCGAGGACCATAAAGAACCTCTTCAAACCAAAGTTCTGTTGCACATGGCACCCGGACTTTTGAGCCACTTCTATCAAGAGATAAAAGTGATATGGGCCAGTATGTCTAGATAAAAATTAAGTTAATGACAGTTGAAGTAGAGCATCATTCAAGTCGTTGGTTGTTTGAATTATTTACGTTCTCGTCTCGTTACGCGGGTGTCGTTTCCGCAGGTGTGGCAATCATATTGTCTCGTGCTCTTGACGAGGGAGCCCTTCACCCCCCCTTCCCCGCCCCTCCGTCCTCCACAAGAGTGAGACTATTCTTTAATCTCGCTGATGAATTATGATTCCGGAGTGCACTCAATTCAATCCTATTACTCGTGGAGTCGTCCTTAATTGCCTTTTTACTAATGATTGTTTATCTAATAAGAGGACGAGTGTCCGATTGTCTGTTTAGTGAGTGAGGAAGTGAGCAATGGATAGTAGAGTTGTAAATATATGAGACTCGTTTTATTGAAAGGTAAATATTGCAGTGCTGAGTGCGGTCTTCCATTATAGTCGTTTTAATATGAATACATACATCTCTTGAACATATCGGTTATATATTGTTCACCTTAAATCACAGATAGAGCGCCGTTAAAATAATTTGCTTAATGGAGTTCGGACAATGTGTGGCGGTTCGAATAATTTACGTTAATGCATTTACCTGAACAGAAAATGCATTCAGTGCGCACATTAAAACACGCGGCCAAAAAACGTTTATGAGCCGCAGCGGACCGCGCGGCGTGGCGGCGGCGGTAATAGCGCGCCCTGGGACCACAAACACCGATTACCGGACCAAACATAGAGCTCCCGAAACAGCCACGTGAAAATTTAACGTGTAATTGATTATGAAGTTGGCTACTAATGGCCGAAAATAGTTTCTAATTTGGTATGTGGCGTATAACTCGGACGGCGAGTTAATGATTCACACCGGAGTCGGACGGGCTCGTCCCCGGCGGCCGGCGGTCCTTCAGTTACCATACGAGGCACACCGCACCGCACCGCCCGCTTATCCGTTTAATAACCAACAAATTAACCTCTCACTGAACCATACGTCGGACGCTAACTAACGTTCCGTCGTTGGTTAGTATCACCGTTTAGTTAGCTCTTTATTTTAACTGACAACTGGATGAAAAAGAAATATACAAAATGATATCGTTGCGCGTTGTACTCGTACAACGTTATTATGACGTAGTTTTAACAAGCAACTAAGTTAGCGCACTTTCTAAGGATTCGATACCTTCTAAAGACGAAAATAGAATCATTGTAACCGGTTGTTAAGAGTTATGATTATGACGTACAGACGGCCGGAGTGTACATACTTAAGAAATTGAGGATAAACTTATGCTTAAGCGAAGTTGTCGTAACAGACGTTATAATTTAAATTAGTTTATGGCTTTGCAATGTAACGTTGAGTTAAAGTTTAATGTATTTGTTGTGATCGGTGATGATCCTGTCGAGCCGGGCCGCACTAATCATATAACCGGAACACAGCACTGCTCTTTGCGTCGCCACGTTTTTTCGCTGAACAAGTTAATGCACTCCGGCGAGTTATCGCATTTCGCAACTAGCCGCCATTTTTCACGGCTGTCGTTTGTTAAATCCTAATTCGTGCGTATTGACGTTTCGAAAGTGACTGTTAATGGAAGGCGTGATCTTTTTTGCTTGAGTTTCGTCTAATCTCGGCGGTTATGGGTTGTTTGGGAAGTGGCGTAGCGTGTCGCTGTCAACCAACACTAATTGTCGGCCGTCTCTCTCACCAGTACCAGTACCTACCACTGCCACCGCCATCGGTCACACAGTTTTTGTTAACAATTCAAGTACCTTTTGGTATTGTACTGAAACCGAGCTCCGACTAATTGCCCGTATTCGGTCGATGCAAGTGCTCGCTCCGAATTAGAACAATATCATATTTCGGAACGAATATTTCAGTTTGATTTGACCGGCTGGTAATTAATGAAACGAACGTAATACAATTAGACGCGTGCTCTGTTAATGACTGTTATTTGTTTAATGCGGTATCGCAATGATTTATTGGTATTCATTATGTGGGATATGACCACTAATTAGTAGTTTCATGCAATCGATGCGGTTTCATATCTAATTTAAAAACCTATCTAATGGCCGCCACGATATTTACACCAGTAGTATAGCGAGTTGCTATTTTCAACATCAGTATTATGTTGTAAGCTCTATGATCTTCATTTCGTTGAATGTTACATATGTCGTCGATGCGTACCATAACAATGTAACTGTAAATACTATTCTTAGATATATCTTGTAAAGACACGTGGCACGTGTTGACTCAATACAAGTGTATTGGCACTTCACAATGTGTACAGGAAAACAGAGAATAATATCACATTATCTTCGGATTATAAGTGGTAGGAGTGTATGATAGTTTGTGTGGGCGAAACTTACGTCCATATTGCATTCTATGTCTGACTTACATAATATTATATTACAAATTAAGGGTTTTCTGAGAAGTCTGCTTTTTGCATAATATCATGAAAGTGGGATGATAGATAGTTTCCCGGTGAGCGAGTGAGTGAGTGAGCGCAGTACCGTGGGACACGTTCACGGCACGCGGAATCACAACACAGTTGATTAGCTTCCTCTGTCGGTAAAACAAACAGCCATTGACACAATTTGTCGGCGCGGAGTGCATGCTTCCGTTCGATATCCGTACACCATTATTTATGGCGATCGGACGCATTCTCCAAAACACAAAAATAAGAGTTGTGCGCCATTCGTCACACGGCGCACAATACCCGCCATTGTTTCGGGCACGTTGCTTCCTAATGTTCGGTTCCGTTGTACCAGAAAACTAAATCGGACGATAGGTACGAGGGGAAAAAATGGAAGGTCGGCGCGGAGAGCAGTGCGAGGCTGCACCGCCAGTCGCCGCCTTAATTGATTTGTATTTAAAGTATTAATGAACCGCGACGCGCCGACGGCCGCAACGCGCCTTCACATTATTGCTCATTGCTACTTTTTGTTACACGATTACAAACATTTTTTATTAGCCGATATTTAAAGGTCCATAATTTATTATAGTTCAGAAACCGCCGGATCGTGTTTCACGTTCTCATTAACCGGTCGAGTAGTTGTGCTAATTTTTTCAAGAATTATTACAGGCAATACATTTCATGGTTGTGAGTTTAATGGTGTAACGTGAAATGGTCTTTGTGAGTTTGTAGTGTTCGGAGTCGATTGGTGTGACTTATGGATTCAATAATGAGCGGATGTCGGTCGGCTCCAGCCAGCCATTGTTACCGCACACCACCACAGTCCGCCATCACACGACATTATTATTAAAAAACTGACTGCTCTCAATGTATTCAATAAATTATCAATAAAGATTAATGAATAAGGAATTGAATTACAATTGCAATAATGTGACTTCGTAACAACGATTTTTCTCACATTTTGGAGGTATAGCTTCAACTGAACACGTCTTGCAAAGCAAGTTCGTTAATACCTAATGTAGCTACAATAAACTGATGTGTATACCTTGTCCCGCAGTGTGAGAGGCGCACGCCCCATCAGGCGAGTGGCAGTCCTCCGTTGGGCTCGCACTTGCTCGGCATGGAGGTGACGAAGGAGGCGCGCGCGTCGCCGCTGCCCGCGTCCGCGCAGCAACCGGGCGCGGCGGCTGGTCAACAGGCGCAGCAACCGCAGGTGGGTGCCTAAGAGAGAGATGTTATTTGAAAAAGCTTTTTAGAAAATTGGGTTAAACATACTCTTTTTTCGCTGGGAAATGCGTTCAGTCGCATATTCCCGGAGACTTTGAAGGGGAAGACTTCGGGATGTTATGTGATATCCCCTGCCAGTTTTGATTCCAGATCTGATCCATTGACATCCTTGCCATTCCGATCTGATCCCTTACATTTTTGACAGGAAAGTATAGTCAAGGAAACAACAATTATTCTTGTAATGACCGTGGTACCTGTTGTATGTGTAGATATGCGCGGGCTGCAGCAAGGTGATAACGGAGCGGTACCTGCTGAAGGCACTGGACCAGCTGTGGCACGAAGACTGCCTCAAGTGCGGGTGCTGCGACTGCCGCCTCGGGGAGGTCGGCCACACGCTCTATACGCGCGCCAACCTCATCCTCTGCAAGAGGGACTACTTGAGGTCAGTATGAGCTATACATTGGTACGCTAGGAGACATCCCTTAAAATCTTTGGCATAGATCCTCTGTGGGTGCAAGTATACAGGGCTGATAATTTGCAGGTAAGTACAGATATGTAGTGGCATATAAATTAGTTGTCATCATCAGCCCGTATTCGTCTACTGCTGGACATAGCCATGCCTTCGAGCTCAGTCTTTAGCTCTCTTTATCCAATTCTTTTTCGCCGGGTATTCTTCAGGAAAGGCACTGTGGTATGGACGACGTGAAGACCTAATGGAGTCTACGAGATACTTTTATTTTAAATTCTAATAAGAGTCCAATGAGATATCGTATTTTTTCTGCCGCGCTGTTATTTTTGCAGTTTTTACAGATCTGCTGCAAACTTAAAACTCTAATCCCTCTGAAGTCAGCATTTTCATTTTTGGAGTGACTGTTGAGAGGATCGTGAACTATTTAATCTAAAACTGGTTTTCTTGTAGATTGTTCGGCAACACGGGTTACTGCGCGGCGTGCAACAAGGTGATCCCCGCGTTCGAGATGGTGATGCGCGCGCGCAGCAACGTATACCACCTAGAGTGCTTCGCCTGTCAGCAGTGCAACCATAGGTACGTGTAGTTATAACAAAAACTATAAGTTATTATGGTACACTTAGGACAACCCAAGTGCCAGAGTGGTCTGTGCTGGACTGCCAAACAGTTGCGTTCTGTTCTTAATCTGGTTTAAGAAAAATAATTGTGTGATCCACAAATGTTTATTTTTGTAGTTTGTCTAGATACACAGATTGCAGGTAAATTCGGGTATCGTCAATGTTGTTAGCAAACGCTGACCGCTCACAACTATATCAAACTATCCAAATATCTCCCTCCTTATTCGAATGCTTCGGTATTTATTCAGTGTTGGAATTTATATCGAACATTTTCTGTCAGGAATTACAGAACCAAAATAAACTATAAGAGAATTGTAAAACAACTATTACTATTACATTTTATATAATATGGCATATTATTACCCCATGACTAATTAGAAAAGAGATGTTATCGACTCATGGCATGCAGTCTTGCCGGCTATTATCTTGACCACTGTGTGAACATACTTTCTTATTTCATTATGCACAACATAACGTACAAACATACACATGTTTACTTATATGGATGCACAATTGACATTTAATATCAGAACCAACAGTTCTAATAATATTATTGACTCAGTATCACATACAATTAATTTATATTTGATACAAATTTAGTTCTCATTAAATATTATTTGTGTGCCTTTGTCTAAATTTTAATGTAACTGTTTAAGTTATAACATGATAAATACGAAAGTACAAAGGTTTTTCCCCAAAAATATTTGTTGCATCATATTGTGTGTATTATAATCATTGGCTTTTACATATATTCAAATCAATAAGGTGTTAAGTTACTGAATAATTTAAAATTAAACATGTTCGTTCACGGTTAAAAAGGCCAAAAATAGTACTTAAATCCGAAACAAACTTCTTTCTGCAAAACTATTATGAACTGTAGTATGTTAAACATTAAAAGCTGTATCACATTGAGAACATCACAAGAATAGTTGATGTAGTTGTCCACGGGAGAACAAATAGCTCGTTTGGAAGGCAATCCGCGTCTAGGAAGTGTTATAAACATGAATATGTGATGGGAACGGCCGTAAGGTCGCGCACACACCACGACACTACTACGGCTGTATACACTCAGAGATGACGAAATGAAATTATAACGTTATTGTAGTAATAGGATAGACTATTAGTAAAATTAAAACTAGAAATCTAGTCGTATAATATATTGGAGATTGGAAATGTTAAGAAAAGGATTGGTGGATTTCGTAGCTAAATAATGACTGATAGAAAAGTGCGTCGCACATCGAGATCCAAGTGAGGAGAACTTTATAGTATTACGCAAACTAGATCCAAAAACGTTTCGACCTCCATAGTATTAATACTTAATAAAACGTCAACAACACTTAGGTAGGGGGTTCGGGGTGCAGACTCGAGCACAGCAATCTGCGCCGGACTGTTCCGTCTAAATAATAGAAAACGCGAAGATTGGAGGCTCTCTGAATGGTTTATTTGTCACTTGTGGACCTTTCCAGTGTTAGTAGAGCTCGTGCGGCCATCACTAAGATTACGTATTCATTCAATGCTGCGAACAGATTCCGACTCGAATAAACGGCTCGCGCCATGACGCACCGCGCGACACACGCGCGGGAAACGCTCGACTCACTGAACCTTTCGTGATTTGTTTAAGCAGTTCAACTCAGTTTATGTTAATTGACAAATAATAACTAAGTAACAACTAGGCTTCAGAAAACTCTTGTATGTGCTTGTAAGTGTAACTAAATCTCTATAATTTTTAGATATTTTTGAAGTTTCCCAGTAATTAGGGATCCTACAATGTTGCAAAATGTTTTAAAGGAATACAACAATTGTACTTAGGATTGCAACATGTGCTTAGTATAAAACTACCTTTTTATGGTTATAGACTCTTTACACTCATATCATGAGGAAAATGAAAACCTCATAAATATAACGTATACGTAAATCAATAAAGTTGTATATCAATATTAGTAATATCGTTCGGTTGGTAGATGGAGGTTCATATCAGACGTATCGGATGTGCGCGTCCGACAATAGTGCGGCTCCGCTATTAAATATCAGGTTGAAATTAATTTGGAGAGGGCCCAGAAATCTGAATCCAATTTGCCGGGTGTCCGGCAGATATCGCCCACGAATATCACTAAACGGCTAAATAATTTAACGGCAATCTGTCGGGCGCCCGCGGCGGAAGTCGCGTCACTGTCGCCTGCTGACGCACCGTGGCCGCTCCACGCCAGGCGCCGCTCGCCCGCCCACCATCACGTATCTTCACGGTGGAAATATCCCCTCAAATTGATTAAAACATTTAGCATCTGACCGCTCCAAACTGTTACTGATATTTGTAACAAATGTAAGTGTAGTTCTGCACATAGAACATAATATGAATCTGATTACGATTCGTCGAGTCGATGAAAGTGAATTTCACGTGTTCCGATGTGGTGAATAGCGGCGGCGCTCGGCGGCCGTCAATCGCGGCGGCGCGCGGCGTGGTGTCCCCACAATGGGGTGTCACACAAAGCTTAACTTACAACTCATTAAAATTTCGTTTTCCATCTTTTCCATTACGCAGGCGGCAGACAAAAAATAGCAAAATAAAAAGAACGAGCTCAAAACAAAAGTCAGAAATGAAGAGAACAGGAAATAAAGTTAATTAAGAGCGGCGAAATCGACTGAGTTGCGGTGGAAATTGGCCCCTTAAAAAAGAGACATTTGTAGTCGGGGTATTGCGCTTAATTTTTGCGACAAGTGAAACAAAAGAGTTGTCGAGGGGTGGTCGCGACGTGGGGGGTGGCGGGGGGCGGGGCGGTGTAAGACGGCCGAGGGGAGATAAGGTCGCGTTATCGGCGGCGGTTCCGCTGTCCGCCGTCCGCGGTCCGCCGGCCGCTGGCGACTGCCGACACCTTTTGTTTCGCCACTCGGAGGGATGCTCGCGCGCGCTGCGTTATCGCCGGAGGCCTCGCGATGACCTTTCCACTCTCGATACTAAATATCATTTATCTGACGTCCGATGCCGTGTTGAGCGCCGGTATCACTCAAGTGAGATCTACTACTCCGTAGTCGCTGTAATGATGAGATTTACTGAGAAACCTTAGAATGTGTAGGAGGTGTGCTCGATACCGTTTGCGCACTAATTGGACGCTCCGTGTTGTGTTCGGTGCCCACTGGCCGTGCACTAACTAGTAACTGCATCCGACTTGGATTGTTTGTTGAAGTCGTTCATTATTATCGATGTTCCTCTAGAACACAATGTTTAGATATCATACCTTGTACGCTTGTACGGCCGGCGATGTGGAGCCACGACACAATTGGCAAGCGACGTCGCGTTGCTCTTGCGGCTGGCGGTTAGACAATGCGTTTAGTTTTATACTGACTTGGAATTCTTAGATAACATCCTTTCTTCTTATACGACTAACTTAAAAATTAAACAGTACGAGCTAACAAAACACTGCGTCTTGTATTGTAATCGCAGATGATGTTTCGTATTCCCATCACAATTTCTTGTTTTTCGATATTTTTTATAAATAATGTGTATATTGTTGTGTAGGTTCTGCGTGGGGGACCGCTTCTACCTGTGCGAGAACAAGATCCTGTGCGAGTACGACTACGAGGAGCGGCTGGTGTTTGCCAACATGGCGTACAACCCGCCGCCGCTCGCGCACCTCAAGAGGCAGACCACGCATCTTCCGCCGCCACCGGTAACACATCACTTGTCATAGCATTGTCTTACAATTCATCATCATCATCATTGGTGTCCCCATCGAGGAGCTTCACTCTACCTTGAATTAGGGTCTTACAAATTATTATGATGATTTTGGCCTTTTTGACTTTGTTTGTCTGGGTCTGAGTGTGAGCGTAGTATCTGATACTTTAAATACGAAGTTGATTGAGGCAGTTGACGAACCACTTTTGTTATTTATGTATAGACCTATTTCTTTCTTTTAGTGTCTTTTCAGTGTCTAAATGTTGACTGAACTTTCATCCGATTAACGGACGACTAGACACTGCGAAACCTTATAGGTTCTCTCTTACTCCCATAGCCAGGCGGAACAGTTGTTAGATAGATCTATTTGGTAACTATTTAGTTAGACAAATCAAAGAATGTTTTCCATGGTTGTTCCATATGTTAACGTGTATAATATTGCAGCAGAGCGGCGGCGGTATGGGCAGCCTGATGAACGGGTCGGGTCGGTCCGGGGACCTGAACAACAACATGTCGGGCTCGTCGCCGGCCGCGTTCGCGCCCCCGCCGCACCTCAAGCCGCTTGGCCTCTCCGCCTCCAGCTGAGACTACCGCCCCTGAGATGCCACCCATCCGTACGCCAACTACAACAACTGAGCTGACCAACACCACCACCAGCTCTCAGTGGGTTTCAGGTTAACAAACGGACTTTTGGATGAAGGTTACGAGTACTAAAGTGAATGCCAAAACGTATATGTAACGGTTCGAATATGTAGCGGCGCCCCGCGCGCCATACTTCAATTATAAGTGAATGTTGTTATAAGATATTTAAGTTGTTTTAAATCTCATAATTTGATCTCAATTGAGCGATAATGCTTAATTAGAATAAATAATTTGATAATTCAGATCGATATTAATTAAAGCCGTGTTTAGATTACATAAAGCGGTTATCTCGTGTAGTGTTTGTTATACTTATTGATGTGTCTAAAGATTCTTTATGTGATTACGATTTAGTGCTCTATGTCATAACGCAGTGAGTTGTTTCTCGTTTGTGGCGGTTGAACGATTTGTAAATTAAACGGTATTAGGTAGAGGAAAGTCGGGTTTGAGTGAAAAGACTGTTGCAGGGATCGTGTCGGGAGATGTGAACACAGCTTTACGTTAACGTCGACTTCAATGTTTGCTCTGAGCTCGCGCCACACTGATGTTCGCGGTGTCACGTTGAACAAAGGTTAATAAATGTATGCTATTAATGTGTCCCATACGTCTTTAAACGCTTCTTTAAATTAGAATCTGTGAATATTGGAGCGAACTTATAAGAGACAATCATTGAAGTCCCCGTTAATGTATAAATCGGTTTTGTAATGTAAATAATGTCAGTCGACGTAGTGTAGTACAAACCTAGTTGTTTATAGTCGAACAAGTTACTGTAGTCATGTTGGCTTGGCCGATTCTTTTCAGGCTTCCTCGAGGCGCGTCACGTTTCAAAGTGACGTATTAAATAATTAAACCTTATATTTAAATTTTGATCATTTAAATAGTGAAATGTTTACGCTATTGTGAATACGAGCGATGCCTCTGACTAAATCATTATTTGTTATTTCGTTTTGATATTGTAAAGTACTGTTAAGTTTCGTTGATAATTGTTGCGATGTATCTATATATTACCTATGTATTGTATTGTATTGTATTACTTGTGTAAATAGCTGCATGTACTTTAAGTAGATCAATGTACGATGTATCGATTGTAATCTTATTGTATTAGGTGAATACGTGCTGACTTTATATTATTAGATAATTGGAACATTGTTAGTAACTCTGGATGTTAAACTATTCCCACTCACTCAATATAACAATGAATGTCTCCCAAATAGATATTACATATTCTTGATGATAATGAAGCGAGCTTCATAAAAAAATATCTGTTAAATTCTTACATTCAATTTTAAAACGAATTCTATTAAATTAATGTGTATGTAATTAAGTATTGTAACGTAACAGTGTTAGTCATACGAATTGTGTTCGCGACATTACAACTGTGAGTACAGTCACGTACATTTATAACTATAGAGTTAATAAATACCATTCAAAGTGTGCAATATTAAAAAAATATGAAAATTTATTTGCAAAAAATAAATTGTAGATAACCAAACTTATATAATTTAAAGACATTATCACGTGGTTATATGTTCGTAAAGTATATGGTATTGTGTATTAGTGGTGATTGTACGTGTGACGTCAGCGCGTGTATGTCGCGTGTCCGTTTCCGGTTCTCTTATAACCAATGATATGACCAAAGATGTAGCTCATTAAATAATATGTTGAAAAATTATATTGGTTTTATTTATTGTATTACTAGCCTAACTTATAGTCAACCTAACTAGTAACCTAGTAACAGTAATTTATTCTCCTATTAGCAGATTTATTTTCCTAAATAGGTACTAAATTTAAGTATATCTATGCACTTTCTTACTAATGACTCAGTTATTCCATTAATAACACACCTACAAAGAGCTACGTATCCCTTCAAAACGAATTAAATAAAAAATAAAGGTAAGTACACATAATATGACTCACACCACACGCAAACACCTCTTAACTTTAATAAAATCTCATTAGTCCAAGACTCCTCAGACACGAGGTGTCTTGGACTATATATCACGGGGGGAATAGTAAACGTCATAAAACGGCAATAAAACCCGCGAATAGAAAAACTAAATGCGTTTACTGTGCCAAAGGTGAACGGAAATTTGGAAACGTTTCATTGTCGAGTACTGTGCCCCAACCCGGTATCGAACCGTGAAATCGTCGCACTTTGTCACTTGGCTGCTGATAGTACCGCCGCGCGACTTGCTGTGTCGGTACACTTACAATCATAATGTACCGACAGCAGCCAACACGAATATATTTATAAATAAATAAACTGTGGTATTTTGATGTGTTATTTATTTAATTTATTTCTACATTATGCTGTAAGTTCGAATAAAGTGTTTCTGAAGAAAGTAAAAAAAATCTGTGCAATTAAAAAATACGTTATAATAGGTAAGTATTATAAAAAAATTGTATTTACAACACCAGAAAACAGGACAGGGTTCCCTTCTCTAATTCGATTGGTGTTGCATCGATGATCAATATCACGATATCGACACGAGTCTCGCAAAACATACAAAATACTGGACCGATTTATACTTTTGATTAACTTTATTCACCTGAAGGCTATTTAGGCTGATGGCTATAGACGCTGAAAGATAATCCAAAAACAAATGGAAATTATGTGGTTTTAACCACGGGATACGACTAGTACATAAAGTAATATAATGCAGAAGCCGAATATTAGTGTTGTTGACGTTACGCGTGACGTCGGACGTGAAAAGAGGAGAAAAATGTCGTCAATATCCGCCGCGCGCCCTCGTCGCCGCAATCCAACGCCCTTATAGAAATGTTATCGATGCCATCTTTAATTTCGCTTGTGCTAACAAACGCACAACCAACCAACGAATACATCAATTATAGGGCAACAAATCATTTATAAGGCTACTTAAAGCTCAGGTACACAGAGTTTTGATACAAATAGATATTGATTGAAAAAAAGCAGATCATAATATTATGTATATAATTATAGGACTCAAATTCATGATTCTTCTTCTTAAAAGGCGTAGCAAAATATTTATTAGTAGAACAAGAATCGTGAAACAGGCGTGTGAAACAGAAATTTAGTAGTCGTATCACAAGAATCTTGAAATGTCGCTGAGGTGTGTTATGAAGTCGTTGCAAAAGATTTTGAGATTATTATTTGCCAGGACATAACTATTGCTACATGCGCCGATGAAAAAGTTATTGCTACGCGTTTTCAAACTGCTACGAATTTTCAATTGTCGTAGCTGTTGGACTACAAAACAAGTTGTAGCTACGTCGTCACTATTAGCTACGAAGTTTTTGTCTAGTCGTTGCTGTATATCCGATGAGCGGTATATAGTTATACAGTTCCCAAACTGACCCTTGTAGATACATAACGCGTGCACCAGCGAGCTAGTGGCGTCCCGCGGCAGCGTGCGCCGCGGTAGGATGTGCTCCCGCCAAAGATTGCTTCGTGCAATAATTTCCGTTTCCAATGAAATCGTTTTTCTTTTTCTTATCAACGAACGAACTAAGATGGTTCGGAATAAATTGAAATACAAAATTGATTGTTGACTTTTCCCGGCTGCTTTATTGCTGTCACAAATGGGAAGATTGAAAATTGCCTCCCGAAGTCTTAGGGCGGATATCGACCAGATCAACGATTTAACACAAACTACCTCACTGCTATCGTACAGGACATGCCTAGGAACTCATCATTGATATAACAATAGATATAACAGAAATAATAGTCAAGTGATGATTTAATTTTTAGTAGGTATCTAACGATAGGAAATATATATTATAGAACTAAGTAAAGGGGGCGTTTACAATTGGCAAAATATTTAGATCGGAAGTCACGACTCTGATTGCCTAATTAGTCCGACTGTCTTTACGCTTGTCTAAATTCGATGTCTAATTAATTTAGTTAACTGAATTTAAAAATGTAAATTTCACTTTAGGAACTGTTACATGATTTCCTTTTATTTGTGTGGTGTTTATTTTATAAGTTCTTAGAATTTAAATATGTTGAAGCTAAATAATATATTTTAGGCGCGTTCTCTTGATTACAATGCTTAAATAAATCAGAGTGAAATGTAGACTTAGTTTTTCATTCATTCTCCTACTATATAAGTATGTATATTTCAATTAATTCCACCAAATTCAACTAAAGGACTAAGTTTTATAAAATAGATAGTGACGTGTGTGGGAGATAGGAGCTGGCGGTCAGTTAGATTTATGAACTTGTTTGGTTTGTGCGCTCGGCCACATCTAGATACAAGATAGGTCCCGCGGAAGACGTTCTTTTGTGGCTTGTGTAGTGCTATCTAGTGGCTAGTTATAACATGCTAATACATATGTAAGCTTAAGGTGGTAGATTCATTGACCTTTATAAGTGCCTCATTGAGGCCTCAATTGAATAAACGATTTTTTATTTTGATTTTGATTAAGAAAGATTGTTTCAGAGTTTCTGTTTCTCTTTTTCGTTTCAACTTTCATAGTTGTCTCATACAGATATAGTACATATTTTGCATAAGTGGAAAGTTTTTTTTTCCATTAAAACAATAAATAATAGGCATTTCTATTTGCTTTACAATTTATTTATAATCGTGAGCATTCTTAAGCTACTTTTTAGTGTGTTGGATGACTTACAAATGAAAAAAATACAGCTTAAAAATAATCCCATAAGATAATGAATTGAAATCTTTTTTAAACTCATAAACGAGTAAGTCGGTGATAAATGTTTGTTCTGTTTACAGCGGGTAATGGTCGCTCGCAATGAGTTAACGACAGTTGCTAGTTGCGCACCCTCCTCAGAGAGACTTCCCAGGAACTGGATGTTACCGACCGATGGACAATGAACCCTCGCAAAAAATGTAACGCCTTCATTACCCTAACACGAGCCGACATCCGACGGGCCTAGTTACACTAGTCGCCAATACCCACGGTGCTCCTATTTTTATTCGAGTTTTAATTATTAAAAGTTTTATGAACTGCTTATTTGTTTTTACGAGATCATTGAATTAATTCCTTTTGTTTGTTAACTAATTTACAGTTTAATCAAATTTAAAAGTTTTAAGGAAAATGTAATTGTTGCGCTGTTTTTGTTAATTTTTATTTGTGTACGACTTCGGGGTTGATGTAGTTATTTCCGTAATTATGACTAAAAAGTAATACAGGAAAAGTCTCAAAAGAGCAGATAAACAAGAGAAGTCGAATTACCATTTACTAACGATACTTCAAAAATGTTATCAATTAGACTACAGGAGTACCTAACTAAACCCACGTATTTAAAATAATTTCAAAACATGTTACCGGCGTCTGATCGCAATATATCACAATGTTTGAAAGGGAACCCTTTAGAATTGTAAGGAGAGCCACGTCCTTACAATACCATAAACCATTTTACAGTAAAGAGATATTCTCGTATTCTTCATTCGTGAACTCACTTTAACTAAATTTAAATTTAAAATATGCATAACAGTTTTCCGATGCGATCCCCTCGCGGAATTTAAACACATCGAATCGTATTAAGATACATTCCGATTCAGTGCACTTTGGAACTCTCCACATTCTATTGAATTTAAAAACGACGTTTGGAGATTAAATGTTATGAATAATATTCTATTCAGTATTACGAGTACTCACTACTTCTGAATAATTCACTTACTTTGTAAAATACTTTGCAATGATGTACATCTATAGGTACATTTTTCCTTACATTGTATAAGAATTGCATTATGATGTCGTAACAATTGTAAACAATACCTCAAACCTACATACAAATATTTAACTAAAACATGTTGCAAGCCATCGGCTCGTTTGTACCAAACTTGTATAAAGCTATTCAAAATCGTTTGAAACAAATTACAAGAGGCTTGTAGACTTGTAAGTTAAGTGTACTTAACCGCGACTTGTGAAAATGCAAATAGAGTCCCTCGGAGGCCGCGCTGACGCCAGCCGACCCTCGCCCGCGCCCCCCGCGCCCCCCGCCAACCCCGCGCGCTCTCGATATGATAATTAGCTACCAGTATCCATTATTAGTACTACGCATTTGTTTTCTTACTCAATTATCTATCAAAATATTTGTCCCAATTAAACAAAGTATTAATATTTATTTTAGTCCTTTTTATGTAAATATTTGGAATCCAATTCGGGTCCTTTGAGCTACCTTCGGCAGTTCTCTGGTCAGACTTTTGAGACTTTTTAATTCTAGCTACCTGTAACTGTCGATGATATTTGTCGACGACATCGGATCTAAAGCATCAAATGCCTTTTTAAAGCACTGAACATTTAAGCAATACTTAATGTAAACACGGGATCATCGCAGTGATAAGTTTCCACGAGCAAATTGATTAATGAATGTCGCGCACTATCACATGTTAACCAGGTCACTTTATAATACATAAAAAATGGTCGGCTGTTAGCGTCCGCGCGAACTGTAATTGAATGGTGTTCAATATTCGTCCAATACGGTCTGGAAACTTGTTAATGCTATTAGCGCTGCACCGCGCTAAGCTGCAACTCCACTAATTCTACTTATTAACAAAACTTGGAGCCCACGCGCCTCGCCGCATCCTTGTGCTGCCTCCCTCCATTGTCGACACTTACTTTAGCAATTTCACATCAATTTAATGCGATTTGTGTCGCGCGGGTTCATGGGAAATAACGTAATGTAGCTTTAAACACCACTCCACATATGGCTGTGACACATTTAGATTTGAGACGTATGTATACTCGTACTGATGTTACGAGTTTCGCGGCTGATGCTACGAGTCTCGTCATTGTTATACTACACGTGATATGAAGGAGCAAGCTGTTGATGGAGGATGGATGGATGATATTTTTCTTTCTTTCTATATGGAGGATGCACAAGACTGTGCCTCCTACCTAGACAACAGGTCTACGGCCTCCTACCAGTTGAACCAGTATAAACGTAACCAAAAATATCACTACATCTACATAAATATAAACAACAGACATAGAAAACATAACTTTATTTACTTTAAATCCAAAATATTAATAAATTACTCACTAATTCAAACACACTAAAGTCAAACATGTAATTATAAGGTTGTAGGGTAGGTTCATGTCCCACCGCGCGACCCCGCTGGCGGCCCGCGGGGTGGGGCGCCGCGGCTGCGCCGGCGCCGCCGGCTTGCGCTCCGCCTGCGCCAGCTTCACGGGCGGCGCGCGCTCCTCCTCCACGCCCGCCTCCTCCATCGTCCCCTTGTTATACTTATCCTGTTTCTCTTTGGGCCACTGTAAACTGTCATACGTCTTCCTGTCCACGGTCGAATTCGTGCTATCATCCATCGCCTCGGTGCACGTTTCGGTCGTTTCCGAGGAGAGTTCCTGCTCAGTCGCAGTTTCCTCGCTGATCGTTACGTTTCCAATTTCGGTAGAGGGTGACGTCACGTTGACGACTTCGGTGACGGCTTCAGTGACGGGAGCGTCCTTGAACGTGATGTCGCATACGTTGGAGCAGTTCTCCGAATAGTATTTGTCGACGACGCAGCAGTCGATGAAGTTCTCCCACGGGGCGACCAGCTGGTACAGGTGCGGCGGCTGGCAGTTGTTCTCGATGTACGTTTGTAGTGCTGTGATTTCCGTTTCGCAGATCAGAGGTCCACCGCTGTTACCCTACAACAAAGGCACATAAGAGGCATTTTGAAATCATGTCACAGGATGGTGGATGGTGGATGGTGGTGATACTAACAACACAGAAGTCCTCGTCGTAGGCGGTGTCGTTGTTCTGGTGGGCGGTGGTGGCGCAGGTCATCGTGTCGGCGGCCCAGTGGCTGCCGCACTCCGCTATCGACGGAGCCAGCATCTCCACCGACAGCTGCATCAGCGACTTGTCCAGGGTCGAGTTGCTGTCGTTCCTCTGCAAATATTGACAATTGGATTACTATGATCACAATTCGATATCGATAGAAGCATGTACAGATGGCAATTGTAAACTAGCAAACAAAGAAGTTTTTAAAATATTTTTTTTTAATAAAAATCTACTTGGTCCTTTATCTATGAAGAATGATTCGTGAATGAGTAAGTAATGTGTGGACGCACGCTGTAGACGAGTATGAAGCAGTTGTTCATCTTGTAGTCCTGGTTAAAGTTGAGGCTCTTGACGCCGACCGCTGGCGTCATGTTGAAGGGGAGCAGCGTCTGCAGGAGGCTAATGTCGGTGGTCCACCAGCGGGTCGAGCTCAGGTTGAACGGCTGCACCACTTTGATCACCTACACAACATAATACACGTGTTACTGCATATACAGTTGTAACTAAACCATAATGAAATGGAGGACATTGTTGACAACCGAAAACATTCACGTCCATATAGCAACTATCCCTCTTAAGTTCAAATTATATTATCAATGCAACTCAGACAGAAGAGTCACAAGGTCTTTGAAGTGAGAAAGCGGGATGGCCCTTGCCTCTCTCTCCTGTTCATCCTCGTCCTCGTTGAGGGTGAAGTTGGCGTCGATGGTGAGGGCGCCGGCGCGCGCCAGCATCGTCTTCTGCGGGAACCCGTTGGAGGTGTTGATGATGCTGGGCCCGAGTGCTGACGTCACCAGCCAGTCGGCGCGGATCAGGCACGCGGCGCGGATGAACCGCGCGCCCGTCACGTCCACTATCGACGTGTCCAGGTAGTATATGAACGCCTGGAACACACACACAACACACATTGGAAATAATGTTAGTTTAATTAGTTTCAGCCAATCCGATAGACAAGGAGGAAAAGGTGTAATATATCCACGTTGTCCATTAAAGTAAATAACCACATCCTGTTCATAAAATAAGAGTCAAAGACAGTCAAAGAGTTATTATTTTACAGAGTAAACGTTATGTTTGTTAGTCTTAAAAAAAAGAGTTTTTAATGGTTTGTTGAATAATCTAATCAATAAAGTTCAATCCAATGGATTTATTTATGTGGAACCATCAAAACGTACCATAAAGGGGTGCGTTCCCTTCTTTATACTGTCGTCGGTGGCGGCGCTCACACTGCACCACATCCCTGAAACCGATGACAGAGTCATGCACACTCTACCTTCACAGACTTACAGAATATCATACAGGACGACCATCTCACCTAGGAACCCTAAAATAAAAGCAACTCTCATTTTCTTTAAAACTATTAAAATATTAAATATTGACAAAAACACAGTTCTAAAACTACACCGCGGTCCGCGTCACATCGCTCTGTCACTCAACATGTTCGAATAAAGAATATTTTTGTCTTTTTTCTTGTCAACATTGGAATGTAAAGCAGTTTAGAGGTTTTATGTACCGCGCCATTATTCTTGATTGTTGTAATTCTCGTCGTAAAACAGGAATTAGTCGAGTCACGTCCCTTTATTTTTCTTCGGTATCTGCGACAAAGTAGCGCCGTCTCCAGTTAAGGCATTAATCAGAATCGCATCCGAGCCGAGAGATGTATTATCCTCAATAAAGAGGAAAAAATGAGTTTGCAAATTTAAACGCGTGTTTTACAGATAAGGGTCGAGCAAATCTGGGAACACCTAATTATTCACGTAGAGCGGGGGCGCTTAACAGCCCCGAGGTAAACTGCCTTGAGTGACATCGAGAAGCCGCAGTAATGTAGCCGGATAAATATGTTACAGTCATTTGTATTTTATGTTTGTATTTGATATCTCACATAATAAATTGAGTTCTAAATTAACTTTAACATGTTTAAATGTTATTCAGGGCAGTAGCAGTGTTGACTTAAATAGGAAAGAATGTAAAAAGCGCCGTATATTCAGTTCGGACGGAACACGGGTTGGGCGGACAGCGGCTGGCGGGCGGAGCGGGCGGAGCGGGCGGAGCGGGCACAACCACACCGATACAGTTTGTCCTATTCATACGTCTTAAAATTGATTTATTATTTTGTAATAAATCAACACTTTTAAAATATATATATATCTTATTTAGATTCTTTGACTGTATTTTATACAATATTTCGTCCAACAAATAAATTAAAATCAATAATAATTGACTTACCAATAATATATACTTATACATATTTAAATGTGTGTGTAAGTCGGTTGCGGCTTAAAGTGGCGACATTAGAGTGAGTGTGATAGCGCCAAACGACCAGAGATACTGTACATTGAAACCGCTGATGTTGCTACACTGGTACTTTCTCAGGCGGTTATTACACGACCATTATAACCAGACCCCTCCTTTTGTACCAACTCCGTCTGATAGTTCATGTTGTATGTCGGTGTTAGCGATCGAGGGTGTCAAAGTAAGTTGGTGTCGGTATAACGAGTCGAATGAACGAGCTACGTGTTTTGGCGGCTACCCGCAATTGCTTACACGTTAATGTGAAGGTTAGTTTGGGTTCAAACGAGTTGACGTGATTATAAACTTCAACATTAAAATCTGGTAAGACGTCATTGTTTTCGAGTTAGAGGAAAAAACTTAATGGTGATGTCTGTAAAGACAAGTTTGTATCTTGCAAGGAATCTTACAGACTGATATATAATGTTATTAAAAGTGTATTTATGTAAGCGAATGTATCGTCTCATCAATAGATATGCATTGTTGAAAGTCTTCTTCTTATAACTGTGTGTGTACATACGTACATAGTATGTAACGTTTATTACCACAAATAAACTTTTTGTTATTCGATATTGTTTTGTTGGCGGACGTTTGAAAGTCGATGAAAAAACTATTAAAGGCGAAATGAACCGTTTGTTTATTGGCAATCCGATACAGCACTCGATTTTATAGTTTTGACTGTAAATAATATCCGTGGGGCGGGCGAGCGGCGCGCGGGCGGGGGCGCTTCACGCTGGCTGCCTCGCGCTGACGGGCTACATGCACTTAACATATTGAAAGATACAATTTAACAAACGGATTTCGTAGAATTAATACAATTTACGGTAAATCTGAGATACACAATTGTGAAATTATTTAATTGGATTCAAGTTTCGATCATGTCTAAAGTAATTATTTTCATAGCCCACACGATTCGACGATTTTGCGAAAATGTTTTTGTTAGATATACTTACTAAAATTATACTACAAACAGGCAACCGTAACTTTTTTAAACTTCTTCACTTTTGCAAGATATACGGAACTATTTAAAATAAGTATTTAGTTAATGCTTATAATAATTTAAGCAGAACTTTCATGTGTACAAACCGCGTTACAATATGTAATACAACTTGAATGACTCTTACTTGGTTGGTACTGTATGCGGTACTGTTACAGAGACCGGAGCGCGATCCGTCCCGCGGGACCGATCCGGGACGGTAACGGGACGGAACAGGACATTTAAATTTTATTATATCTCACACTTAATACAGACATTGGCAACGGACTATACTCGTAGTATGAATTGGTAACCGGTTAGAACGAGATGTTTAGGATATGTACAGTTACAAGACTATAAATGAGTATTATAAACATAAAAATATTTGATAAAATACGATTTTTCTGGCAAGAGTTTAACACACATTCATGCTAATAAAAACCCAGTTCAAGACTCCTACCATTATCTTATTCTTCATCTTATCCTACTATATAGTTAGATTTTAAAAGTAACCACCAGGTCACGTATTTATTCCAACACTCATACCATGACAATAAAATGTAATATTATTACTGCATAAAGAGTTATGATGTGAAGTTTTGTTACAAACATAAAGTATTCGTGGGTGAGTATGTATACTGTACAGTATGTATGTATGTATAGGTGGGCGGATGAAGCGCCAAGTTTGTGAAGCGGCACCTCGACGCCAGCCGCGCGCCGCCACCCGCCAGCCGATATGAATATTAAACGCTTCAAGAATTAGAAGATTTATTCCCAGATTCGGAAGTTGGGAACATCGCGCACTTAAATGAATGTTTAACATTATCTCCAGAGTTTTAACCGAGTTGAGCCTCTTAACAAGTTGCAAAGAAACTTTAATAGCGACCGGCTCTCGTCGTATTAATGCGCCGACGTGCAGAGGTGGACGGAATGCGTAATGTGAAAGGGTGACTGCCGAATTACACCCATTGTCTCTGCAACTCTACTTTACGTATAGATGTGGCCGACACACTATTTATACAGTTTGTCAGTATACAGACTGTATAAAGACTGAGAAGGTCTACAATATTCCTTTGTTTGGTTAGTTTATTCTAGTGCTCAATCCTCAATCTACAACTCCATCATGTAACAGTGTTAATGACAAGGCGCGTGCCGCCTGCCGGCGCGCGGCGCGGTGTTCAATCAATGCGCGCGGCGCGGCGCGACACCACGCGATGCTCCCACTATTGTTCCCGGTTTTATTGCATTTGATTTACGCGCCAATTTTTATAGGCTTCGGTTTTTATTAACTGACCTCGGTGCCGATGTAAACTTAATTGAATCCCCCAACAAAAGGCATCGAATGAAAAGAGCGTCCAACGGTGTGCGATGCAGATTATAATAGGTTTTTCCAAATTTGCATCGGCTTTAAGTACTGGATATCGAAATATTCGCGCGCGGTCTCACTATTGTTTTCGCCCGTTTCGAATGCTTTATGAAAGGTTCAATTTAAATTTGGTTGCGTTCACTAACTATATGAATATTGTCCTCGCGCGGACTTGTTGACGTAACACGTTTTTGTCATCGATTATTATATTACACACAAAGATTAATTTGAATTGTACAAAAACAATACTATTGGAGTTATTAATAATGTCATGCATTGAGGTCAAGAAAGGGTTATAAGCTTCACTAAAATATACTTTTTTAAGACAACAAGATGATCCTATTGAAAAACGACAAAATACAAACACAATGAACGAAATGAGTGCGTCAGCCAAGTTTGTAGTACACAGCACTGAGTGCGCCATACTAATACTAACTATTACATTTATAGTTCCCTCTTGAAGCAGTTGAAGTACAACATAATCAGTCGGGGTACAAAGTTATATTACATTTAAAACGTTTTTACCCCGAAACAAAAGTGCGTGCACGCAGAAATAGCAATTACCCGTTACGAGCGCTAATCTCGTTATTATGATTGTCCCCCATAGAGAGATACAGAATCAAATCAGTCGCAACAATGCGGCGCAATTATAACAGAGGGGGCGTCTCGTCTTCAACAACATACACTTCTTCAAGTTTTTGATCAACGCATATTGTAAATAGATACATGGAGTTACTCTTTGTTTACATATGATAGAAAATCGAAATACTTATTTAAAAATGTTATATTTTAATATACGATACTAACAATTATATATATCAAATGACTACTTTTTGTTTACCTACAAAAGTCTTAAAAAGTGTACCAAAATGGCTATTTAAGAAATAATGTGACTAATAATGAACTTCACAATAACTCAAAAAGTTGTTACCATTGACTTACAATAAAACGAATATTTCTTAGAACCGTGAAGAAGTAAAATAAACGTTCAAAATGTGAGTGAAAGTTGTCGTAGGAGTGTTCGGGGCGCGCGGCGCGTATTGTAACAGAATTAAGTAAAACAGTCGGCTCATTGTGTCGTCTAATGCAAATCCTGGTGAATACGGTCTGTTTACTTCTTTGCCCCTTTGTTTGAGCCGTAACGAGCAGAAAAAGGGCCCATTCAGAACATCCGAACCTAATTACCTAACCCGCGCACAAAAGAGGGGTTCTAATTAACGATATTATGTCAAATGATTTGTTTGAGCCGACGTCTTGCTCGCCGAGAGCCGAGACGCGGATTGGATTAACTTTGTATTCGGTTCGCTTACTTTGTTTTATGAAACGCTGTTCGCCCGGAATAATTGTTATTGTAAATGGATTTGTGTGGCTTTACAATAATGTAAACGGAGTCGGTTGTTTAGCGGTGAACTGAAGTAACAGACCAAAGAAACATTTTGTGCCTTTTTAAACTCGAATCGTTGGTACCGCCGGCAACGACCGCCGCTTGACATTACATTACGCCAATACACATTTTTTTTGAGATTTACAATAATGTCAATTTAAGATTGAGCATTAATTGTAGTCTCAGTAATGTAATGATGAGTGTGTCACGGGTGGCCGGTGGGTGATGTCCGCAGCTGGCCGCGTGCTGCGTCAGGCCCGTGCCCAAGGTGTCGGTGATCTGTCATTGTTGACCGCCCGTCTGTCATTATGATTGGACGTCATTAATTAATGTCCCACCGCCCGCCGCCCGCGTCCACTGGTAATTAGACATTTGCTTGCGTCAGCCACTTTGACAACATGTACTGACGTTGTAACTGATTTCTTGATGGAAATTACATGGTGGTCCTGTGTCACAGTAATTCGATGGTAAGCATACAATAATAATATGATCACGGTCTGTTTATTCTCAAAGCCTTTAACTTGCTTTGACTGTTTTAGCAACTACGGACCTTAAGTAGATTTTTCGAACAGGAATCGAACTCGTAACACTTTGTTTGACATTCGGCCTTCAAGCAAACGCTTGCATTTACATTGAGACATAATAAAACGTACGTCGACTAGACGCTCCGAACATCAAGGGTATAAAATATTTCCAAATATGACATTAACCCGTTCAGTTAAGTGCCGTGAATCGGGCGGGCAGACAAACAATCGCGGCGTCCATTCGGGGCGGGCGCGGTGCGGGCGCGGCGCGGGCGGCGGTTACACATTCTGAGGGAAAGTAGAGATTAGCAGACATTTGAATGCGGCGCGGCCTCGTCTCGCACTAATTGAGTTAATATTTGGTTATCAGCGGCGCGCACTCCCACTCGCACACTAATCCACGGGAATTAATGACGGGAATTTATCATTATTAATGGGAACCCTTCCCCGCACCTGGGGCGCTGCCCGACGCTCGTCTCCGCCGACCCCGCCGACTCGCCTAATCCACGGACACATATTCATGACGTATCGTCTTGTTTAGGTACAGATGGAATAGGTATACGCGATCGTAAACGTATCACTTAAACAAAAATGGTCTTAACATACTTCATCATCATGGTTACTTTTGTTACTATACGAGCACTTATGCTCTAAAAATAATAGTAAACAAAGCAATGATCATTACCTAAGCAGGTTATATTGTGTAAGCAGTAGTAGTTCACGTTAATCTTGTTCGCGTAAACATGTACAAATGGTTCCGTCACTCGAACTGTACCATAATTTGCTTGATCCGTCGTCCGATGGTAGCCTTACGTACCGACAGCAAATAAACACACCTCACAAAATTAAATAATACTAAAATAATCAAACGTTAAAATAATAAGGTTATATCCACTATTATTTGAAGCTGTTCCCACTGATATAGCTAAATATTTTTCATTAATTATCCCGTAATATTGTGGTATTAAGACCACTTTTCGTGCTATCGGTACTAAGGGCTAATTAATCACAATCAGCGGGCAGCAGATCAAACATTTCGTTTGGCGATCAATGCACGATCACTGGCAACTGGCGCTCGACGCTCGCACCGCGATGCGCGACCGTCAGGCATGCGACTACACGCGAATACCACCTCTCCGCAATACGACATATATACTTATGCGATGCATTGTTCTTGGGATTATGTATTATGATTATGATATGACGTTTTAATAGAAAGGAAGAAAGTTCATAAGGCGTACATGGTCAAATAGTAGCTCACAAATGTCGATTGTAGATGTTTGTTTTAAACTAACCAGCCATTTTAAACAGATACACGGGATCTGTGCACGTACCTCATTTAGCAGGGAAATTTCGAAATTATCGTAGTTATTTATAAAAACTATCAGTACCAAAGATGGTATTTAAAGTAATGACATCACGGAGTGCCGATGGCCAGCACTCCGTGATGTAACAGGCTCAGTGAGCGGCCGTATCGGGCCCAAGTGACGTATTGAATTAACGGACACCGCTCACTCCCGCTCTACGATAGTGCAGGATCAGGATTCTTGGGATCGGAATTGAAACCAACGCAATGTCTTTTTTGCCAAATACAAATGAAATATAAGAATAGGTAAAACAGATCTCGATTCCGTTTGATTCACCTAAATAAGTACCTAAATAATCTTGAAAAGCAAAATATATACAAGGTTTAAACTATTTTTAAATATTATTTTTAAATAACTTTTTGGGCCAGTATTTATTGCGGGCACAGAATAATTCACCAATCTTATCACATTCGGAACAAATATCTTTGGAGGCCCACAATACTAAACATGTAAGTATAATTTTCCACATAAGTTAATACACATTATGATAGCCGCCCTCCGGTAGGAGATGGCACTTCAAGAAGATTGATGATGATGATTCACATGAGCTAGAAGATTTGCTGCAATTGCCAACCCAATAGCAAGTCCCAATTCCAATCCCAATCAATCGGTACTGCAATGATCCAGAATAGTCCCGTGAATGCCGACCGGGTATCATTTACTTATCCAATTTGTCTTGTATCGTAACAAATGGTAAATGCAACCTGATAGCGAGTGCACCCGATTGCGCAGCACTAGTGAGGTAGTAGGCCACATTCTAAATGAACATGTGGACACATTGACATACTACTATCGTTACCCGAATCCGATTGTTTTTTTTTTGTTAAGCATTCACAAGTTACACTTTACAAAGAAGTTTTTACACGTTCGTGTAAATTACGTTTATCAAAAAAATCTACAGGACTTGTAAAATAAAACATTTGTAGGTTGTACTTGTAAGTTCTAAAATCAAAAATGTATGCCGCATTCCTTTCCCGCCATTGTTTTTTGTTTTTAATTGAATATGTCGACTTAAACGTATGGCTGAATGGTATATTATCTGCGCCTAAAATTGACAGGACATTAAAAAAAAGTATTAGCGACTGTATTCCCGCCTGTTATTTATTTTCCGCCTTTCGTTAAATTCATAGGTCGTCTAGATATGACCGTAGTCAATTCTTGTTTTATAAGTTCTCGGTTCTATTATTCTAATATTTTCATCATCGCTTGAGTCACTCGACCACATTTTAAAAGAGAAAATCAAATTTTCAACACACTTGCTCATAATGGGGCTCTTATTTGTGCAAAAACAGTTGAATAATGACACGTTTTATTCACTAGTGAGTTATAGATTGTTTTTTTAAATTGCTTTCATTTTAAAAAAGTTTCGATACCAAAAAAATTGTGTCTATACATTTTAAAAACAAACTTCAACTATGTTTCCTTACTTTTGGTAGGTCTATGGTCGATTCCATTCATTCATTCATTCGATTTTTTTTTTAATAAGTATAATCTTTTAGTCTTTGGCCGATCACCATTGTTGTGTTGAATGGAACGTTGTATGGTACACGCGTGTATTGATAATTACTTCCGAGGCGCTATTGAGGCCCGAGCCGTCAGGCGAGGGTCTGAATATAGCCGAGGATAGTCATCAAAAAATCAAAAAAATCATCAACTTACCTCGCTTGTACCATAAATAACTATTAAAAATTTTAATGCGGTACTAAGTACGACACTTGTAAACTTGTAAGACTGAATGGAGAGTCTCCGAACACTCTCAGGATTTGCCATGATTTTCTACAACTTGTAACTTACAAGGGATTTTTTGATGAACGAAATCACGAATACAAGTGTGAAAATATACTTGTGAAATAAATAATGACACTTGTAACTCGTAAATTACACGTGAAGTTTTGATGAACACATATTTGTAATAATGATTTTTTTTACAGTAAAATTGCTTGTAATACAAGGCTTGTAAGTTTTGATGAACAGGGCACAGTACGGTATTTTCTTCTTCCAGTGCCTCTACAACTGGTGAAAGTTTTACTATCATCATCATCATCAGCGCATATAATGTCCCCAGCGAGGGGCTCGAGAGCCTACCCTGAATTAGGGTGATTAGGCCTTAGTCAACCACCCTGGCCATGTGCGGTTTGGTCGACTTCACACTCAACCTTAGAATTTCTTCCACTGACTATATTAAGTTAATTTAGTATATTACCAAATACCATACAACGCACGTTGGACACAGTTAACATCCCGTGTGTGGTTGTCACGTCCAGTGACGTCACGGGGCCCACTATAGATAATTAACGGCTGATTAACGCCCAATTACGCGCCGATCACTGATACTGGCCTATCATACTACATAATATGTATTGGAGTTATATTCATATTTATTAGTAAGTTATGTTAAAGGCTCAAAAGTGAAGTTTGTTATTTTAAATACATAGTTTGAAAATAAATAGATAATAGTAAAACAATTTATTAAACAGTCCTATAGTCCTAAGAACTAGTCCGCCATCTTTGGGAGTCCACCATATTGGAATAAGAAAGACGTCACTTAAGTTTCTCTCACTATATTTTTATCCTAATAGCGTGTATGTTTTTTGGGATGATTTATTTAAATATTCGTGTGAAACCTCTGTTATTATTTATTGTTTAACAATTCGTTTCGTAACAATCAATCCATAGAGATTATACACAAAGACATTATGAATTAAGCAGTAGAATACGGCTCCCGGGGCAGGTCTACTAAATAAATTTGTTTATCGGGTGCGCGCAGTTCGCCTCGCTCACGGGTCGACGCGCAAGTTAACTCCGCAGTGGACTGATGTAGCATTGAGTTGGGCACAAGACGGTTACATAATTATCAGGCTGGGTTTATTAACTATAACAAAATTTACAATTATATTCAAGAAATGTATTTTTCCCTGCAAGTTTTGTTTTCGAAGACACCGCCAAATAATCACTGCGCGTTTACGGTGGGGCATTACAGTGCAGAGAATACAAAATACAAAATCATTTATTTCATCAAAACACATTACATAAATTGCAAGTTGTTAGGATACTCTTTTAAGTAAACATATACTTGTGCCAGAGTATCCTGCTCTTCCGTAAATAACAAAGTTTACGGAAGAGCAGGATACTCTGGCACAAGTATATGTTTACTTAAAAGAGAATGTTGACGATAAATAAATATAAACGAAAGAAAAAAAAAAAAAAACTATTACACGCGATAAATATGTACATACAACTATATAAATGAACTAGCAGTGCCCCGCGTTTTCACTCGCATTGTTCCCATTTCCGTGGGAATACAGGGATAAAATATAGTCTATGTCACTCGCTGATAATATAGCTTTCTATTAGTGAAAGAATTTTTGAAATCGGTTCAGTAGTTTCGGGGCCTATTCGTTACAAAGAAACAAATCTTTTCTCTTTATAATATTATAGTGATAATTAAATAAGTAATTATGCATTATTAAACATTTTCATACAATAATCGATGTCTATAATATATTTTTAGAACACCGCCATCGCGTCGCCAGTGTGCTCACCGTCGGGTCGGATTAGCGGCGGCGGGCGGCGGTACATCGCGAGACGCTCGTTACGATAATCGTAGTGACGGACGACGCTGAGCACACTTCACACTTGAATACCCAACACAATTAAGTATAACTCACAATTATATAATGGAAAATGACACACCGAGGGCACGTAAAGCTCAGTATCCTCTCCTTTGAGATAGAGTAAGCGTCCTTTTGAAACCATTACCATTTTAAATGTGAATGTTTCCGATGCTTTAAACACTGTTCTCAACGGGAGGCATTGAAGTGATACAGTTGAATAAACAGATATCTTAATAATGTGAAATCAATACCAAAGTTATGTTACTTGCAGTATGCTCACCTACTATTTAGATAATTCGCTTTAAGACCATATACGAGTATACATACATACATTCTATTCTACATACTACTAATACATTTTATGGAACTACGATATTTAATCATAGGTTCAGCATTTGAAAGGCAAATTCCCATTTTGTATTTTTTTTAAAGTAAATACTCCTATGTCAATATTTTTGCTACACGTGCTACGGATTACTACGAATGACTACGCCATAGCTACGATTACGAGCTACGCGCTACAATATCTCAATTTCACAAGTTTAGCATTTTATACACCACAAATTCTCATGTATTATAATTTTATTCAAATTAATTACCAAAATATGTGAACAATGTTGTACCTAACATATCAGAGGGCCAAAATATGTATGTAAGTTGGATGTCAGAGGAAATATTTGTCGTGATCTCGGATCAAAGGGAGGTATGAATATCTCGATGGTTATTCTTGCAAAGGGTTCAAATACTGAGTCGGGGACACCTGAACGCCTCAGGCGGGGCTCGAACCTGCGATATACGTGTACAGAATTACTTGTATTCGTTTAGTTTTGATGTCACTTGACAGACAACTGTTTGTACAGTGGGATACAAAAGGATTACTTTGTAGTTTTCGGTGTCCTGTCATAGCACTTTGTAGTAGTGACTTGTGAGGTTCATTAAAGTAGTGATGAGTTGGGCCAAGTTAGTTTTTACTGTATGGAAATGAAGTGGCTAAACGAGTATAGCGTAGTTTTAACTTTAATCATTTTGTTTACCAAACTTATTACATGATACTTTTATCTCACAGGATCTTAAAATAAACAGGTTGATGGTGTTATATGACTTTCTAAGAATTTAAAGGTTATGGATATTAAAACACTTTCAATTAAATCCCTAGCCAGAATATTTTATAAAATATGAAATAAATTTACGATATGTGCTTAAGTATATAAAATTACTAGCAACATAAATAGTACTAAATAATATGTAACAGAATTTAAATAATATTCAAAGCATACGGAGTCTCAAGCATGTATTGGTAGAATTCTAAACTCCATGTTGCCTTAAAGTACCTTATAATTTTTAGAATACATTCAAATAATTTCATTCATAATTAAAGTAAAAAGATTAATAAATCTGTGTTCACATTACATAAGCGAGATGAAAGTAATTGAGGTATACTTATATAGCGCGTCATTACCCCGCGACTAGCGCTGGCACGCGGTGCGGCCCGCCTATGTCGACTATTTGCTCAAAGACATTCCGCCCGTAACGCTCCCGTAACCCTTTAAGACGGATTAAACAACCTGAATTCTCGAGACATTTTAATGTTATAATTTAAATACTTTATGAATAACTTAAAAAATAATTTGTTGGGATTAAATTTGTGTTTTAATTTCGTAAGTATTTTGGTTCTTATTCTAAAAATTATGATTAAAAGAATCTGCATTAATATTTTATACCGCAATGTGTTTTTTACAATCTAATAGTAGAACTTAATAGTGACTCAGGATACTTTGTAATATAATATCAAGAATAGAATAAGTAGGGCTCAGTTTGTGAGATAGTAATTACTTAAACAGTATTGCAATTATTATTCTTATATATATTATCCCTTTTATTACTGAGCTATATATTTACTATAAGTACCTAAATTAGGTACTCAAAGCAACATAGCAACAACAAAAGGAGAAGCGGTGGAAATATAATTTTCATTTTCTTTTTGTTGGAATAAAAGAGCGCAGAAGCCGTACCAATACTTTTTATATTGGTATTGTGTTAAATTATTGGAACATTACTTTTGAAGTGTATTGAATTTGAGCGTCGTCCAAATAATAACTTTGATTGACGTACATTGTTGGAAAATTCCCACTAAATATAATATTAAATTTATCGTAAACCGTATTCCAAGTATTCCCAGAATTCTGTTATAGATTAATCGAGGTAAATACATTTAAAACTGGATGGGTACAAATTGCTCGCAGATATAGTATCCTTAACGGTACTTAAGTGCGAGGCCACGCCCACCTGTCACGCGGTTTCAGTGCGAAGTGGGCGGGGCGTGCGCGGGTGGGCGGGGCGCGGGGCGTGGGGTGAGGCGCCACGCCCCCACACTGACAGCTCAGTCACACGCCAGCTGTGACGCGAGCCGGATCACATCACACACAGCCGGTGGATACTGCCACCATACATTATACTGAACGGACATTTACCTGTCTCTCTGACCCTGTAATAACTCTCAGGCAACTTAACTGGCTCTTTTTACATCAAAATTAAATATATTTAGACAGAATTATCTTTCATAGGAAACATATTATGCGAAACATAGTTATGACCCATCTTCACGGCAGAAACTTAAATTACACTTACGTATACTGAAATCGAGAGTCTTCTAAATTCTGATGAATGAAGTTAAGATAATGAATAAGTAAATTGTAAATTTTTACATTGGCTATAATTTTTCTATGAATATGAATATCTAATCAAAGTAAATGTTAATATTATTCGTCTACCGAACGCGTTCCCGTCGGCTCTCTACCTAATCCTTCCGAGTTATCTCTAACGATTATTTCACGACTGGGACTGACTTTGAAACTTTTAGTATTGTTTAGTGCATTACCTATACTTTGAAACTATTTTAATAAAACATTTGTAAGAGGAATATTTAATTAAAATATTTTTCTTGTTGTTAAATGTAGTAGTAGAGTATAGTTCGATTTCTGCACAGGGGAATTATGAAAGGTTTCTACTTTAAAGATGGTATGGTTTGTTTAGTTAAATCAAATTCAATTTATTTATTATTAATATTTCCTAATTTAGTTACAATTTATTTAATGCGGTTATTGAGACATTACCTCCTGTGGTAGTTACTAATAAACCGTGTTACGGCGAAGTAAGGCCTCTCAAACCACGTACACATAAATATTTGTTTGTGTACTTTCCGACAACGTAAATCAAATCAAATAAAATATATTTATTCAAAATATACGAACAATACTTATTGATAGAACATAATATAAAATGAATTAAAATATATTGATTTATCTTATGTTCAATAATTTATTAACAATTGAAACGGTTAAAGTTACTTCCAACCTTTTCATTATAGTTGTTATTTTGTTTCATCAGATGAATCTGGCAATTTTACAGTATTTAAAAATAATACTAATTAACATTTTAAAAATGTTTATCTAATACTAAAATAAAATAAAATTATAATTGTAATTATCAGCGGTGATATTTCACGTTTAATCTCCAGTGATTAATGTGGATGCGGTGAGAGGGTGCTTACAGCGTGCTATTGTCTTATGGTTTTTACTTTTATTTCAACAGGGACGAACTTAAGGAAACATTCCTACAATTAAAAAATATCGTAATATTTTTGCATTTTAGGAAGGATCTAATATTCTTTCAGCATCATCATCGTCAGATTATAATGTATGTCCCCATCGAGATACGAGAGCTTACACTGAATATCAGGCCTCGGTCAACACGCTGACCAAGGGCGACTTAATATTGTGAGAACATATTTTACGGTACAGAAATGTGCAATGTTTTTCTTTGACTCGATACAAAAGAATTGCATTTTTATCATGACATACTAATTAACATGACAAAAGTAAATTATGAATTAATACTGAATCAGTTAATTAACATGTACTATCAGTAGAACAAAACCTTAGTACGGCTCTCAAATGAAAAATTAGCAAAAATAATTGATTAACCACCTCGCGGAGATAGCACTAAGTCCTCCATTCGAGAGTGGGCTCGCGCAGAGTTTTTAATTCGTGCCCCGATTGTCCCGGTTGTGATTTACGGCCGCGACTGTACCGTAATGGACGATCTTAACACCATAATTAAAATATACTTCACCTTAATACTGGAGGCAATTCATTATTCTTATTCCGTTTAATTTACGAGCTCTGCGGCTTTATCTCTGTACAAATCGCAATGTTTGTTTATACTTTTTACTCTTTTAGTATTCCGACTTTATGAAGCTTGATTATAAAGTTAATTATGGTTGCTAATTAAAATTTATGTTATGCTAAGACATGCCTTATAAATACTGACAAAACATCTTCAACCTCGGCCATCTTATGGCGTGATCTGGGTTCTATTCTAGCCTTGGTTGAACTTATTAATATTATTTTGAAACATGACTCGGATTTGAAATCATTATTAAGAATGTATAAGTAGTGATTACGCATCTTTCTCCTCTTACAATATACATAGGTACTCCTTACTTTACAATGACCAATCATACAAATAGACACACAGATGCTGACTTTTCCTACATAATATATGGAAGTCCCTACAAAGTGAAACATATCACCACTTCCACATATCACAAAACACTGATAGGGCGTGAACAAGTGCCACCTCATGAGAGTTAATGTCGGCGATAGCGGGTCGGTCACCGCGCTCCTCTCTCACCGTTATCGAACCCGCTACCCGCGATAGGAACCTTTCAATAGGAGCCCCGTGCGAGAGAGGTACGACTCTGTATTTATGTGACATGATAACATGTTGTTATTGAGGTCTTGTGTCAGCACTGTTTGCGTTAAGTGCTGGGACGAATTGTACTAAATGTTCATATTAAAGACCTTTAATTTTATTATTACGTTTGGGTAAAACAAAAAGAACTATTAGAAAATGATTTGCAACTAGAATAATCAGATTCTGCAAACTATGCAAGTAAATTGATGCGTCCAATCTCAGCCATTTTGTTTTCATGTAACATAACATGCTATGAAATTAGAGTTAAAAATATTTTTATCAAACATGTTTTTATGAAAACTATAAAGTATAAACAGTGCTACAGTTTATTATGAAAGAGTATAGAATCTAATTTTATATATAATTAAAGTATTGTCACCGAGCTCTCGTAAATTTCCCTAATTTCAACTCCATTGAGCACCAATCCAATTGAGATGAAATTAAGCCAAGTTCACAAAGTGGTTGTGGGCTTTACACGGTTTACAAACGAATATATATGGATTATTTAACAATTTATTTTACTTATTTATAATTTAATTTTAATATGCAAATAAATACTGCACTTAAACAAACAAATACAGTTTTTTGGTCCTTCTTTATGTATCTTAGCGCCTATTTCACGATCTTCAAGTAAAGTTGGTTTTGTCTCTCTCTTACTTTATATCAAGTGACAAAGACAAAACTTGTAAGTAAATACTCGGAACTTTACTTGAAGATCGTGAAATAGGCCCTTAATGATGTCGAAAACAAATATCAATAACTTAATGAACCTATAATAACAAAATAAACAACAATTGCTACCTGTGTTATTAATTATCATTGACTGAGTGTACAGTCAGCATCACAAGTGGATTACATTCAAATATTTTAAGCTTTTAAGACTTTCTAAATAATTATGTATTTTCGACTATCACTTGATTGTTATTCAGTGGGTACTTATGGCGGATAAAATCGGGAGATATAGTCCGCCTTAAAAAGCTATAACAAGGGTTTGAATGTGGTAATATACTTTTGATGCTGACTGTACGTATAATTGAAGAATTAAATGTTTGAAAAAAAAAACAAATTAAAAAAAAAACACGAGACATGCAATTTAAGAATATTTAGCAAAGTATTTCTACTGTAGAATCAAAATAGTAGTTCAAATTTTATTTCAAAATATAAAGTATCCTTTTAATAATGTTGTACAAAGACTAAATTAAAGTAATAAACTCATAAGTGGTTGTGTATATTACTGAAAATACTTACAAAATTAAATTTAACATTTTCATAATGTTATTCATAAAACATTAAAGCCGTAAATTTCTTTATCCTTTTTGTTTTGACTGAAAATAAACGAAAGGTTTCAAAGTGTGTATATTTCCGCGAGAGTACCGGCCACCGCCGACTGCGCCGCGCGCCATTAAACTGCTAATTTAGCTACAAATAATTAGCAAACATTTAAATGCAAGCGCTGAGGATCACCCGATAATAACACAGTTTAACACACACTTTTATAAATATCGTACCTCTGTTTGGTATCGCTACAAGCATTATGCTTTCAGATGGGTTTGACAATTTGGGATCTGTCTTGTGTTTATATCACAAAATATTTGTAATTTACTTTTAAATAAATATTTGAAGCAACAATAAAAAGGACACTCTTGACTCCCTCTTCGTAATAAACGAACAATACCACCGAATCTATCTTAACTCTAGGAAAACTTACACATGGTATCAAAAAACATTAATGTGCATTAGCTATAGTATGTTTGCTGGTGTAATTCCTCGTTCATTAATTAATATGGCTGTAAAATGCACACAAAAAGTGATCAAAGCGTCGCATTCTGACTAGTTAAACTCAAATTAATATGACGATGTTCAATAGGGCGCATCTCGTCTCAGTGCAGGGCGGCCCTCGTGCCCCGTGTGGTGCACACACGAGCGACGAGGCCTCTTCGCTAACTGCATCCTAATTACCGCACTCAAAGCGGAGGCCAATTTACCGCCGGGAGCCGCCACGACAACCACTCGCTAAAACTCTAATTAAGGTAAATAATGTTTATAATTAAAATAACACTCGCGCGCGGGAATCAAAGCGCGCGGCGACCTGATGCCTGTGACGTCAGCACTCGGGACATGCCTTTATGTTCACATTCGTGTCTCCTTTGGAGGGAGCGAGCGGTCTGTTTGTTCGTGTTCTCGACTTGAAATGTTGTCGAGGTTTTTAATTTCATTTTGTTGAATGTTCCTTGTGACATCGTTAAGTAATTAGCTATGGCGTTTATGTACGACATGCTCTGGGGGAAATCTGACGTTTAATACTTGGGGTTCTGTCGTCGAATGAAAAAAGAAATGTCATTCTGTAACGCATTTTTATGGATCTTGTTACTCAAGTTCCTCCATGATCATCACAAAACAATCTTTAATAACATATTATACTTCAGTTTTCAGACTGTCTAAAACCGCTACACGGTAATAATAAAATTGAATTCTTAATATATTTTCATTAACTAATAAGATTTGATTCAATTAACAATAACAAGCTAGAAAATTCAAATGCTACTAACATCTTTTTTTCCTACTTACACGTTATTGTTGCCAACCAGTTTCAGGTCGTTGTGTATCTTGGCATTCTTGGCGAATGTCTCCTCAGAATTAGCGAATTTGTCCATTCCGCCGCTTACAGGCGACGCGCGGAGACCGGGCGGGCGGCGCGCGGGCGACGCGCGGGTGACGCGCGGCTGTTGCTACCCTCCCCTGCGTTGCTCGGTCAAAGGGTTGGAAGATAATAATTTTCAATTTAATTTATTTGAAATGTTTTTAAGATACTAACTCCGCGACTGTTTTACTTTTCGGTAATTATTCGGTTTCCCTTTTGTAAATCGTCTTACTTTTAAATTAAATTACTTTACGTTCTGATGATTTCTTTTGTTGAGAAGTTAAACAGTTAATTTGAAAGAAACACTATAAGGACGTTACTGAGGTATTGTACAAAGTTAAATTGATTATTATTGATTACCAAATAGTAAATACATTTATTTTTTTTCTCGAGACTACTGTGAGCAATTTACGTACCGGTTTACATAAACATCTTATTCTATTATTAACTATACAGCATAGTTATTAAAAATAACAAATAAAACAGTTTTTAAAATGATTCATGTCTAAAAATTCACAAACTAACATTGATTGCAGTATCACAAACACTCAACAGAACTATTGTAATGAAACTTGCCGTAAACGCATTCGCATGCGACACAATGACTAGAAATAATAATGAATATAAGAGTGGTAACAGCCGCTAACGGCGCAGCTATTTTAATGTCCCGACAAAAAGCGAGTCCAATGAATTATTATTCAAACAAACACCGGGAACAATGGAAGGCATTCACATTCAGAACCTAGGCATAGTTTCACCACGGAATCTCACGGCTATAAATCTAAAAGGCGATTTATTAAATTTTTCATGAATCTGGCCGTGTTTAGTCGATAAGGAGATTAATAATTCACAAGTTTGCGGTGTTTAGGTTCTGTTGCATGCCGCACGGCGCGGTGTGGCGCGTTATCCTTGCAATCTGCGGCGAAATGCCACCCCTCAGTGGGCCCGCTACATGCATACACCATGCCACGTGAACACCTGGATATGACAAGCGAGGTTGTATTAAGAGGTTGAAGTTTAAGGCGGCGGATATAAAAGTCCCACTTTTCATAAACAATGTGGACATTAACACAACAGGGAGAGATGTTAGCGATTATATTTACGAAAAAACAAAGATAAATGTGAATATAATTGAAATAAAAATGAAAAGACAAAAGGACTATCGGGCGTACAAAATTTTCGTTCCAAGCCACAAAATAAATCTGTTTTTGGACAAAAATTTGTGGCCAGAAGGTATTTCTTTCCGCCGTTTCATAAATTTTGAAGAGAAAATGGGCTCTGGGGGTTCTGTTAGTGACAACAAGAGGCAAGAGGCATCTATCACTCTGTCATAATATGGATGTAAACGGCGAAGTTATTCAACTAACTAGCTTTAACTGTAAATCTATGAAAAGTTCTATAGAGGGAATAAGAGAAATATGTAAGACTGCCCACATTATTGCTCTACAAGAGACCTGGCTCTTGCAACATGACCTCGGATTGTTGGGTACCATAGATGACGATTTCGAGTTTACGAGTAAGTCAGCGGTGGATTCATCAGAAGGTATTCTACGCGGACGACCTTATGGAGGCGTGGCTCTAATGTGGAGAAAGGGTGTATTTACGTCGGTAACAGTTGTCCCCTGTAAGAGTGTTAGATTATCGGCCATAAAAATTACAATTCACAAAAATGAAATTTTAGTATTCTCCGTGTACATGCCAACAAACAGCTTAAAAAATTTAACTGAGTTTACTGAAGTTCTAAGTGAAATAAATGCAGTAATTGAAAGTTGTGACATAGAATCAGTATTAATGCTAGGTGATTTCAATGCAAACCCTAATGAATTATTTTTTCATGAAATGTTAAAATTTTGTAATGAGCGAAGCTGGTTCTGTGCAGATGTGATTCATTTAAAATTGTCGCCTGATACTCACACATATTTAAGTGAAATTCACAATAATAGTAGAAGTTGGCTTGATCATTGTCTGACGACAGAGACAGCTTTGCAGTGTGTGGTTAATGTTAAGGTGCGGTATGATGTTTTCTGCTCTGATCATTTTCCACTCGAAATTGTATATAAAATAAGCAAGTTGACATGTAAAATTCAGTGTGAAAAAGTAAATAATAATGTGACGTGGAGAGTAAGAGATAAAGAGCAAATTAATGTATATGAGAATTTTTGTAACGAGAGATTGACATGTATAGATTATCCAGTTGAATTACTGACTTGTAATAACGTGTGTAATAGTACAGAGCACAGAAGTATTATTGATAAAATATATAACGATATTGTTGTTTGTTTAAGAGAGGCTTCTGAAATAAGTAGTAAAATAAATACATGTAAGAAGAGAAAGAAAGTACCAGGATGGAATAAATATGTTCAAAAGGTACATCAGGAGGCCCGACTTGACTTTCAACAGTGGTTATTATTTGGTAAACCAATGGTAGGAGAAGTGTATAATAAAATGCGTGAATCCCGAAGGCGCTTTAAGTCCAAGCTCAAGTGGTGTCACGATAACGAGAAAAAAATAAAAATGAATATTCTAGCTACTCATCACAAGGGTAAGGACTTCAAGAGTTTTTGGAAACATACAAAAACCATGACAGGGAAGTCGTGCCTTCCTGCGAGTATAGAGGGTGAATGCGAGCCAGCTCAAATAGCTGAACTTTTTAGAGAACATTTTACGGTACGGTCTTCACTCAAACTGGTGCTGCAGATGCCAAATATTGAAAACGATTCAAATAGTTTTATATGTACTGAAAAGGAAGTGGCCTATATAATAAAAAATATGAAACATGGTAAATCACCAGGGCATGACGATCTCAGTATTGAGCATCTGCAGCATGCAGGGGATCATTTACCGAGAGTATTGGCACTCTTATTTAATATGTGTATCTCACATGCATATCTACCTTCGGAGTTAATGAGGACGATAGTGGTCCCTATAATAAAAAATAAGACCGGTGATGCCTCCGACGGGAACAACTACAGGCCAATAAGTCTAGCCACAGTAATAGCCAAAGTACTGGACGGTTTGCTTGATCGTCAGCTTAGTGAACACATAGTTTTGAATGAATGTCAATTTGGTTTCAGGCCAGGACTATCCACAGAAACTGCAGTACTGAGGTTAAAGCATACAGTCCAGTACTACACAACTCGAAAAACTCCAGTCTATGCCTGTTTTTTGGACCTGTCGAAGGCATTCGATCTAGTATCGTATGACATACTGTGGAACAAGCTCCAAAGAGATACTACTACTCCAAGTGCAGTGGTTAATATTCTGAAGTACTGGTATCATAACCAAATGAATACAGTTAGGTGGGCTGGCTCGCATTCAACTCAGTACGTGATGGAGTGCGGCGTGAGACAGGGCGGATTGAGCTCTCCCCGACTCTTCAATCTCTACGTGAATGGCCTGATTGAGGAACTCAGTGGAGCCGGCGTCGGATGTTCAATTGACGGCAAAATTGTGAATAACATTAGCTATGCCGACGATATGGTTCTGCTGAGTCCGTCAGTCAGAGCTCTCAACATTCTCTTAGGGATTTGTGAGAGATATGCATCCGCTCACGGTCTCCGGTATAACACCAAAAAAAGTGAATTGCTTGTTTTCAAGGCAGGCAACAAAAGTCCAAAAACTGTACCACCTATCATGATTGATAAAGCACCACTCAGTAGAGTCTCAAAATGTAAATACCTGGGACATTGGGTCACGGAAGATCTCTCCGATAATGAGGATATAGAACGGGAGCGTAGAGCGTTAGCGGTAAGAAGCAACATGGTGATTAGAAGGTTCTCTGGGTGTTCAAGGGAAGTGAAGCTAACACTATTTAAAGCTTACTGTCAGACCTTGTACACCAGCAGCCTTTGGACTAATTATACCAAAAAAGCCTATAACGCTCTACGTGTTCAGTATAATAACAGTTTCAGAATGCTGCTGGGGTTGCCTCGTTTCTGCAGTGCGTCAGGGATGTTTGCTGAACACAATGTTGATTGTTTTTATACATTAATGAGGAAAAGAGTAGCCTCTCTGATGCGCCGTGTGCGGGACAGCTCCAACAGCCTTCTGAACACGTTACTGGACAGATTAGACTGTCCAATAATAAAATGTTGGAATGATGTACATGTTAAGTCTAGAATAGAGAAATATAATAAAAAATTTGAATTTAATTGATTAATTCCATATTTGACAGGCCGCCAATTTTTAATAAATTTAATTTAATTTTTTTGTATTTTAGTATTAATTAAATTATAATTTTAGTATTAATTAAATATAATTTTGGAATAATTTTATTTAATTGTAATTTTAAACTTATGTATCTGTAAAAAATAATGTAACTTGACTAACATACTGTAAGAAAGACTAACAAATATTGGATTGTTTTGATCTGAAATAAAAATGATTATTATTATTATATTATTATTATTAATGAATAGACCACATGATCGCATTATAAACAGATCCACATCTAATTGTTCTACTTTCGGTTTTAAAACGTTACGTTAATTAGTTTACAAGTTGGAATTAACTGTTTAATTAATTGCGACTTTGTATGACTTCACTTTCGAAACAAATTCAAAACATTATTAATTTTAATAATGCAATATAATTAAAACCATGTCAAAAATCATGATGATAATACTAGCGGCTTTATCCGCGCCGAAACGTATCCCGTGAGTTTGGGATGAAATGTAACCAATGTCCTTTTCTTAGCTCTAGTTTATGTCTTTACCAAATTTCATTTAGGGCTCGTACACAAAACTGCGATGCGATGCCGCAACGCATATAAAAGAATGAAGGTTCTATAAGTGCAAGTTCACAGATTTCTGCGATGCGACGTCGCGTCGCAGTTTTGTGTACGAGCCCTTAAAGCGGTTCAGTACCTTTGGCGTGAAAGTGCAGCAAACAGACTTCCGTATATTTATAATATTACTAAGGGGAGCGCGGGAGCTGATCCATTATATCCTTGATCCAAGTGTGGTCTGACGGAGGCGGCTCACCGCGATATGACACCTAATACGAGCGGATCACGCGACCAGTCGCCGCCTAATGGACTGACGGCAGCGCGAGCGCGATCACTGATTTGCGATTGATATCACTCGTTTGCACTGAATTATGCACCTTTATAGTTATCGTTCCGGTTGAATGCTCCATTAGCCACGTCGAACGGGTTAAGGTTTATTTAGTGAAGTTTGTGAGTGTATTTTTCTTTGTTATTAGTTTATTTAAGGTTTATTTATACGATGCGTAGTGGTTGAGGTTTTAGTCCAATTTTACATAACATGTAACATGTAAAGTTGGGTTATTTGAACCTATAATTTAGTTCAAGATATTCACAAAAAATATATGGTGATTGGTTGGGGGTTTTAATTCCAGTTGAGGTAAAAAAGATTGTACACAATTCAATTTTCAGAAAAACTGTTTATAATACGAAATCAATGTCCACTCACAATGGCACGTGTTAATTAGTTTACATTCATTGTGTAACAGTTGTAAAGTTAATATGGTACCGTTTGGTCGCCGGCGGGTAGAGACGGACATTCATTAATAGTGCGGTAATGAGGGCGACACACGAGCGCTATGAGCGCGCCGAGCGAGCGAGCGATAACATCTGCTCGAGTGCTTTACATGCATTTTATTCCATATCAAACGTTTTTACGAACCATGCAGTCAATTGGCACTTCATAAAGTGAAAGGTGCAACGGGCAATCCAGTACCGCCGCACCAAGCTAGTACATTACATGCATTTGTTTGCTCTCCATAGTCACAGTGGCATATAAAGACATCTGTACGAAGCTCCATCACTTAAGGTTAACAAAATCCAAAATGTTACCAAGCCAACCCGAGCCGCGAGCCGCGAGCCGAGAGCCGCGAGCCGAGAGCCGCGAGCCGAGAGCCGCGAGCCGAGAGCCGCGAGCCACCCGTGACGAGTCCGTAACGAAATGACTCACGCGACTCATTAAGTACATATTTGCTCTGCATTCGGTACATTAATCAATTTTTGCATTTTTAATTCTCCCCTCATTATTTGAACGTCGACTTGCCGCCGCCGCCGTTCAACGTTTTAAAATTTAACCTGTAATCTCGGCCATCGCGCAAATTTACAATTTATCATGTTCAGCTGTAAATGAACAAATGTTTTACCTCCCAAGTAGGCACTCGCACGTTATTAATATTACGTTACAATTTTAATTTGACCTGTGGTGGCCATTGTTTGTGGGTGATATTAATATTGATATTTGTAAATACACTCATTATTGTGTTGATAGTGGCTGGGTTTGTTGAATGGCGGCGGGCGCTAGGCGGCGCTAGATGGCCGCACGTAACAACATCATTATCATCATCAGCCACCTGATACTACAACACACTATTGTTTTAGCGTCATTCATAATGAAATCATTATTATGACTTAAAATTTATTTTCTGTAGACAGATCGACATGTAATAAAAGTTTAGTTCTGACTTACGTTAACTTGCTTACGTTATGAAGTATGTAACAAATAAAGACGTAAACGTAAATTCATCATGAATGAATAGGGATCATTTTAGAATTTTAGTTTTGATTGTAATCAAAAATCCTTTCTATTACAATCAAACCTACTTCCATTTGATGGTGATCTAGATTGCATACCTTTACGTCAAGTTAATGCAATTTGCTAAAATATTTTGTCAGTTCTGTAAAACTGGCTTGTTATGACGAGGGTGATATTAGGCGTAGGTGGCTAGCACAGTATTTACAAAATATTTTCTATGTTGCAAGCTTTTAGTGGTGTATGTGTAAACGGTCGAGTAAATATTATATGTGTTGATGTAACGGTGGACGAGCACTCTCCGCCGGTCTCGCGATCCGCGGCTGTAATTGATAAAGGCCGCCATGTCATGTTGTATTTATACGAATTTAAATGGCGCCGACTGGTATCGTTTAAAACGTAATTAATCCATCCGTCGGCAATTTAATGCTTGTTATTTAATAATCAGACGGAATATTTTAATGTTACGCGCTACTACTCGACACTACCATGTTTCTGCAATCTGTCAGCACATAAACACATACAACAATGTGTAGCTGATCGAATTCAGTTTTAATTATTCAATCGCAACTCAAAGTGCAAACAGCATAGAGTACAGAAAAGTACTGTAAAAATGAAACAAAAATTGTGCCCTCTTTCGATAACTTTGAGCTCAACCATTAGAGTTTTAGAATATTGAGTATTTTCCACTTTCGTATACTTATATAAAAATTACAACTATGTTACGGCAGCCCCTGTAAGTAAGACTGTACGTACATACTCTCATCATTATTCCTAAAACGCGTGCTCCGAGAACAAATTGTTCTTATATGAAGTACTCGTAACAGTGAATATAGTAAGTCTGGTTTAAATTCATTATCATAACTAAACGGTGCGAAAGTTAAAGCGGCGCGGGGTTATGTACTCTATGCAAATGTGGCGGAACTTAAGGCTCGGAGCGAAGATCTCGGCTAATCCTGACTGAGTGTACCTGCGGGGAATAATACAGCTTTAGAACTGTTCAACTGGTCTAAAACATTCACCTGCACTGTCTGATAAAGATATAGTACCAATTACGTTACGATATCACTACATAGTAACAAACAAAGTCGCCGTCTGTCCGTCCCTATGCGTAGATCTTTCAAACTACGAATGATGCAGGAGGAAGGTTTTTAGCATAATTTTATCACCACATTCTCACGGAAACTGCGCGCTAGTGTTTATAAATTTTTTACATCCAAAAATTTTACGGAAAATAAAATTTGTATTTATTTTCCGCATTTACACTGAAAACAAAAATATTATTGCAATTAATTATGGTCTGCCATAATTAATTGCAATAATATTTTTGTTTTCAGTGTAAATGCGTGATTTTTATTATGAGACTATCTGTAGTCTCATAATAAAAATCAGGATTTTTTATGGATAAGTTTTTATAGATTCGAAGTGAAACAATCGTTATAATAACAGTTTAATTTTGATATGAATTGTGATATCATTTCTTCTATCTACTATCTAATGTGACAAAGATGTGAATGCCTATATTTATATGCTCAGTCGCTCTAAAGTCTCTCAATCTCTACCTTAAATCTCGTAACTTAATCTTGACTTGGCAGTTGAGATTTTGGTAAAGTTTAGACAAAGTATTATACAGTCTCGGAACGAAAAGGTTCGTCAATTTTCAAATTGATTCGTATAATGTGTCGCGAATACATATTACCTTTTGAAACTATGGTACAGAATAGACTCGGGTTAGGGAAAATAATGTTCTACTGCTCGATAATAAAGTTCAAAATTATTCAGATCAGTGTTGTTTGACAAGATAAATATCTTGTCAACAAGATTTTTGATAAACTAAAACCTTCTTAAACCTTCTTAAAAAGTGTATAAAACCTTCTTGTTGGTTCAACCTGCCATTATTATTTCTGTTAAAACTATTGTCAATCGGTCGATGTCATCATTGCAAAATATCAAAGAGGTTTTTATATGCCGCGCGCACAAGGAATTGTTTAAAAAAAGGATAGAAAAATGAAGCAAAACCTTATTCGATGACAAACGTCATTCTATTTATTTAAATGTTAGCATTACTGTTTGTTACACTTGTATGTTGGCATAATTGTTTCTTGCAATACTAGTGCAAGTGAAAACTGACTCTAAGGTGACGAACCTTTTCATTCCGAGACTGTACATATGATAGGGTGTGCACACAGTGGCGCGGGTAGCGTGCGGCGGCGGCGGCGGAGGCAGCCTCACAAAGTAATCACCCGCGCTCAACTCCGCGCTAAACACCTTCATAATCATGACATCTTGTTTCAACGTGGGTACAATGCTAACTAGTCCGACGCAACTTTAATACTAAACACCAACTTATATCTTCATCTCATACATAAAGCTTTACCCCGTTTTGAACCCTATTTCCATAGCAGTAAGAACAGCAACCAATAAAGCAACATGTACCACAAATGTTGCGTACGTGTGCACAAACTTAGGCTAAGTTAGAGCTGTCAAATTTGTTTAGTGGTAAGGGAGGGCCGGTTAAGTTGTGAGGGCGCCTCTGGCACATAACTAAGTGCTTACTTCCCTACTAACTTGTTAGATTTGACTTGGAAAATTAATGCTGCGATTTATGTAAACTGTTTATTGGCTGGAAACAAAGACGCGGCTCCGTGATGGGTATTCGGGCGGAGGCTGCCGGGCAAACACTACTGAACGTATCGATTAACAAACTAACATCAAACTTAATACGTCAAGGAAATTTCTAATAATTCGGTGTAAACTGAATAATGTATTAAATTAATAGGAAACCAAACAGAAATAGTTAAGTTGCTTAGGAATGGGCGGCGCGCGGCGAGGAGGGATCGGTTTACACAATACGCACTGGTCGGGATTCCGCGGTCAAAGTTCAAGAGAAGCCAGCAACGAGCCAGGTGGGCTCTTACACTAATTACACAATAAAAAAAACATTCGATACCAAGCGGCTCTTTGTTAATACCACCCGAGGTTTGATGTAAATTAATAATACAATGGAAAATAAAATGGTGGAGGTAAATTGAGAAATACTTTTCATCGTCGTAATTATTTTTAATTTGGGCGTTGTTAAGGAAATTATGTTGTGGGGTTATTTTTGGAGGGAAAACTACGCGAACGCAATAATTAGCTTCATTACGTAGAATCAAACAAAGCCCCTTCTCCCGATTGTACGCGCAGATTTTTAAAATTTAAACTATGCATTCTGCAGTTTTCAGCAAATATTTTTTACTTCTCAAAGAACAATGTAATAACATATCGTAACACGTTATTCTCGTGTTAGTGATGTTAACTGGTGCTCGGGCGCAGGTGTTGACGTCACGTCATGTATTTTTATAGAAAGGGTTCCTTCCGCGCGTTACTGTCAAATGATGAAATATGGCGCGCGCCGACAGAACATACGTTTACGGAGGTTTTATTGCACCGAGGAAAGTTTCAAACGATTATTGATAACTCGAGAATAAACGGAGACATAAACACGTTTGTGAATTGATTTTTATGTATTGGATATATGAATTGAAGTAATGTTTTGTTCCCAAAAGGTTTTTCAAATGGTAAAAAATCTGTGTCATTTACTGTTTCAGGCTAAATCCGTTTCAAATGTTTAATATAGTTTCAATAGTATTGAAAGATGGATACACTGTACCTAATTATAATGTTGTACCTGGTACAACATTATAATAAGTACTTTTTCGTCATAGTTATGAATGTAGATATCGCTGTCTAAATTGAATAAAATTGTTACCATACGTACTGTATTAAACAATAAATTCCATGTTAGTACGGTGAAGTACACTCGTGAACATAAAATAAAATCGGCAAGTTGCTAAGGGCCGCTCCACATTGCGCGTCATATTTCACAAAGTGCGCTAAGTTCGGCAGTTAACGCGCGGCGTGCGGCGCCTGTTCGCACGGACCACGTGTGGAACGGGCACTACATCATCGTGTTTACATCACCTTATTGTTATCCGAAGTTTATAAACATAGACACAATAGCTAGCTGTAGACCATATTTTAATAAACTTAGAATTTTAACCCTGCCGTCTTTATACATATTAGAAATATGTTTATTTGTGAAAAAAAAACTCCATCTCTTTCCTTTAAACACCCGACCTCAAAATCTACGCCCCCCTACACATTTGGCCCAATCCTTTTCAAAATTGCAAATTATTAATACCAGTCCCTATAATATGTCGATCAAAATTTACAATAAGTTACCAACTATATTTAAAGAGGAAGACAATTTTATAAAATTTAAAAAAAAAACACTAAAACAATATTTAATTGATAAAAGCTTTAATTCCATAGAAGAGTTCCTTAAATGAATGAATGTAGGCTAAGTATGTCTGTAATGATATTTCTATTTTTATTGTACTTATTGATCTCCTTATTTTTTGTTATTATTATTATATTATGTTTTAGATTAAGATTATTGTTACTTATTAATATGTTTAGAGATGTTTATAATTTATTTAAAGATTTATATTTTGTTTGCTAACAAAATTCAATGTGTATAAGTATATTTTAAGTTCTTTCCATTCTATTTTACTATGTTTGCTGTGCCCTGACGGGGTTCATGTTGTACTAAACAATTTATATGTCATCTTTTCTGTCACATGAAGCAATCGTTTTTTTTTTTAATTTATTTATTTGATACTTAGAACTGCTTCTATTATCAAGGGTAATTGTGGATATACACATTACACTATAGTCGCAGTATGTGATAATATATAGATGATACTTGATCGAATCAAACTTCCAATACTATGAGTGACAATAGAAACCGCCAAATAATAAAATCTTTGTCATTTCATACATTTAAATATAATTTCATAATACACATTTCGGACATGAATACACGATTGAGCGCACAACAATCTCAAGTAGGGTCCACCCGAGATACCTCGTGTACACTCGCCGACAGAATGTCCACAAGGCGCGCGTCGCCCCGGGTGACAGGCTCCGACCACTTTGTACGCGACTGTACCCGGTCGGTAACTACGGGCGAGGGACACACTTGATATGTAAAGGAATTTAGGAGATATTAGATTTTAAATGTGATACAGACATTTTAGTAGAATATTTCTTTGATAGACAAATAAATATCAAGGACAAGTTTTATCACAAATTAACAAGAATGTCGATTTTCAAGAGACACTGGTTTTTCTGCTTAATTCTTTTAGTACTATCTGTGAAAAAGATAATAACTCGATAACAAATCCTTGACAAAAGGAACCTTTATTTTGGATATTGAGTACAATTTTCATCCTACTAATATTATAAAGGCGAAAGTTTGTATGTATGGATGTTTGTTACTCTTTCACGCAAAAACTACTGAATGGATTTTAATGAAACTTTACAATAATCTTGCTTATACATCAGAATAACACATAGGATACTTTTTATCCCAAAATTCCCACGGGAACGGGAACTACGCGGGTGAAGCCGCGGGGCGCTGCTAGTATTACATATTTCTAAGTCAGTTTAATAACTCTAACTTGAATAACAACATAATTCATACGTAATTCGTATTAGAAAACATTTCACATAATATATTTAAATCCCATGAAAGAAATGTGAAGTTTTCCTCAAGTAAGGTCCCCGTCGCCATGACACCGCGCTCACTGGACCATCACCGTGTGACGTCACGACTACGTCACACTACATTGGACATTTAACTCGAGACTCCATCTTGTATTATTGAAACAGTTCAAATATTTCAGTGAAGGACTCTCCAAATGTATCCATGGTACAATGAGATCATAATAAATTGAGATCCTGTCCGTCGAGGAACAGATGTCGAGTGTCCAATAATATTAAGTTGATTTTTAGTTATTGGGCACTATTTTGTGAAATTGTCCTCGCATCGAAATATTTCAGTAAGTAATAGGTATGTATTATATTTCAAGTAAACGTGAAATACGATAAATTATAGCCAAGCATGTATTGTACTTGTATTGTATAGAGAATTAGAACTAACAGTTTAAAAACTACGTTTGAAATGACATTTGCATCAAACAAGAATAGAAGCTAAAAACAATAGCCGGACCGTCCCTCAAAGTAATACGTTTAATCTGCGTCATACAAGTACTCAAAAAAAAGCAAACAATTTAAAATTGCATTCATAAAACTTCTGTTATTCATAAGTATAAGTTAAAAAGAGAATGCTTACGTTATAAGGTGGAGGTTGTCAAACAAAGCGTGTTTTAGTTGTGATTGTAGTACCGTCCGCGTACATTTATGAGTCATGTTTAAAACGGTGAGGGCTCTAAACGGCACAATAAAATGATTGAGACGCTGAGGCGGGGGCCGGCGGGAAATGTGTTTACAATGAGGGCCGAGTGGACATATTTCATCGTAAGAAATGTGCCGGACAATGGTATACACACGGTGCTGGACACTCGTGTACGAAGGTTTGAGTTGGTATTTGGTGAATTTTTTGATATAAAAAAAAACTTGGTTATAAAATCTGTCTTTGGTGTATTGGTTGTTAGTTAATATGAAGACGGAGTTCGATATAAATAATGCTGTAACGTCGCTTGACATCAGACGAGTTGAAATCATATCAACCATAAAAAACGTAAGGGACGATCTATCTTGTATAAAAAATTAATTATTTTTTTACCAATTTTAATATGACCAGTTGACCTTTAAAATTTCATTGAACGAAAGGTACTATAAAAGATGTATCATATCAATTACCAGAGCAGAAAATAAAGTTGAGAATAAATACTAAGATACTTAAAAGTGTCGCTATGAGTTGTGTTTGCGAGTGTACCCCGTAAGAGAGTAAAGACGGCCCCCAGTTCCGGTCACTATATAATAAAGTTATTCCCGTTCTTTCGATAAACTTCAGTTTGTGCCGTTTGTCCGCTATAAATTACCGGGTCACATCGCGGAAGGAGCCGCCTCCAAATATTGGCTTAACATGAGGAATGGAGCCGACCTTACTCCGGATTTGATGCGAATTACACGACAAATAAATAAAATGTTCACTTAATTTATGGCGGGTTTTGTGCGCGGAAATTGTCCAGTAATATGAAATAGTGTACCTTTGAATGGGGAAAATCTCAAACTTAATAAAAAACTACTAGAGAGGCGATATTCAAAAATTTTTAACTTAAATTACTAAAAGATAACTGAAACAGTGAGTCCGGTCACAAGACATGGTTCAATCTAATACTAAGCTCTCAAAACCGCTCCTAAATAAATGCAATATAACATTAGCATAATGTGCGCCCCCGGCTTCACTCGGGCCGCGCATATTTTGTTCAAACAGTTTATTTTGTTTGTGGTCTCACTCAAATTGGCCTACGCGGTAGTCTCGTAGCTAACCGTAGGAGCTACGGGCTACGCCGTAGTGCCGTAGACATACGAAACATTTAGAATTGGATGGAAAATAAAATTGAACGATTCATAATTGGTGCGAATGTAGCTGTTTCCATACAACGATAAAATCAAATAAAATGTATAAAATCATTATACCCATAAGTATATAAATGCTTGTTATAAACTCATTAATCCAATCCTAAATAAATCCATCTATTACAGTCGCGGTGTCATTTTATAATCCACTTTGCCTTAAATACCAGTTGTGTTTGTCACAATATATTTGCGGGCGTCGTGTCTGCGCGTGTCGTGTCGTGTCGCGTCGTGTCGCACGGAGTCGATGGCGCGGCACTAATGCCGTATGAATGAAATACTGTCAATACCGCGCGGCCGGCCGGGCGCGGGCGGCGGCGGCCCGCATGCGGCTTTGTGACGGCTCTCTCTTTATATCACCATTACTCCTCTTTTTGCGATACCCTTTGTATTGAGGTATTTATTTACGTGACACCAGATTATTGATTGTACAACATTTTTTAGGGATTCGTCTGTTGCTGATGGGTTCCGCTGTTTTTTTCACTTGGATGAGTACTGAAAGAAATTATAATTGTACAAAATATAAATAATACCATCGGGTTCTTTGAGACGAAAATCTACACTTTAGTCTGTAAAATATTGTCTATTCTCAATATAAAAATGTTGATAACGTGAGTGTATTCCATACAGTCAATATTAAAATATCTCCTAAGGCTGTTTGCGAGTGAGTACCGCACAACAGCGGAGTGTTAAATAATGATCCGAGCCGGCGCAGTTATAAGCGCCCCTATAATTTGTCCGGGATTATCGGAGACGCGCGGCGGAATCCCGGCGATTAGTCACAAGTATCGCGCGGGATCCCGGGAACGTTCTCGAATCCCGGCTTATCGTCCCACCTCCACAACTCTTCCCGAATACTGATTACCCATCGACTCCATTACGTATTCAGGTGCAACAATTATCAAGATCTTCTTTGAGTTAACTCGGGCGTGCCTCTTAAAGATTAACTTCTATTTGTATTTTATTCATACACGTATTATGTTAGATATTTTATCGTCGACATTATACTAATCCAATTAACGTAGGTGACGTGGGATTATAATGTGCTTCATGTAATGTTATTGAATAAGAAGTCACTTCAACTTACTTCCAACAAGGTGGGGGGATACTAGAAATTATTTTAACAATATAAAGAGGAAAGTTTATTATTTTTGTTTAATCATATTTAAGAAGTAAATGACCAATTGCGAAATCTTTCACTCTACCTTCTTGTAAGACAACCCGGATGAGACCGCAGTTAGTTAGAAATGAAGTAAAAGTATTATTACCGTTTCTCTTAGGCATAAGACAGTATTATGATTATGTAACAATGACGTGTGGCGTGATCTCAGAATCAGTACCTCGGTGAACCATCGAATGCCTGACATAATCCGTCCAATCGGGTATAATTACAATGTGCGGCTAACGCGCGGTGTATTAAGGTTAATTCACGTGCAGCGGGCGGCGGCGGCGGGTCAATCAAAGTGTCCGGAATCCGGGGATTGTCCGGGACACCGGCCACCGCAGCCGCCGGCGCCGGAATTAATTGCGGCGCTCCTGAGGTACGCCCCTAATTACGGCCGTGCCTGCGGACTGCAGCCGATATCCGAGGTATGGCTTGCATCGAAAAGTGACGCCTCGCGCCGCGCGCTGCGGCCGACGGCTCGCACTGCGGTCAATTAATACCGACGATACTACTGTTACAAACAACACTTAATTAACAATACCATCTTTACATAGGTGCAACATTTTGTTGATTTGGTACAATTTCTTCTAGGCGAGCACGCTCCATCTTAGCCTGCATCATCACTTTCCATCAGGCGAGTTACAGTCAAGTGCAAGCCTATTCTTAAAAAAAAATTTTAGCACTACTCATATAAGACATTAAGTTTGAAATTTTAAAGCAGAAATATTTGTATTTGATTAGTTCATAATCATTTTATAAATATTATCCAGCCCAGATATTCACGATGATGTGAAATAAAAAGTGCTTTCTTCAAGAAAGTGGAGCTAGGGTTGAGAAAAGGAAACCCTTCAAATACATATATGAAAAACTAATAAGTTAAGGTATTGAATATCTTATTTAAAAGAATAGACCGTATCGGTTGGAGACAGGGGAGTGCGGGGGCGAGCGCGGGGGAGGGGGAGGTTCTCGTCCGCAGCCCACTGAGCCGCGTCCTCTGCACTCGACACCGCGACAGATTTAATTGTTCACTTCACGCTCCAATACGCGCACTACAATGAACCGATACCACTGTTTACATGTTCGTACCGTGTAATGCGACACACGCATTGTCCATGTCATATAGGTAGACGCATTGAAAAACGAACACTATTAATAGTATCAATCAAATTGAAATCTGTTTTTACAGTGTGCCGTGTTTTTGTTCAACGGATTGTCGTCAATTGGCGTTATTGGAGATTATAGTAACAGTTCCATTTTCAAGAGTACCTGAAAAATGTCGTTGAGGATTTCTGATTTTTCCAAATTGGCGTTCCTTTCCAATGTGCTCTTCTTAAAAACTTTCTTAGCTTTAATAATCTAGACTCTAGATGTAAAAGATTCGACTAGTGCCTATAATGCAGAAGAAACTACTCTACGTGATTACATATTTCGTTCATAATGTTATAATAAATACCCACATGAAACTCCTCTACGAATCAATAACTAACCGGAGACCTTTCCTCCACACTCGGCTCCTAATGAATTCGTAATCTCTGTAATCTGTTCAATGAGAAATGGCGTTTGGCAAATAGCTGTGTGACCGTGCGCCGGCAAACAAATTAAATGTTACCCAAAAATTAATTTATCACACACCGGCCGGGAGCACCGCCACACGCGTGGACTCGGGGGGCGACGTTAGTGCGCCAAGGAACGGATAGGGCTGAGTTTGATTATAACTATAGAGGTCAAAATAATTTATCGCAAATTGTTATGTAAAACACTTAGAACAAGTTTTTTTACGAGATAGTATCTGTACTGGTATAAGAGATTTGAATATATTCCCGTAATAATGGGTGGTTTTGTGCAGTAGAAGGAGACCTAAGAAAAGATGGATTGTTTGAAAGACGATACGCGAGAGAAAAGTGTGAATATTGAGATTACGGCTGATCGAGAAGAATGTAAGAGGAAAACATACATATTGTGCATTAAGATCACGGACGAAAGAACTATCTCTCTCCGGAAGTCCTAAGGATGCCTCCCTGATCTGCGATTGAGATCATGATGATTTAGAACATTTTTTCTACTGGTTACAAAAGTTAATCGTTACTAGTCATGACGTCATTCGGCGTTTTAGTTTCATATTAAACCTTTTCCTTCCAAAAAGAAGCCATCTCGATTTCTCTACTTATGGTCTATTCTAACAACTAGGTTATGATCAATCAATATTTCATCATGAGTAAACAACTGGTCTTGATTGTATCTTACCCTCGATGTAACCCTCTCAAAAAACCTTCAAGGTTTTAATTTGGTGTCGTCTCTGTGTCACTACCGATAATACACACTCGACTGACTCGCATTTTAACCAATCTTAATCTGACATTCATTTAGTAGACAATCTACGCATCCCTACGAATGCCAAAGTAATTATTTCTTTGTGTTTGTTACGCATTTTATTTACTCTTAAAACACTAAACCAATTATTATGTTAATACTAGTGTTTGAGAAAGGATAACCTTGCTCAAGGATAAAATTTGTCACCACTACGCTGTATCATTATACTTATTTTGTGTAACAATTAAAATATTTGTCTTAAATGAAATATTGTTAAACATGTACAATTATGGAGGTCCGTTTGTCGGCTATTAGCGGCAAGTGTCGCGCGTTCTGAGGACCGAATATTTTAATTTAAACGGATCGGGGTCCGGCAGATGGCGCCAGTGATTAATATGCAACGGACAGTGCGGAGAGACCGGGCAGTGGTCACAGGACGGGACACGTTTCTTAGGGTTGTCCTTTGGACGCCGGGTCCCTGACAACAAGAGAAATGTATCAATGGTTGAACCGCATTAATTATTTGTTGAAACAATTTTGGTTTGTTTTAGATCCGGAGAGAAACAAAAAATAATAGTTATGATCGTATACATGAATATTTTTTGTTATGATGGGACGTTGAGGTATTCTTCAACTAATTTCAATGATTACGACCAAATTATGGAGAATAAATTATTTATGTAGTGTCCTAAATTGTATATCATAGACAACTGAATATTCGAAACCATTCGTAATATGCGTTATACAATCTAAGATGAATCATAAATTAGTAATAAAGTAATAACAAAGAGATCGTAAAAACAAAGTTAATAAGTAAAGCGGGCGCGCAAACATTACGTCCATTCGCGTTATCTGTTGATGCATTATGAAAATAAAATGTGAGTTAAGTCTCAAGTTTGCACAATAAATAATTGTTTCCAACGTATAATTGCCGTAATTTCATGAATAATTACCGCCACAGAGCAATTAAATAAATTAGAGAAGGAATTACGACCTCCTTCGGGTTCTAGTTGGAGTTAAAGTTAAAGTGAGGGCGGCGCGCGTCAGGCGCCGGGTGTGCCGCGCGATACAACCCGTTTACAGCACAGTACAGCGAGCATAGTCACGTGTACACACCTATAGGTACAGTGTAACTAACACATACCATCAAATCGAACGGGGGCCGCTACCGCAAATCGGCGATAACACAAAATGACCAACAGAGAGCGATTAACAAATTGAGCATCAAACAAAAATGGACGAAATTGTCGTGTGACAAATTTGTGGCGGCGCACAATCTAAACACGTACCGCAAATCATAGCGTGGTGCACCCGGTGGCGGTCCATGGCGGCTGGAAATATCAAAAAGAGAACCGAACCGATATGCTGTCATCCTCGCGATATGGCTCGCTTCCAACGGGGGGAGTGGGGGGGGGGCCCACATGGCCAGTTAGTTACGCCGCGAATTATAGGGGCCATTACGATTCATTAAGGCCAGTTAGGCTTAAACCGGTGTTTACCCACGCACACTGGCGCGCGCACACACACCACCTCTGTCCGCAACAGTTGGTATTATTTTAAACGTGCGAGACAGGGACGGAGATATGCAAGGGTTGCAATTTGAAATTTTAAGCCACGGAATTGTGGGTGTAATTAGTGGCGGCGCAGCGGACTTATAGTCGGGCAGCGGATGCCGCGGTCCGGGGTGCTCGGCTGGACATTACTGACTTTATATTAGCTGCTGTTTTCTTTTTGAAGTTCTAATCCTGCATGGATTAGCTACACTCTGTTGAAGACGATTACAAATTATGTTTACATGTGTGGAAGCATCCATTACTCAGATTTGACAACAGCTGCTTTACAACTAAATGCGTCTTCTGGACATTTTTCATTCATCTCGATATGTTGTCAGAACAAACGTAGGGCCATATCATATATGAGCACAGATCATATTATTATACTTTTACGAGGCACTTGAAGTCACAAAGCCGTCCAATAATAACATGAGGTATCAACATAATGTCCTCGCCGCTATATTTTATGATAACCTAGTTGAGCCCGCGCCGCACTGGCTCTATTATGTAAATATTGGTGATCGCGTTGGAGGACTGCCAGTATTGACACTATCTGCTATTTGCGCGCGCTCAAACTATACGGCAAATATCGACGGAAATACACGTCTAGGTTTTAGTGTTCGACTACCTGACTTGGGCTCAGGTCTTACTACAATCACACCTCTAAGTATATTTATTCATTTAGAGTTTTTTTTAATATTAAGCTTTGACTCAACATAATAGAAGTCAATTTAAATATCCTGAAGAAACACCACTTAAATTCTTCATTTGAAATTATTTGCATCTTCTTTTGTAAACTCACAATCAGTAAATGCTACTTTAAGTGGCATATAATAAATTAATTAAATTTCAAAACTAGAACGGGCACTGCCCAAAGTTTCTTGCATAGTTCTTATGTTGTAAAACACAAAAAAAATAGGGTGTAAGTATATGCGGAATTCACCTGTACGTAGCTCGACTCGCACTTGGCGTGTTTACACCGTATCCGAGTGTAGTGCGCAATTTTTCGTAAAATATTTTCATTTTTTAATATTTCAGTTCGGACGGGATTAATACAAGTGGGTGTACATGTTTGTAGTGCGCTCCAAACGAGAGTAATGAGTTGTTTGCTCACTACTGATGCGTTTTTGAAATGTTACGAGTACATGGTTTGATGCATTTTGACGTTTATTTGTTTTACTTTTATACGTTTACGATGTACCCGTTATATGAGAGGTGGAATAAAAATTGATTCAGAATAGAGTTTTCTTCATTAACTAAAGGTTTGTTTAATTGCCAATTCTATATTGTTGAAACTGGTTTCTAAAAGTGATTTATTATGATACAACTCAAATCAAGTGAGGAAGAGGGCTCAGACAATAAAACCTCTTAAATCTTTAAATGTTCTTTTTCCTTGGTAAAGTGGTGGCTCGTCGTAGAAACAAATCCCGCGGGAGTAATTAATCGGAGGCGTCGTTTAACGACACCATTAATAACGGTTAATATGCATAATACTTAATTAACCTATCCCCGCGGACAAAAAAATCCGAGTCGGTCGGAGCGGGCGGCGGGGTCCGGAGTCATCCCGAGCAATTTATCCGGTAACCCAGACGCATTAACAAAAACCGGCGGAAGAACTGGGAAAAACACACGTAATCCAGGGCCGCACTAAGCCCCCGGGCTATCTAATAACATTTATTGCGTTGCATCCGGTCCCCAGCGTCCACTTCCGCCGACTGATAAACGGCGGCCATTTTTGCCGCCATATTTATTTATAGGTGTCGGTTTGGCGATAATGTCGATGTGCGAATCGTACGTTACTCATGAGGCGCGCGCCGTGCCGCCCGGTGAGGCCACCGTGACCTCCACATCACCTGCCCGCGCCGACACACAGATTTTCAACAGTATCATAATGTAAGGTGGGTATCACTGTCACTTCTTTTGTAGCCATGAACGAAAATGTCCTACCAAGAAATGTTCTGTCACCTGACGCCACATAAATCATCTTGAATAGATGTAAAGGCCAATGCTGATGAATAAAATTTTAAAAGCCTCCTATAGATAGCCTCATACTTTAATCTTGAACCTATTGTGAGTACATTTTTGTTAAGCCTTGTTGATTTCACAGTGAGAGAGATGGTAACGAGAGGTATCCATCATACGGTGTGTGGACGGGCGCGGGCGACGGCGGTGTCGGTACGATTAATACGCTCGCTAGTGTTGTGCCGCGTGTGCACCCGCCCAACTAATGACCCTCGCGATATTAATGGGCCTCACTACTCTATTTGTTACAGTATTTATCGACAACTAGCGAGAGAGATAGGGAGTGGAATCTCTGATCAACAACAGGACATTACGTTTAAATGTAATTCTGAAAGCTGTAATTAAAATGGTGCGTGCCACTGAGATGACTATTATACATTTCTTTCATGTAAAGATAAATAACATTTTGGTAATGTCAATCATAATTAAAACGAAACTTAGTAAATAAAAATTTATTTAATATAGTTATCGTTATGTGTAAGAAAATTAAAGCTCCTTGTAAAAAAATGTCTAGAAGTAAAATACTCTAAATACTAATAACACTTTACATATTCACTCGTTTAACAATGAAACAGTATTCAAGACGCGAGGCCATTAGCGAGTTATCACAACATGTATTTGGAAGTGAAACAATCCCATTATTCAGGGTGTGTTTAAGCGCAATGTTTATTTGAAGTGGACAGTGAGATCCCGCCATAAATCGCAAAGGGAAGCCGCAAGGAGCGACCGGCTCCCGACGCACGGGGCCGGCGGCCGGGGCCAGGAGACCTCACACAAATCAACTGCGGCTACTGCTTGAGAAACAGACCTCAGATAGATAATCTGCTCTTGAGGCATTTGTAAAAGACTGACTTATATTAAAATGTTTTTTATTTAACATGAAAAGCCTTTCTCTAACACCTTGGAGATGCAGTGACTGTGCACTTGTCTGCCAAGCTGGAGGTTGTCGACTCGATGTAGTTAGATATTTTCCAAGAAATGGCTCTGGTTTGAGTTTACCAACACTTATTTATATTAGACAAGCGTGGTTATTGCGCTTATTACTTTTGTTTCTGATATTATAATGAAAATTTGTTACCAGGCGAATAAGAGCATGTTGAATTACAATAATGTAATTAGTACGAGTATTTGGAAATAAATTAAACATCCACTAACTTTGTAGCAATAACCAACAAAGGCTAATTCCAAGAATCCTCTTTATGGTATTTGTCATCGACGGAATTTAATTACGATACGTCATATAAGTACGTAGCGATTAAATTGAACATAGAGGAAGGTAATTATGTGGGTAATAAATTACTGTTTTACGTAGAGAGGCCTCGTGATGTGAAGATTTACAGCGGTCCAGGTGGTTATTCTCAAAGGACTCGTTTCTTCCCCCCCCCCCCCCTAAATCGGTTCTCGGTCCCCCCCCTCGCCCGGCTCACATTAACCGGCCCTCTCTTGTCTCCGCTTTGATTTGTGGACGCTCACAAGAGATCAATTGCTCAAGGGCATCGTGCCCTTTCAGATATTTGTTTGACAAATTAAATTGAATTCCTTTTGTTATTTTGTTAAAAGAATCCATATTGTGTATGAATACAAGTACACAAAGTGGGTTCTCTGAGAAAAAGGTTCGTAAGAAGATATAGATTTTATACTGATAGGGAGAGCTTAACGTTACCTGGCTATCGACTTCAACACAAATAGGTATGTACTCGTATATCATAGAAACATTCATATGTGTATAATAATAATAATAATAAAATTCTCTTTATTTGTTCCTTAATATCTAATACATAATAACAACTTACAAATAGACATTAAGGACCCTGTTTGGGCACTACAAACGAGACACATGAATATAATAAAATAAGATAGAGAAAAAATTACAAATAAAATTATCAATACTTAATATTCCTATTAAAATTACATATAAATCTATAATATAAACTTTAAAATTTAATAATCAACCTTAAATTGTATGAGATCATATTAGTGGATCATCGTTGAAAAACTCTTGCAATGAATAATAACATTTTTCTGATAAATATTTATTTAACTGGGTCTTAAATTGTTTTATATCTTCTATATTTTTTATATTTACCGGAATTTTGTTATATATTTTTGTAGACATGGCGTAAGGACCGGAATTTACTATTTCGAGTTTTGATCTGGTAGTGGCTAGTTTAGATACTTGTCTGAGGTTTTCTGGACGTGTGTGTACCGGAAACATATTTATGTTTTTCTTTACAAAAATAGCGACTTCGGATATGTACATACAAGGTAATGTTAAAATTTGAAATTTTTTGAAAAACGGTCTGCAACTGGTTCTATTATTAATATTTGCCAATATTCTAATGCATTTTTTTTGTAATATTAGGAGGTGGTTAACATCTGTGCTGTTGCCCCAGAGTATAACACCGTACCTCAACCAAGCGTTAGCATACGCATGGTATGCACTCATTGCTGCTTTTTGATCTGTAGTTTTTTTTAATTCTGATAAACCGTAAATAAAACTTGATAATTTACCCGAAATTTTTTTTATATGATTTTTCCAGTTTAAATTAGTATCTATGACAATACCTAGGAGATTATTTGAATTTACTACTTCTAAAATATTATTTTCAAATGTGTGGGTTATTTCTAAAGGCTGCCTTTGATATGGCCTGTATTGCATTAATTTGTGTAGAAATAAAACTGCTACTATACGAGTATAACCATGAACATTTTTCTGAAAAATTGCAAATTTTATCCGTTTCAAGTATTCTATTCGAGTAGAACTTTACAATTTTGAAATTCAATTCTGTGTAGTTCGTACGTGAGGAACTAAAAAACTCTCACTGTGAAACTCTCTTTCACAATTCAAATTCCCATTTCAATGTGAATAAACGAATGGTAAATAAAGTAAGGTTTGTGTGCGGGTTGTATTCAAACCCTAATTAATTATTATTGGATCCTGATTCCTAAACTGTCCGCAAACGATATAAAAAGTGGACGAGTAAATAATTTCCCGGCCGTCGGCTTATCGCAGTCTCGCCATTTATAACCGTCAAAGCCGGTGTTGTGAGACTCCCGATCCATAATTAATGATAATATCCGGCAAACGTGGATTTTGAAACGAGAAAAAACGCGGCCGTCGGCGGAAAAAATAATCTCTAAAGTCCTTAGTCATTTATGATTGTTTGGGATGGCGTGGACGCGACTCGACGCGCTAACTGTGACGTCGCTCGACGGGACTTCAAACAGCGTGTCACATTGAATGAGGGCAATCAGCCAAAGCAAAATGAAATGGTGTCACGAACGATTAGAAGATCATAAAGAAAAATGTTATTGTCCTGAATATTTATTTATCGCGTTAAGTTAAAGAGAATAGAAAAAGCTATATATTTTGGAGACGTGATTCGTATCATCAAGTTTATTCGCAAAACAATTGTTTCAAACAGTAATTGATAGATTAATTTCCTACAAATCACCACCCAAAACGGTGTTATTTTTATTTATTTAATATTATCACGGGAGGCTACTGAAATCAGTCTCTGTTCCAAACCGGAAATACAACCCTTGAAAAAAAGGCGCGTTCGCAAACGGAAACGAGTGGCAGGAAGACGTCGACGACAGCGCCTCTCCGGCGGCCGATCGAATTAAAAATTAAAAGAGTATCCGTTTCCGGCTAATGTGACGATTTGCGTTCTACTTGTTTAGGTTTTAGATTCATGACTGTCCGACGACGGAGATAGAATTGACGAACAAACGATTAACTGAATTAATAAATAATATTTGGATGTTTGGAAGGGATGTCGAGCGTCACGTCACTGTTAATATTGTGCTACAAGTCTACAGCATTTAATCATATTTTAGCCAAAACTGCTGATTTAATAGATACAAAGACAATTATTATAAAGTTTCTATGATTATCTAGTAGGTGCATTGATTTTTCTAAAATTCATTCGAGGAACTTTAACTACTTGTTAACAAATAACACATTTAACATTACACATAAAAACTACTTGAGCTCTATTTTTCTTTTCGGGAAAACAATGTTTTTACGGTAGTTTTACATATTGCCCTACCCTGGTGGGTCAAAATTAGTCATAATGTAAGTATATATGAATATTACGAGTAACGCAATTATTAGAAAAATGCGAGGGAATTCCCGAAATATATAGCTGGTATATGTTATAATACTTGTATTAGCTTGATCTGACACATTCACATTATTCCGTTGCAATTTTCAACAAGCACAAAGAAATATATCGTTGTCTGTGATGGCGTTCTAACATAGTTGTCAAGTTGTACTGCAACTTCTCGTATTGTGAAATCTATTGAAAAATCTTGTGTATAGTTTTTGAAACAACCGAGACCAATGGTTCAAGAAGCAATCTCGAAATCTCTTTCATATAATTGGGCTTAAAGCGTCTTGTGAAACTACTAGAATCCAAAACTGTTTAATTATAACTAAATTATTCTATAGACGTATATTTTCAGTGTCTCGAGTCCAGTATCGATCGCGTCTTGTTAACTCGCCCACAGCGCTTGTTTGTGTTCCACTTCCAGCACATTATGTACTCACGTTATCTCTGTATGTGTTAATCACTTTTACTGAACACAGGTATATACGAGCTCGAGAAGTTTCCTCTATGTGTGAGTGAGCGGGTATATAAGTGGGTTCACACAGGCGGGCGTAAGTGTGCGTGTGCCGCCGTCGTCGGGTAGAAATGGTGTTCTCACATTTTCATTTATATTATAGTGTAAGTGAACAAATGTCTCACTCTAAGAGGATCCGATGGGCGTGTCCGTGGGGGGGCGGGGCGTAAGACGGACACTCCTTGATATCCTCTTTTTTACCTCATCGCGTTAGTAGGTACCCGCCGGCCAGTATCCGTGGAGCCCTCACACTTGGTACAATGACTCGGCGCGAGACGCCGCGTGGAGCGCTCTGCGGGGCGAGAGGGGTCCTCGCTCAGTGGTCGTGTTTATGTAACAGGAGAAACAAAGCCGGGAACAACTTCAGTCGTTATCGCGTTTATAAAGTTCTCGAGACGATTCCATTTTATGGGGTGTTTTGCTTGAGATAACTTTTTATTTCTCTTGTCTTGACGTCCTTTGTTTTGTTTAAGTAGATAAATATTGTTTTGTTATACTGCATTAACGAGGTTTTATTGTTGTTTGAAACAACGACTCGGGGACGCATCAATGTCGTTTGAATCACGATTATGATCTCAAATAATAAAAAGGAACGAAATGTCTATTCATTTTACCCTAATATTGAATGATTTTGAAGATATTTTCCTCTGGTTTTCTTACTAAGAGACGTCAATTTCATAAGTGACGCAATAGAGCAAACACCCAATTTAATATTCACCTCCTTAAAAATTGAACATATTTTTTTGACAGGGAGCATTAGCTCTCTGTCAAAAAAATATGTTCAATTTTTATAACAATAAGAAACATCTAGAACTAATTCTAAGTTACAACTCAATCAACATAATATCACAATCTGTATAAATAATGAAGTACCAGTGATCCCTGATCCATCATCACTCGCTCCTCCTGCGGGTACCCGATCGAGTGGTCATCCATCTTGCGGACGCCGCCATTATGATACACTCTCATCGGTTACCGCCCTGAGACCTGATAACGAGCCATGAACGTTTTCCTTATTCCTTTCTTTATAACAGGATTATCGCGATCAATGCTAGTGGAGTTATTTCGCAGTAAATAATAAGCGGTTAGTTAAAGTGTTTTCAAAGGTTCGCGATTGAAGCGCTATACAAACTTTAGTAGCAGGTTTACTATTGTCTTATTTTACAACTTACTTCAGACATCAGATCTTGGTGTACACCAATTAAGTAAGTCATGCAAATGAGGGAATTGTTTCTATTTTCTTTTAAGAGAAATAGACGGCTTTGTGTTTAACCCACAGAATAATAAAAAGTCCTCGCTAAGATCATGTCCATTGTCCTAGATTTTTTGATAAGTTAAATAAAAGTTAATTATTCTTCATATGAGAGCCCTCTGTCGAGGATCATGAGCTATTCATTTTTCTCCGCAATTCATAATCGCCTAAATACATCATCGGTACAAAAATCAATACCCTTATCTTAATTCAGAGAGACAGTACCTCGAATACTTTATTGCTGTTATTCATTTCTTTACAAAGTGTCCCTCTGAATGGGCTCGTACAATCGAGTTCAAAGCGTACAATAATTGCGTTACATTTCTGCTTGGTGTTATCAATATTTTAATTTCCTTCCCTGTGCGCTCGGTAATTGAATTTCTAGGTCACATCACAATGAGTTACCCTCGACTGTGTTCATGCATTCAATTCGCCACTTCCACTCCATTATAACAAATTATCGGTGTCACCTCATTACATGTGGTGCCTACCCTATAACACGGTGTCTCTCTGTGTGTCACCGTGTGTGTGTGAATGGCGCGTGTCTGTGTGCGTTATCTGAAAGATTCCGCTTCATTTCCCTCCGCCCGCACATGACGTCACATCATGTGGAACACAAACATCCCTAATGTATTATATAGAATAATGTTTCACTTAGCTATGGCAGTTATAAAACATTGAAATTTTGTGTTTATAGTTCAGGGGCTTACATTATTTGGATAAGCTTTGAACTAACACTAACTTTTACCTTTGAAACCGGTGTATCACAATGTATCAACTATTTCATCATTATATCAACTATTTATATTCTACTACAATTCACTAAAATAACGGCTCTACTACGTCAAAAATTCAAAAGTTCTATAAGTGAGCAAATTACGTTTAATTATATTACTAAAGAAAATTATTATTCATTCAAGCTGTTCCACTTCACTCCACCGACCTGTCAATCACTAGTCCCTCTCTTGGGTATTTTTAATTTAATATAAAAATTTATTCATTTATAACTATGCCCTGTGATTTTACCTGTGTGAATACTTATTAAATGGAAATATTCTAAAAATAATTTTTTTTATCCAGAAACGCCAGTATTAGTTTCGTAGTATCAGATATTAGCCGAGTTAATAAAAGCAAGCAGACGCAAGCAATGTAGCGTGCGAATAGGCTTGAAAAAGGCAATTATTTGAAATGAACAGACAGTCAGTTGAATTTCGTTTATTTGTATGTGAGTTGGGGGTAACCCATTAAAACCGCGATACCAAACAAAACCACCAAACAAAGGAGAAACATCAAGAAAAAAATGTAAACATTAGGGAGTTGCGGTGCGGTGCGGTGCGGTGTGGGCGCAACAATAGAGAAACCACATCGCATCGGGCGGGTAATGAAGCCGTATCTTTAATGGGCGCGATAACAGCGCTAAATGTTTGTGCGCACGCCAAATAATAACCGAGTCGATCATTTGTGATTGAGAGGGGCGGCGGGCGGCGGTGACCTCATGGAAGAATCGTCGGCGGCGGCCTTATCGGGACGGACAAGGAATTCAATATCAGTATACGATACGTTATGAGGCGCGGACCTCTTAGCGGTGATGACATACTCAGTAACGTAGCTAAGATCTCTGATAAGTTAATGGAAAACTCGATATTTTTGAGGAATACTTCTATGATAAGTATTCTGGTTATAAAATACTAATTATACAGTGTCTTCAGTAATGATATCTCCAATTAGGTACGTTAAGTCTTTGTATATGCTTTTCGAGAGCAGACGTACTATAAAATTATAACATTAAAAGAATCAAGACAACCAAAGTTAAACCCCCAATAAATATGATCGGTAAACATAGAACTCCGATCAAAACTCCTCTAATAGGTACAAACGCGCATAAAATGAGGAGATACCGTCAAATGGCGGGTGTAAACTTGTTTTTACTTGGAGTTGTTTTATTGCAGCGGGCCGTCGAGGGGGTCCCGGGACGCGCTTATCGATACCACATTACTGATCGAATGGGCTATATCGATTACAGGCAGTCATTATATCTACGATAGCACGTTACACTTAAACATAAATTTATATGTTACTTTCTTTCAATAAAATGTAACGTACGAGTATATTCGGTAAAATGATTGATTGGTCAGAATATATTTCTTAATATTTAAGTTCATTTTCATAAAACAAAGATGTATGTATGTCTCACCCGTACGCTTGTCTCTTTACAATAGATAGCGGTTTTATTAATAAAAGTTATTAAAAATAAAACTACAAACAGTCTTAAATAACTAAAACCAATAATACAACTACAACAATATCTTGTGCAATTTCAAATAGAAAACAATATTTTCACCACTGGGCGTTGGTAGTTCCCTTCACAATAACTAAAACGAATTCTCCATTTACCGAGAGACGGTCTCCGAAACTAACGCAATCCCACGTCAAATAATTGCTTAAATGACGAACAGAATACACTTTATATCCCACAACTTTATGGTGATACACACGGGGCACATGTTTAGATAGCTTGTTGCTAGATTTGTGCGGTCCTCTTCCCACTTACCCCTCTTAATTACTATTATAACTAGCAAACACTCATTTAAATCAAGTTTTATATTTAGTTAAAAACATTGTTAAATGCCAAAACCAAAATCCTGTTATGATACTTGTATAATAAGGTACAGTGTCATACTTTTCATAACAGATCAACATTAATTTCCTAATTAACTATATTAATCACAATTGTTTTCAATAAACAAATTAAATTTTGTTTACAAATTCTATAAATAATGAAAAGGGTTTATTATTAGAATTGTTTTACATGTAACTCCTGCAACGGTGGTCTGTCTAGTTTAGTGACTGTGTGTCCAGCAATAACTAGGTGGTTGAATATTGTTTGAGAGGGAATTAGGCACGCGTCGGAGGGACGGATCACTTATAATTGTTATTTTATTCATAGAAACAACACTCCTGTGGGACTGAGCAGTGCTCGCCCGCGCCGCGCTCGATAGGTGAACAAATATTTTAGCGCGACGAGCACCTCTCAGCTGATTGTTCATACATCGTCCTGTGACGTACTTTTATATGTGAGTACACATCTGTACAAGTGCTCAAACAATATTATGAAACTTAATAAACTGACCTTTGTGAGGTCCGATGTTACAATTACAGTATGCATAGATATAATCCATAGATATCGTTCAGTAGACATTTGATTGGTCTAATTTGTATAAAATTGTACCAAGTTAAATTTAACTTTGAATATATTTAAGTGTAAGCCGTAAAGAACAAATGGTAGTCGGATTCCTAAGGAGGATTGTGGGCGTCGGTTTAAATCTGTAAGTGTGCGATAACGGCGAGCTCTCGGAGTACAGGAGTCATCCCGCAAATCCCGCATCATTAAGTATGGCTAAGATGGCGATTTGCGCGCCATTACCATGTTAATAACGAGGGGCACCAACTATTAATCACGCTCACGTCTCGGCGTGTCTCGGCGAGGGACCGCAATTTATGCATTACTTTTGTAACGTTTGAATTATTTATAACGATATTATAAAGTGAGGCGTGATCGATATATAACTTATATCGGAACGATCAATTTACAGCGAATATTATTTGTTTGCACACAACGTTAATTAATTGCAATAAGAACGAACACAAAAGGCCAGTTGACCGCCATATTGCAGTAATTATATATTTTTTGTTTGATTAAATAAATTGGAGGTATTAATTAATGGGGGTGGCGCGAGATGAAACCGCGGGATATTATTGTTCCGCTCGTTTTAATTATAAAACCTCAAATGTCTGCGGCACACGCATGTAATGTGTATAATCGCGCGGCGCTCCGGTCAAAAGCTGATATTTCTCCTTTTAATCCCTGTCAGATTATTTAAATTCCCACCTGCGAGCTCTACTTCGCCATTTCCGTGCGCTTTTTATTTAACAAAAATAAAATATAAAAATATTCGTGTATTTGTTTTGGACGGGCGGAATCCTTTAATTTTCGGCACCGCTGCGTGACGGCCGCGGCCCGGACGCGCCCCGGACCGCCCCCGCGCGCGCCTCGCCTCTCGTCTGCACTCCCAGAAGCCTTTGAGAAAAAAATGATTTTATATTTTATGTCATAACTGAAATGTTTTCGGGGCCTTTTTATTTAATTTAAATGTTAAATTGTTTGTGTTCTGGTTGCGTCATTAATGTGGCCGGTGACGTCCTAATTGTTCCAGTCACTCGAACGCGTCCAACTCGTTGTGAATAAACGTGAATGGTAATGTCTACATTAAAGCACACGCAATCACCTAGTGTCAGTCAATAAACCGCTTGTACCTGTCACTATGTCTGAGAGACACCCAGAAGATGGAGTCGCCCTATCATGCTATCCCTGAGAGAGGCCGGGAAGTGGCGATGCACCAGTAGTCGCGACTGCCATTATCCCGTTTTATTTGGTCTCTTTACTTCAAATTCTTTCCCGTTTCATGCGCGCTCTCGGCTCACTGTACCGCGAAAACGCTACGTAATGAAAACAACTTTTTGAATTAACATCGCAGTGCGCGCTCTTTTTTTTAACTAAAACTCCGTGTCGCGTTCAAGTTGAATTAAAAAACTCGTTTTGAAATCGTTTCTCAATTTATAAGCATGTTACTGGTAGGAGTGCGCATTGTCTCGTTTGTCGCTCGAGTCGCGCCCGCAGCTACTCCGGGCACTGAATGCGCCCCTTCACTCCGCTCCGACAGAGTTTGAGTGGAGTGCGCCCGGCCGCACACGACTCATGTTATAAATCAGTTGTTGCGATTAATGCATTAGTGCCACTCGATAAACAAGTGCAATTTGCATTTGCTAAAAAATTGCTAATCTGTTGATCTTCGTCAACTATAAGTATTCGAAAAATATATATTTATTGAAAGTGAAACCGATATGGACCCCGCGAGCAGCGCGCGGCGGCACTGAGTTCCACTCTCTCAGCGAACCAACCGCAGCGCGTCGATAATACAAACCGCAACTTCAAATAGAAACGTCATATTATTTCCACAAAAGATTTAACTCGAAAATAAATTACATTTTTCCCCTTTTTGTGCTTTTGTTGGGCGACGTGTGGAAGCCGACTTGTTCCTGCGAATTGCGATATTTAAAAAACCATTACATGCACGCTTTGTACACGCCGTGGAGATGGAGAGCGCCGCACCGCGCCGCACCGCACCGCGCCGCCCGCTCGGGTAATTAGCACGGAATTGGACCCGCTACCTACTAGCTCAGCTCGTGTGCACTCGCAGATATTTAATAAACATGGAAAACAATGGATATTTGAGAGCTTAATTATATCACAAACGCTTTGTAGAAAAATCTACGTAAATACAATTGAATTACTGTTCTACAACAATCATTGTTTTGTGTGGAGAATACTTACACTGTCTGTATGCAGATTTTACGGAAGAAAAACAAGGAAAGTCTTTTTAAAGAAGTTATATTTTAACAAGGAGTCTTCTCCTAGATTTTTTTAGATATTATCTAAGAAATAAGAAACAAAACAATAGTATAAACATGATCAATTACTCCATTTGAATGATGTCAATGAATGACTCTAATAATAATCATTACCCTCGTCAACGTGTGTTCAACTGAACAGATTCCCACAGGAGCGGCCCGTAAAGATCGCCGCCGTAAATCCGGCGTATCCTGATTTACAGCGCCGACTAAATGTTTGATTTGCGCACATAAATCGAGATGAGCGTGTCACACACACCTGCCCGGTTTTTACACCGCTCATAATACCTACATCTGATTGGCTGTTTACTTCATTGGGTTTGTTTAGTATCATTTCTATCTTTTATTCTGCTATTTCTGGGATTGAGATCACCAGCACGCATTAGGAAAGTGTAGTGTAGTGTTTAGACCTATTCATCCTCTCTGTACAACATCAATGAGAGATGTAGGTATAGACCCTGTAATGGACTCCTGTAGAGCGTGACTTATTTTTCCTCACTTTAATTTTTATTCTTAAAGTTAGGAACTTACAAATGTAGATGGGAATGATCACTAAGGTTTTCTATAATTGTCTAATTTTGTTTACAACATTTTGCATAACATTTTTAAGTAGAGATAAAAATAACTTGGATTGTGCTCTTCATAAGTTTGCAGTACCAAAATCAGAGAAAGGAGCATCACTAACTCCCAAAACTTTAATTAGATGTGTAATTGAACAAAGACATATGAATCACAATAGGCTGAAAGTTGTGAGCGGTGTACCGTGGGGCTCTGTACCGTGTTGGGAGGTAGTTGTGTGCGACACGATAATGTACTCCACTTGAAAAACAATAGCTCACTCAAATTAACGAACTATTCATAAATTATATTAAATATGATTTAGGGACAAAGCACAGAACTGAAATACGGAGCGATGCGAATTTGCAATGCTCACTACGATACAATATGCTACGATACGACGTATGTTTGTACTAGTGGTGTTCTTATCGCGTATCGTAGCATGCGCTACGAATTAGTCTCGCAAGATGTTGTGATGCGTAGTACCAACTCGTAGCTGTCGTAGGCTCGTAGTTTTATGTTTGTACCTAACATTTCTACCACATTATAACATCATAATCTGCTTTAAAACATGAGTTAATCATTGGTCTTCACTAAGTTTTTTGTATAAATTAACATTTATTTTTAACAATTATTATCTGTACTGATAAGGGCTCGTTCACGCTAGTGTGGTAATGTCCCCGTCATCGCGTCACCGCGGGGCAGAGGGCGCCACTATCGCCGCAGTACGCACGACTCACCGAAACACGAATAAATCCATTAATAGTGGTAGCGGTGCGCGCCGCCGTTAATTCGCCGATTTAAATCGGAAACACGCGATAAATTGAACGTTTTGAATCGGCACGCATTGTTAGACAGCAGCGATTGTCGCCGGACACACGGAATTGTATCGGGTTAGAACTGGAATTGCTGTTTAGGTTTCATAGTAACATTTTTATATTATGAAAGGAATACATGGTATTACGATTCTTCTGTCTATAGTATTTCATAATCTTAGAAAGATTTCCTTCGGTTTTCATTAACAAAAAGAACAATTTCAATATTGATTATGGTGTAATTTGTCGAGCACATTGAATGGTTAGGTAGTTTCATACATTAACAAGAATCAAGTAGCTGTTAGACACTCAATGTAATTCTCTACTCTCTTCTAAGCTCTACCGTACCGTAACATTATGACGCATTTCTTCATGATCATGACTCTTCAATACCAAACAAACGAAACATTAAATAAAATGGTAACCCAATAGAAAGAGACATTGGAACAAACGCAATACAATATTATATTGATAGGGTGTCGGAGGGAGTTTTTGCGCGTTATTTATGGGCCGGCAGATAGCGGCCGATATCGCCCCGAGCGCCGAGCGCCGGCGATATCATGAAATATTAAACGCATTACAAGTGGCATATAGCAACCAAGATGAGGCAACCACCAAACAGACACTAGTTTATGCGATGTCAACATGTGGATCAATTGATGACTAATATCCTAAGTTAAAAAGATTTATTTGACTTGCCTACAGTTTTATAAATAATCAAATATACATATTATTAATAGTAATTTAAACACCTTCTTCTTAGTTTATTATTTTTAATAACTTTAAATGACTGTCAAAATAAAAGGTATCGCAAAGTTGGCTAACTAGTTTATCCAAAACCACCATGCACCGATTGCTTTCTATTCATAAATTGTAATTTGAACTCACTTTAAGCAACTTACTTTTTATAACATTAAACTTTTATAAATGTTTTCCTTTTATGAAGCAAACAATATGAGTATAAACTCCCGTTCTGAAGTCCAGTCCACACTATTCCCCCGTCGCTTCGCGACCCGAAATCAAAGTCTCGAGTTGAAAAGGCGGCGATATCAAGTGGGTGAATCGCGCGCGAGTTGATTCGCTCAGAGCTATCAGCCGCAGTGACTCGCGGAACTACAACTAAATGATTTATACGATTTATCATAAATAAGTTAGTATCGCGTCAGCCCGCGCCGCGCGCCCTCTCAATGGGGCCTATTCTGTTTGTTTGACACTACAATACATAAATACTAGTGCTGTACTAGAGGCCAGGGTTAAAAGTTCAAATGGATTCTGCTTATTTGTCTGTATGTTTGATCGATTTTAAGGTAACTTAATAACTTCAAGGAGGATACAACCTTTTAGAAAGTAATCTAGGCATAGCCGACATGACCAACTCAGTTATTCAATAAACTAAATTGATATCGACGTGACGTCCGTATAACGCGCGGGTAAACATATTATAAACTCAATAACAAAAATACACGGCCCAATACAAAAGTTGGAAAGAGTTATCGACGGTCCGTAATAAAGTACCGACTGGTCCCGCACAATATTTCTAATATCATTGTAATCTACATATTATTCCAATAAGTGGGTTTTCCTTTCGGCAATATTGCGTTTGGGAGTGAAGTGGCCGACCCTCGCGGTAAGTTTTTACCTTTTATTGTTTTATTTATAACTTTGTGATTGATGACGGCTGAGCCCAAAGTTCGCTTCATAAATATTGAGACGAACTCACGCTGCGAATGTAGTTGTGAGTACTTGTATGAGGGGTCGTGATGACGTGCGAATCACACGCCCGCTTACTCACGATAATAAAGTAAACGAACAGAATCACGTACAATTGTCCGTAAGTATGTAGATGCCGCAGAACAAATACATTTTAAATGTCGTTTTTAAACGCAGTTAAAGAATGGCGCTGTGAGGCCACAAATATTGTGTTATCAACAACAATCAACAGGAAATCCGCGCCGGACCGCACCGGACGCGCGGGCGGGAGCGGGCGGCGGGACGCGACGCACGACAATTCAATTTGCATAAGCATTTATCGTTATTGTTTTGTGCCGGCGCTGTCCACTCGGAAAAATAGTACCACTTTTATGGAGCAGTCTTTAAATGTGGAGTTTTATGGGACTCGCCGCGGTTTGGGGAGAAGATAACGGCGGAACAGATCGGAGCGGCGCGCGTGATAGCCTCGCCTCACACTCGCACACAAACTAAATAAGTGATTCCAAAACCAAAACAATTCAGAACAACGGTTGTTTATGACACACGTTTTTGTGCAACATTGGCCATGTTTTGTGACATTATCCACAAATGATTTAATTTTCCAATTTTCCGTTTTGTTCCAAATTGTGTGGAATAATGCGAGGACGGATGTGGCCCTTCAAATGGTTTCGAGATTAGGCCCCGGTCGCGCTCTGTTCTACCCTCATTACGACCGCTATACACACCGATATGTCGGTCGTACGTACAGATATGACATTAACGGTACAACACATTACATATTTTCACATTTATATTTTTCAAATGTACTTAGCAAAATGTCTTATACAATGAGTACCATGACTCACTTAAGTGATATTCATAGTTAGGATGTGTGGCGTAGATAGCTCCATTGAGCGAGCCATTTGGGGCGTCCTCATTCCCCATTGACATTTGAAGGTATCAGGTAACATAAAGAGCGAGTCGCCATAAAGGTGGTGCGACAATGGCGGGCTGATAGGGCGGCGGTGGCGGCGGTATCTGTGAGCGGCGCGAGTGCAGCCGGGCGCGGCGGCGAGCGGCGACCGGCACACAATGCGGCAAACGACGGCGGCGCTTCCTGTTCCGGCCGGTGTCGCGGTGCTCCACAGATTTATGCCCATCGCTTCCTCCGCCGCCATCGCCCGCCGACCGCCATATGCACCCACCCTCATTTACACAAAACTCGAGTTTTTCAAGCACCTGCGTTACGACGTCAGACTTCGCGCTCAACTCTAACTTTTTGTGTGGCATTTACGGTCCCTGACTCGGCTCCGTGTAATGTACTTTGAATGGCTCGTTTTTTGTTTCGTGTTTAGGGAAATGAGTGTGCTCGTAGTTGAATGTTGTGTTCACAAACAAACATCACATGTACGCGTGTCGATACTTAGGTATTTAAATTGCATTTCAGGTTTTTTACTTTAAGCACCTGCATTTGGTCGAAAAATATAAAAAAAATGTATTTTACAGTACGGTATCTGCTCCCATATCTACAAAGTAAGTGGTCGGAGTACTTCGCAAATACACAACAGTGGAGTTCATCGCTCCACACATACTTTAATAATTAATAGGTGTGCGGAACAAGATTAAATCATTTACAAAAAAGTTCCGTAAAATCGAGTGCGCCATGTTAAAATTAAAATTGGATGTTGGTAAAAGGTCGGAGCGGGTGATTCTCGTGCGCGGTAACGAAGTTAATTTTAACGCGCTTACGGTAATAAAATATTCGCAGCTATTGGCGGATCCTCACGGCGCGGCGAGACCTGCCGGCGAAAGGCGCAGGCAGGGTCGGGTGGTACCTACTGCCGAGCAGGCGACGAAATGTGAGCGATTAGCGCACCACCAAGTGACTAATTATGGGGTACCGTCCGCAGAACAAATGCTGCCTGGAGATCAAGATTGATTTTAAACTTCTGATTGAAGTTCAAATCAGAGCCTTTCATTGTTGAAAATGATAATGATAAAAATATTATGTTAAAAGGTACACATTTACATACGTATTCATAACATGATAAACGCTGTTTTGTTGGTAACTAAAAATAAATTTATCCCCTTAAAATTATGATACAAATTATTACAGAAGTGTAATGTAATGTGAGTGAGTACCGGCTGACGCTGACGTCACACTCTGAATCTGATTAAATAAAATTAACAATTGACAGAGAGCGCTCGGCGCTCGCTCTCCGAATATCTTAGCGGAGTTCACCAGCCGCCGGCGGGAGTCCGCTACGACGAATCTGGGTGTATTGTTTTGAGTGAAACATTGAAGTTAATATGTCTATAATGGCTATACAATATATATTTCATTTAACATGTATAAGTAACAGATTGATATACCATTTGAATAATTAACATAAGTTAAGTATGTACTCTTTTCTAAGAAATATTTCTTCCAAACCGTATCCTCCAATATCAAATCCTATAAGCACAACTATATTTTTCTTCACTTACGGCAGGCTTTCTAAGCAAAACGGCTATTAGCTTCATTTCCGGATGTCCAAATATTAGATATAATTTGACACCAAGTCCTCGTTGTTTTCTTGATATTAAAATATGAAACTATAATCGTCATAGACGAGCTTCGTGTGTCGATAATTCTAAAGCAAAGTTTCATATAAATTTTGTAGTACAAACCTCGGTTGGCGTGAACTTGGTATCTTTGTCTGATCCTCACGTGGGGGCAGGTGGGCCGCGCGGGGGGTCAGGGGGGCGAGGGGGGGGGGCTGTGTAGCTTTGTGAATCAATCAGGAATTAATTGCGAACTCTGTGAATCAAGTTGATTTGTAGTACACTAGTGAATCCAATAGTGCGCATACCTTTATTACTTAGGCTCCGTTTGCAGACGCGAGGGTCGACCGGCGGCGGCGGCGGCTCGCTTTAAATTTAATATACTTTATTAACGTCCGACAAACGACCGATTGGTAATTAATATTGCGAAATATGCAACTAAAATGTATTAATATTTAACATTGTGACGTACGGTATTTGTAATTACATATTGTACGCGCAACACTCGCTTTCATGTTACATACTTTACGACATGCAATGTGGCATGATAATAATTAACACGAAAATATAATATATTACTTAAATTACTATTGTGCTCAATTCATCAAGCTTGTTGATTCTCTTTGAAACATTTGTCCAAAAGCACCACTAAAGTCGTCTAGTGACAGTTTTCTAGAGTTGTTCATAATAATAAATTATAAGTTGTCATTTGCTGAGTGAATGAAACCTCAGAAAGTTAAGCGCAGTGCATATTAAGTGAATGTGAAGCCAAACGCACGAGCGGAGTCGCGAGGCGGTAACTTTATACCGATTGTTTGTATCCGTCGGCAGCCGCTAGTCAAAGGGGAAACTTTCGAGCGGTTTGCGATTGAAACGTTTGTCAATTAATACGCTTTGTTATGAACCTCCTATTAATTATTTTATTTGAGCAATTACAAGTTGCGCTGTTTACGAGTTCGGGACTTTTCTTGTTGTTTTATTGTTTGTTTGAATGTTCTTTGATATAAAAATAGAAAAGTAATTACAGAGCTTTTTGGGTTTCTTAACTTTAAATTAAAATAACTTTAATAAGTTACTTGAAAGTAAGTATATAGTTTTCGGTAATTAGACCACTTTAGTTTATCGTATAGTAGTGCATGTACAACAACTAATTTAATTATTCACTAATCAATGGCATCGCGTCAGATGCTCGTCCAGTGTGCACGTGCACAGGCATCCAGTGTTTGTTACAGGCGAGTTACCTGGCTCGTGGCGTGTGGAGCGGAGGTATCCGCATTCCGGGGCCAAGAGCCACTCGACCGTCTGCAGTTTAGTTTAGTCGGTTTAGCCAACTTGACACAAAGGCGTGCCATTCCGTCTGGTTGATGCCAACTTCAAACTTGGACTGCTTATTACTACTCGAGTGGCTATTGTAGGTGATTGTGTCTAACTTGCGCTCGGATACACGGCAACTGGCGGACGGACTCAACTTTATTAGTTCTTGAATAGTGCGGGTAAACACGAAATGAAATGTTTGACGTAGATTTAAGAATTCTTCGACATTCATCGTCGGATAACTTTGTGAAGATACATTTCTATAAAGACTTCTCGGATAAAAAGAAAATCTATTGAACACTTACAAACAACATTTCACTTTTCTACATGAGCTGCGTTTTGGATAGGATTTTGTACTTCCCCTAAGGGGATCTATCATAAAAGTATATTTTTTGAGATTAATCTTACCTTTGACCTTTTCAACTTATCTCCTCAGCATATACTGGAAAGAACAATAAACGTACTTATCCAACGTAACAAAATTGCAGAGACTTAGTTTATCGAAGTAAGTAAAGAGTGTTATTTAACTTGTAATATTTTTAACTTTGTCTTAACACATTTAATATCCATACTTTCATAGTACTGCGAACCAAGCTATACAAACAATGGTAAGCCAGTCGTTGTGCGGGGGCGATTCGCTCTCCTCGGCGCGGCTAATCTCAGTTTGTTGTTAAACTGTGAAGCTCCTTACCCTAAGATAACAGACACCTATTAGCTTCACTCGCCGACTGTTTCATAGTTCAGATTCACAATAAGTGTGCCATCCTATTGTATAATAGTTGTATACAGATGATCTTATCTGTGTAGTAGTAGCAAAGTAGTCTACTATACAGTCTCCTGACAATTATCTTTTAAAAAATAAAATTTCCTTATGATTCATCGACTGGCCCTGGATGTTGAGGTTTACAGTAACTAACAGCACTCCACTAGTTTCAGATCGTAAAGGATATACCTAGCAAACTTCAAGAATTAATTATTTACATTAAAGATTAAAGAAGATTTTCTTCTCAACTTGTGTTGATCAAAGTTTGAAAGGCGCTCACCGACCGAGACCAAGACAAACACGTATAAATATTTAATAATCACTTGGAACTAATTAGTCGAGTGACGTGTAAACGTATGAGAACGAACTGCGAAGAGGGTCCCGTGACGTGTACACCTCCTAATGACGTCACATCAATAATGTACGCTCACTCACTCTGCTCGCCTTCACATGTTACTTTCACTATTTACTGCACAGTAATTGATTTAACAGGTAAATATTTTCAGACTTGATATTTTTGTATGAATAGTTGATGCGCCTACACACACATAGGTTGTTACTTTGAGCTATCAATAGAATTGTAAGTGGTGTATAAACACACCGGAGAGAGGTAGAACAAGTACCCAGAGAGGCGCTCAAACTGAGGGTATCTAATAATAATTCAGAGCGAGCGATCCGATCCGCAATAACTTTGGTTCAAATCTGACATAAACATGACCGATATTCAGCAATTTGCATGTCCGTTACCTCGTGAATAAATTAAAGGTGGTGTCAGGTACCTCCATGAATATGTAAGGCTGCGATGGCTAAATCTTGGCCTCCAATTAGGGAGGGTCATTAAGCCGTTAGTTGATTACATCTGCCGTCTTACGAGACGAATGCCAAATGTATGAGCGGCGCTGTGCGGTGCGGCCGGCGGCGGGCGGCGGGCGGCGGGCGGCGGGCAGCGGGCGGCCCATCCTAACGGATTCAGTGCCTGTTAGGGACTGTAGTGTAGTGCAGGTACACGGCACGCACTATATTACATTAAACAAACATTGATTCGAGTTCATTTTCTATATTCTGCTATAAATTTACTTCGAAAGTTAATACGTTGGTGTTTCAATGTTTATGACCAAAAGCAATACACAATATCTTTCTAGAACTAGACCTATAAAACCTAAAATCACTCTGGACCATTCTCCTCATATTTACTTACGAACGTTATTACAGTTACGATAAAATTGCGATTCAACGTAACGGACCTAAGTTTGTAACTCAATTGGTTCCCTAATACGAGTATAATATACAGGCGGATAATCTCGTGTATGATTTTTCCATTAATCGTGTATCCAGGTAGTGAGCTGTGGGTGTCAGTGGGCGTCGAGGCGATGCGGCGGGATTCGATAACGTCTGGACGCGGCACATCGAGCTGAGTCGATTACGGGTCACTCGCCACCGGCCACCGGCCACCGGCCACTGCACCGGTCGCCGGCCGCCGCCCGTAATCCGGTTAGCCCGTTTAATCGACCGCCGCCATAAAGTCGGCTCGCTGCCACTTCACCTTACATCCAATTGCCACTAAACGGTTTAATCGTTCTAAATCGTTAATTATACGATACGATGATTACCTCTCGTGCACACGCGTAGAGACATGTGCGTGTGTGAAACTTATACGTCGATTCTCGTATCATACATTCAATATTTATAACTGTAAAAATGTGGAGACAGAGAGATGTTTGTTTGATCATTTATCTTGTGAAATTAGACAAGAAGACATGTAAGGCGTTGTGAACGGCAAACTTTTGACTCCAAATTAGTCGATACGGAAAATAAATTATGATCTTATATGAAATATTGTATAATAAGTTTTATTTACAAATGGTGTATATCACCTTTCATGGAAAATAAGCGTACTATAATAGACGTATGCAAAGCCGCGACAATATAAATAAATGTAGCTTGAAGTGCTACGAATAGTTCATACTGCTACGAGAATGCTACGAGTATAATAAAAATCCTTTGGTAGGCCAAATAAAGCATTAAGTGCACCAATAAACTGCCACACTACAGTTTTATTTTACAGTTCTATTGTCGTCGCCACCCTGTATACATATTGAAAAAACGTTTATAGGATAAACTAGCAAAGAATTTGATGGTTAATCGTTACTTTAATGTTATTGACTGTTGTATAAGTAATTAAGTTAATTCTGTAAATGTTGTGAATTGTGTAGCCCATTTAAAGTGTTGATCTGGAATATTCAGAGATGGCGTGACGTCAGCGGTCTACGTAAGCGTCAGTTATCAACATTGAACAGTACAGTCGCGGTAAAAACAATGTGTCACGATATATTTGACGTCATGAGTTTTATAACAGGCTAATTATTCCGGGTGTGAGCACGTCCGATGGCGGCACTGCCATAAATATCATAAGTAAACAGGGCGTTAGTAGCGGTCATGCTGCACCTTGTTTGGTTAAGGCCTAAAACAACATGCGTTTGCGGCCGCCGACTGAATTTGTTACCGACGGTCATTTGCTGACTCACTGCCCGCGCCGGTACTGCTGCGGAACGAAATACTTACACTCACAGTGTTAATTAGTATACTAAAATATTAATAAATAAAATATATTGAAATTATAAATTAACGTAATTATATAATTTTGCTTAGAAATACTTTCAAACATTCGTTCGTGACAATGTGCAGAAATAATATTCACCTAATAAGTTTTAAAGTAAGATGATTTTTTACTCAAATACTGTAATAAAAAAAAATATATGTATTTTTAAAATAAACTTACTACAACATCCATTTTACATACCGAACATATAAAATAGAACAAGTTTTGTCCCCGACTGTACCAAACGTGACCTCGCTTAAACAGAATAGAAAAATGAAATATTTTAATATGAATATTATTATATTTGACAATTAAATGTGACGATATAATTATATTAGGATAAAGATGTCCCGTAGGGGGCTGACCAGTGTCCGGGGCGCAGGGCGGGTACGAGATAACGAATCTATTATATAATAAAAGATTACTTAAAACAAAATCAACATAATGTATTTACAGCCGCACTTAGAGACGTTTAACGAATAATTAAACAAATGTGCCAAAATATTTATGTGTCGGTGACAGTGTCGCTCTAATCGCATCTTTTGGTTGTCAGTGTATTGAAAATGTATCGAAATGACATCAAAGTCTACAAACCTTTCCATCATAAGTAAAAATGTGAATAGCTAACCCTATATATATAGATAAAATTATCAGATTCCTGTATCACAAACTTCCCTCGCAGATGTGAATCATGCACACGTATCTTTACAATGACATATGATATGATTCATAATAATATTTACAACATTTCATTTTATTAATCAGTGGCCATGATAGATTATCCCCACATTAGGTCACATGCCACGTATTCCTCAAAATGCAAATGGCGTGTTCGATTTTAGCTAATGTCTGTGTGTCAGATGTGTGGACTCCGCCTAAACCAACACTCATTACGGCGCGTCTACGTGCGCCGCGCTCTAAACACACACAATACTGCAGTCACATACATTTACACGATCATACCAATACTCATAACTACACTGAGCTGTACGCGTTATTTGAGAGATCTTACTTTACCATCATATATGTAGGTAGTCTCTAACTAGCACGGGAGGTAATTTATTATAACAAAATAAAATATATAAAAGCTAAACTAAACATACGTGTTTAATGTATCCAAAGAAGAACCTCATACTTCGGCCTTCCGCCTTCGGTATTGTTTTTCCTTTTATCGTTTTCTGGTTTTAAATTTCCAATTTTCATTTTCCACCTTGAAACTTCCAACATCCAAAATCCATCTTCCTTTATCTATATGGATTATTTTTCCGCTTTGGCTTTTCTTCGGCATTGGTTTATTCTTCCGCATTTGCTTATTCTTTCGTATTCGCTTATTCTTCGGCATTCGCTTAATCTTCGGCATTAGCTTATTCTTCGGCATTTACTTATTCTTCGACGTTCGCTTATTCTTCGGCATTGGCTTATTCTTCGGCATTCGTTTATTCTACGACATTGAATTTTTCTTCGGCATTTGTTCATTCTCTTATTCTACGGCATTCGCTTATTCTTCGGCATTCGCTAATTCTACGGCATTTGCTTTTTCTTCGGCATTGGCTTATTCTTCCGCATTAGCTTATTCTTCCGCATTGGTTCATTCTTCCGCATTGGCGTATTCTTCCGTATTGGCTTATTCATCCGCATTTGCTTTTTCTCCGGCATTCGTTTATTCTTCGGCATTGGCTTATTGTTCCGCATTCACCTATTCTTCCGCATTCGCTTATTCTTTTGCATTGTCATATTCTTTCACATTCGCCTCCGTATACCTACGAGTGGTAGACGAACTATTTTGCGTGAGCTACAAGGGTAGACGAATACTTTTGCGTTATGTTTTTCAGAATATTTTTAAATATTTTTATGTTATGTGAAGTCCTCAATTGTGTCCTCAAATGTTCCTCAAATTGTGGTTTACTTTATATTAAACATACTTAATTATTATACCAATATTAACTTTCTATATTTTTCGCTTTGCACTACTTTCCATACTAGACGAACTATTTTGCATCGGGGCTCGTATATCTTCATCGCTTTTAATTTTCAGTTTTCAATTTTCCAGTTTCCATTTTATTTCACTTTCCATTTCATGTTTGGGCGAGAACTTATATAAATGTATGATTATGATGATGGAACTAAATACTTATTCGGTTAAAAGTAATATTGTCACTTACAATACTTGTGAAAATTGTACGTTTCAAGTGCGATGGTCGTATCGTATCGTTGGCGATGCATAATCACGTAGTTGCTATTCGTCATTCGGTAGGAGCTGTGTCGCCGCACTCGCTGTGCAGCCCCGGCCCCCGACGCATACCAAACAAATGTACTGTTTACAAATATATTTGTAATACTACCAACAACGATTTTGTTCGTTTCTTACAAGTTTTTTTACCTAAATATAACTTTGACAAAGATTTTTTAACACAATTTATTTTATGAACTGCAATCATAGTTTGTACGGAATAAAGACCTGTGTTTTTATTAACCATGAACTATTTCTTAGTTCACCTCACGTACGTAATCATTTAAAAGAAGAAAGGTACTGTGTGAAATATCATTATGTCTAAACCCATTTATTAAGGTTGTACAGTATCTGTTATCTACTCAATATCAATAGAGCCCAAACCAATGTGTACTTATATCGTTTCGATAATACAGATGAAGCGTCCGGAGTTTGTGACGTAGCTCCCGCAAACACCCGTCGAGTTTATAAACATCTGGAAGTAGGTCCCCCGGGACGCGCAACTTGCCCGCTGACCGCTAAACTTGAACAGTAAATACTGGTCAAACTATCCCATTCCCACTCCCACCCGTGGCCTGCCAAACCTGTTTGCTTACAATTTATAAATTAATATAATGGCTATTTCGTGTTACCTCGAGATTAACTGTTCATAACAACTCATTCAAATGTTTACAACGAGTACTATGACAAACTGAATTGAGATTTTTTACATTTAATTACCTTGTCTGATAAGGTAGACTTGTATTTACATAAAGAGTAATAATAATTTGTGATGTTTTTAAAATTCAACACGTTTCTTGTGGAGTCAATATTAGAAAGCAAAATACTTCATTACGACACAGCTAATTTTATAACCTAATTTTCCTACAAGACAAGTTTGCACTCAGTTAAAATCATGAGTCCAACAATCATTTCTAGAAGAGATCTATAAATACATACTTACGAAGTCCATTCCAATACTCTAAATTCAATATTGTATATGATTGTAATATAAACAGTTGTACATATTGAAATGAATAATTAAGGAGTCGGTCGGGTGAGCGGAGCCGGCGGCAGATACTACACAGGCGCAGGTACGAGTTGGTGGAAACTTGCCCCTACAGTACGGGCGGTGGCAGTGACGCGGGCTGCAGTAACAGATTGGGCCGTCGGTATCGGAGCTCCTAAATTCAATTAATCATACTTGGGATTAGTTCCTCTTTGACGACCAGACGTGACTGTCTCGCGGACAACCTCCATCGATTGATGTTATTCCACCGAACCAATGGAACTTGTATTGAATTCAATCACAGACAGATTTGATAACGTTTTGAGGTTGAGTACGACAACGGTTTAGTTTGTTTCTTCGATGTAATTTATAGGACAGGAAAATATGGTCGTCTAACTAAAATGTATGGCAATAGCGAAAAGAAACGAAACCACGTTACACTTGCTATTGAGAAACAATTTATGAAACTACTTAACATGTTAGAGATAATAATTATAGTCAATAATCTCAATATGATCAAATAGTTTCCGATGCCATCATGCGATAACCCGCGCTCAGACACAACCGGCGGCGCTCGGAGGTCATCCCAAGACGACTATAATATCCCTAATAAATTATTGCCAATTACAAAGTTGGCCAACTTCACCGGTCACTACAAGAACATGTTAATTCAAACCGGAGACTCCGTCGGGATTCGAACTCGGGACGGTAAGTAGCAGATTTATTAAGAGAGTATAGTGAGCGCCCGAGGGGCTTAAAATTAAATCAGGGTTAGTTTCCGAGACGCGCGGCGAGCGGCGGCGGGCGGCGGCGGGCACCGGGCACGTCTCGCGCAGATAACGCGCTCGCTGCACTCACTAGCAGGATTCACCGGGTTGTTAGTGGACTCACTCACCGGCATAGGGACTCGATACCTCACTCACTATATAAAGTTCATCATTTTATAACATTTCACAAGAGACCACAAGAGGTCGTCTACTAACCTACTTAATGATGTAACCTTTGTTGCTATAAATATACTTACCTTACCTGACATAGAAAATATACGTCAGAAATAAGGTTCAAAACTTTACTCATTTGGTTTTAAGAACAAGTTTAAAATTTGTAAAAAACGTGACCAACAATTTTAAAATTATATAAATTCATAACAATACTAAACATTTGTCGGTGTAACTTTGGCCGTGGAAGTATTCGCGACCCCTCTCGTGCGCCACAACAAATCAAAAGACTAATAAAGGATTGTTTCTTTGCGAAGTATCTCTTTCATGTCCAACTTGTGAACATTTCCTGGAGAACAACCACCAGCGGAACAGACCAACGACTTCCTCCCCTGCCCCCCCCCTCCCCACCCGCGCCTCACCCCGCGCCCTCCCGAACTACATTCACACAAACTGGATACAAACCACTCTCTTTATTCACAACAAAGAATGTAAACGCGTCTCGACAGTTTGTGAACAATGCGCGCCCCGTGACTCCTCTTTGTCTAGGTCGGTCCAGTTACTATTCCAACAGTTTACAGAAAAACATTCGAACTAAAACTAAAAAACTACTTCGGAACTAAACACGGTTAACTTAACACTTATGACCAACAATGCCAGTCTAGGTTTTAACTGGAGAAATTCTGCAATAGAAAAGTGTTTTTAACAATATTCACAACTCAAGAAATAATTATAATAATGAGCTCACAATAAATGTAGTTAATCAAAGGCGCCACCGTCATATAAATAACATCAGAGGGTTGGCCGTCGCCGTCGCCGCGATGGAGATCGCGTCCCAAGTAAAACAACAAGTAGTAACAAGCGAACAGCGCTCCGCAAACAATCCGCTCCAATATTGGTCTCGGCTAACTTACGACATAATCAACCCTAATTTGTCTTGGCCCGGACACCGGCGCGATTTATAGCCCAACAACGCGCTGTTTTAATTGTACACCACTGGTTACCGACCCACTGCTGCCACGCTAACTATTAAACAGAAATAAATAAATTCCTCTGCGGTAAGACAAAGACCTAATATTTATTACAGTCACGATGTTAAACAAAATTACTAAATCATCCACATATACTCATAGTCCTTTTCGGACTACAAATCTTGAACATAAATGATTGTGAACTGAACCTAAATATCAGTAACAATGTGAGCGGGAGTAGTGTCTCGGTATCTGTTCGTTCATTTCCTGACAGTTGTAGTGAATGGAAGACGTGACGTCACCGAGCTGATAACGGCACCGCAACTAAAACAACAGACGACATTCGTCACATCGTGAATACGATCGATCGATCATATGACGATCATATATTATATTTACATATTGCCAATTTAGTTTTCAATATATTTCACCGGTATTAGATACAGCGTATGGGTATTTATAGTTTTCATAAAACCAATACCGCCAAAACTTAATATTAATCCGGCGCGAGTATTTCAATATTGCATGTAAATCGAATCGTAAAGTGTTCCAATATCATTCAGTTTACAACACTGTGAGGGGGCTCCGCACTACGCCGACTGTAATCAAATACTCACAGACGTCAAACTACATTTGAAATAGAATTTTTTCGCGCTTAAAAATTGCGATCACGTTTTTAATATAGTGAAAACAATATTCTAGTGACCGGATGATTCCCGCACAGCTGGGCGCCCTTCGCCCCCGCACACACCTACACTCACATCACATCGCACCGCTCGCAAATATTACTTCAAATGTTATTAAATATTCTCTCCCATGAGTGTCGTTATTGGTAATCCACATTTGTTTACACAATCACATTTCCCACATTTTACGTCCCAGTTTCCGAGTCCAAAGAAAACTTTCCGTAACAACTGCGGTTGGAATTGCTCCACTGACTCATGACCGCCACATTAACTACTGATATAATCTGCCGTCAGCTATTCCAAGTATGTGATATTGAACTGATTTCAATATTATATATGTTTGTGAGACACGTGTAGTCGTGTATCATAATTCGGGATCGCATACATTCGCTCGAATTCACATTTTTAACGTTTGGAGGGTCGTTGGGAGTGTCGTATCGATCAGACGATATAAAAACCACATTAATCTGTCTTTATCTCGGCCGTATTATTTAATGACGCGACGTTTCGCGGTTATTTGTAACATTTATGGAGGGAATAGAGTGCTGATGCATTTTAAGATAAGCGCCTTTTTACGTTCGGGACGATGTCATTATTATGCGTGTAAGTGAAATATGATCGCGGGCGCCGCCGCCGCCGCCGCCGGCTAATTATCAAGATGTGCTCGTAATGATGTTCAACGTGTTTATAGACCACACTTCCAACTACATTTATTTGAAAGCTCAATCACAACCTACTCGTATATTTAGAAATATTTGACATTGCATAGTAATTCCGTAGTCGACCGCTACAAACTGCCCGCGCCCATTTTTGTCATAACAACGAAATAACAAAGCGTCTTGTTACAGACGATTATTGCCCAAACAGTTTGTGTGCGATTTGCATGAAATATAAAGGTAACCGCACATAGTTGTCGGTTGTTTATAGCGGTCAGCGGGCGCGGGCCGGCGCGGGCCGGCGGCGGCGTTTTGTTTGCGACTCCGTCACATTCCTGTGTTCCGCCTTTATTGTCTTACTTTCCGGTCGCGACGTCACCGCGATATATTCGAGTCGCCGACCACAACCACCACATCACCGACATACCACACAACTTGCATAAAGCGGCACTGTTTCAATTGTTGAGGGTCATAATAATAATGAATCCTCTCCGGTCATAACAGTAGTTCTTAATTTAATTAATCCATAAATAAACGAGAAATAGTATCAAGTACAGACAAAAATAGAGAAATGCAGACACATTTAATATTCTCAGATCCGTCGGTTGATATTCCAAATGGAATCTTTTTCTATTTCGATTCTATTCAATTTGTGTGATTATAATCGAGGGCTGTCAATTGGCTGTCATATTTGGAACAAAGAACACTCAATCTGTGTCGTGTAATGAAGGCGAGTGTATGCGGACCGTTATTAAAAACCCATTAGATGTGGGGCAAGCGGCCCGCGCGCCGCGCTCTGATCGATGGACTGCAATCCTATCCATTTCAATTTCAACGCAACGTCTCGTGTAAGGGGTGAGTGTGCCACCGCCACCGACACACAAACACGGCCCCACGCACAAACAAACAAACAATATACAACGATTTAGAATTTCACCATTACTTCAACACAAATTAACGGATATTATTCAAGTGAAAGTTTGAATCTGGATGTTCATTACTCGATCACACATCACTGAACGGATTTCAATGAAATGTGACACACAATGTGCTACTGATTTAACAAATAGGATACTTTTACCTAAATTTAGTTTAGAAAACGTGGGATATACCTCGTTTAACATACATTTTTTTTTCGTTGAATATTTTAATCGTAAACATTCAAAACTATATCTTCGTTATATTTTTGTTCGTTCATACAGACATATTATCTCGACTTGCACACGTCCGTGAGTAAGACAAACGGATTGTGTTGTGTGGGAATCCCATTATTATATAAAGTTGGTGAGTTATGGGGTGTATAATGTTGTAATAAAGGGTGTAACAGATCTGGAGTAACCAGGAGTGATGTGCTGATAAATCATATCTAGTCGCCGATTTATATCGCAATAAACGAGGAGGTATGGCGGCGGGAGTATGTATGTACCGTCAAACGATACCTGTATTACCACCGTTATTAATATTTATATGTTTATTTAACCTATTGTGGATGCCCTTTATTACATACCTTTAAAGTGTCTAACAAGTTACCTTATTGAACAAACTTTTATTATTATGTGACTACGAGCATTTATAGTGAATGCAAAAGAATAATGACTAGGGTTAATTAGTTTAAGAATGTTATAATAATCAGTAAGCAGATTCAAAAATACAAGCGTTTTAAACTAAAACATGTCTTTTCAACTTTGTTTTAATACCCAGTTTAAACATACGTTTGTATTTTTATATCTTATTTTAAAAAAAAACAAAAGCTCCATTATATTCCGCTCATCCCCAAAAATAGTGGAGTACAAAAACAAATGCCTCCCGAATATAATATAAAGTGTAGTATTTAAGGTAAGCCTCGTAGCGGAGTGTATCTCGTAGCGGTTACGAGGCGCGCTACACAGTACTACGGCGTAGTATAGCGGGCGCGATGTAAAAAGTGCGCGGTTAACTCGGCTCTACTGCATAAAATAACCATCTGCGGAACGCCGCTCATCCCTCGGTAAGTCGCTTTGTGTGGATAGCTCCGTCTACATCCCCACTTATGATATGTTTATGTACTCTCAGATTTTATGCGCAACTTCTAACGCGGAGCACGATTTTTATTGGCTTTATAGAATTTTATGGGCCCATATTGTACCCAGTGGCCGCTGTTTTTCATTGTCTATTGATTCCGATGCGTACGGTTCGCGTTAAACTGTCGAAACGAGATATCCCACATTGAATAAATAAACGGTTTGTTTATTTCACTTAGTCGTTATATTATGAATATTCATTTTATAGTTTTTATTGAGTTCCGAACTTTATTGGAATAAATAAATGTCGCTGTGAAATCTGCAAACGTGCAATATTTAATCAGGGCAACAACGCGCGGCGGCGATTTGGTCGAATTAACGTCGCGCTAAAAGTTAATATCGTTTAAGTAGATTATCGAACAAATCTGAGAGCGGCGCTCGGGGCTCGGGGCTCGAGGCGGGCGGCGGGCGATGTTTGGAGGTTGCTCTAACAGTTTGACGGGCGACTTAATGTATTTATACGTGCACCGGACGGCGGCATCTGCGGCTAATGATATCGCCGGACCGGCCATTCGCACTAGCCCTCCCTGACCCCCGCGCGCCCCCCGCCCGCGCCCCCATCCCGGTCATTAGTTAAACACGCACACTCGCCCGCATGTCACAAGTTTATCTTCAGCCGACTGTAGTTATGTGGACTCGATTAGCCCTTTGATCAAATAATCCCGCTATAAAATAGGGTTTGAGGAAATTAAATTACATTAAATTGTCGTTGTGTTGTGCGCCGGAGCGCACTCACACCCCGCACGTATATGTAGGTGGATAGTATAGAACTTATTGGACACTTATCAGATATTTCAATCATTTTTTTCAACAACAAAAATAAAACAATTGACATTCCGTTCTGAATGTTTATGTCTGTCATCATGTTTATTTTGCATATATTTTATAGTAAAGTTAAGTGTAGATTAGATGAGGAAAAGCGTCGTAATTTCCAAGACACGGTGGTCACTGTGAGCAGTGCAGTGCGAGGGGGGCGTGGGGGACGGGGGGGTGCGGCCGACCATCGCTAGTTTAATTGGTGGTCACCTGCAGGCTCTTACTTACGGACGCACGGACACCACACCGCTCCTCTTAATAATCCCTCTACACCACATTCAATATATCACAACATGATTGCACGGGCATTTTAAATAAATACTTAAAACAAGTCATCACGCTTTTCCTAAGCTAAGGAATATCATGCGATTTAATATCAATACTACAGTTCAATAACAAATTGTATTTTGAAAACAAAAAATTCTGTTCAAATCTATGAAAATCTTGATGTATGAAAATCCGAACCTTTATCCCATGTCTACTTGTGGTCGGTTTCTAATTTAACAAGATTTGGGGCATCGTCATATCGGAATTTTAAATCTACAAAAATATGTAAATGTATAACAAATATATCTGTAAACCATCTGTCCGGTTAATGAATCGTTGCAAACCGCGGCTCGGTGCCGTTTTCCAGTCGGCGTGTCTCGGATTACTCCGGTCGGTGGTTGCACATCAATTGTCAAAACGAAGACATTAATAAAGTGGCCCTCGGGGCGGACGCGCCCAGATTAATGTCGCCATTAATCGACTGACCGACACACGACCGCCTCCACTAGTGAACGAGAATAGACCCTAATCACAACGATATAGAGCTCATTACGTGATAACACGAACAAAAACATTTACAAAACAGGTTGCGTTAACATTCAGTTTTTGTCTAAATCAGAGTATTACCGCACAGTTTCTTAAACTCATTTACAATGCAAAATGTTTTGTCAATAAAATACCTAATAAATATAAAAACAAATACAGTAACAGCTAATCAAATAATAAACAACTAAGTATCTTTATATTTTCAATTCCTGAAAAAAACTTTGTATTTTTTCTTAATACTCATAAATATTGAAATGAACACACCAATGACGAGATTACCACAAGGAGATGGCAACTGACAAATATCATTAGTACGGGGCGAGTGGGGCGGGGGGGCGCAGCGAGTGCTCCTGAGCGGTCCGCAAGGCAAGGCATGCGTGAACCGCACCCGGACGGACTCAGGGATAAACACTTACATAAGCATATGGATAAATTAATTAGTTGACAAAGTCTTAAGTGCAAATTAATTAACAGGTTTTGTAGTTTTCGCCATGAATGTTCTGTCTCAATCAACACGGTTCACGGAAATAAAAACATACTTTGTTATAAGTAAAATTCTTACTACATAATGTCACTGTACACTAGAGCGTATAGGATAAGTGAAGGGTCGACTGTCAGCTTTTTTCAAACCTATATTAAACTAAGTTTAGCATAAACAAAAATGCATGCTATCGTCGTAGAGTGGTCCCTGAGTGGCGCCCTGTGTGGGTCGCGTCGCGGGCGCCGCATGTTAATGCCGCGTCCGCCGGCGGCCATCGCCCGCACGCCTCACGCTCGTTACTTGCACCCACACCGCGCCGCACACTCACTCACTTACTTTTAACTAACATTGGTCAGACAGCTGGAAGATAAACATTAAATTGAGGCCTGCCATTGATAGCCACTCTCCGCTGAGCAAATCTCTCTCTTCTATTTTTTTTAGTAATTGACGTGTGCGAGGTATTTTCGTTTTTGTTTATTATTAACATTCATTTATAAAAGTAGTAGTCATTACCGTTTTTCAAACTTCAATCCGAACTAAACTAACTATAACAGCATTATCTATTATAATATACGATAAAGGCCCAACATTATGATCCTCAATAACACCCTCAACTAAAGGCTCACGTGAACAAATATCATCAAAAACTAATTAAAACCTAAACTAATAGTTTTGTCTATAAAATTATAAATTCGGCTGACAGAGGGAGACTGGGACAGGGCCCGCGCTGATACCGAATAAATTTTCAAGTTAATTTAACTAAACAAACATAAAGGGCCCGGTGTCCACTACTGAAGTGGTCCCTCACGATAACGTTTGATCACCGCCGACCGCACACCTACACCGCTTATTGGAAACATTATACTATTCGTAGGTATGTAATGTTTGTCACAGATTTATTAAGACTATTATTATATTTTTAGCGAGGTAATTAAAACAATTGTATATACGGTAAACTGGTCTAAAGTTTACCGCATATACAATTGTTTTAATTTTAATACAGGTCATAGATATAAAGTATTTCAAGTTTAATTCACCCGTCCCATAGTGGCTGTGCTTACTCGGTGTGTGCGCGCGTCATTTCGGTCGACTGTCCTCTCGCATGTGTCGCACTAAGGTCGCACTGCAGCGGTAATACTCGCTCGCTATACATTACGTACTTTAATTCAATAACACTAAAATATCTTTTTGTTATAAACCACCGCTTTGAAACTTTTACACTTTTCATATTTTTAGTTTTAATCTGCCACTCGTTTGACTAGAGGAGCTATTCATAATTCATAATTCATTTATTGGTTCATAAACATAGGTATTATACAAGTTGTTAGGTACATTGGTTATTATAATGTTAGTACAGCTATGTTTCACCATTGTGGCATACGAACACATTTACAATATAATTACTTTTACAAAGCCATTTACATAAAGTTTTATCTATCTATTATTTTAAAGCTTATTATTATTTTTTGTTTATTCTTTTATATGATTTTCCTACAGCGTGAAACGTTTATTTTATTTGTTAGTTCAACATATAGTTTTTGATTGAATATGCTCTGTCCCATTGGTAAAGTAAAGTATGGGTCTATTAGATCCTACTGCAGGGCAGAGGCCTATCTCTACCTCATATATCTGATGATATTAGTACAGTGCGAAACACCACTCTATTTATATTATTGCTTTTGAGAAAAAATTAAGAACAAAGATAAAGTTTGGAGGGAAAAGAAGCAATTATCCTTGCAAAACTATTAACTACATTGAGGTTTCATTTTCAATATAACATAACTAGCTGTTATAAAATCAACATTAAAAGTTAAGTTTTAATAAAAAATTAAGTAAAACAAAATTAAATCAGTGTTCCAGAGAACAACACAATCGGAACCAATTCCATAAGAATTCCAATACCGTGTGTGTATTGATAGCGGGCCCGGGCGGCGCGCGACAGTCAAAGGTAATTAATATGTAGTTGTGTGACGAACCACTGTGTGTCGTACGAACACCAGATATTAAACCGCACAATACTACATACAACAAAACACTATCAATACAGTACAGACAGCTGGCAATATTTGGAACCATCCTTTGAAAACACATTGTAAAAAAATCGAATATTGTTTTTTCAAGAGGATCTTTATCATTGACCATACGTAGTATCTATCTACAAACCAATACTATGACGGAAACATTTTGATTTCTTTGAAATTAAATGTGTGACAAAAATCCGATAATTCCGTAGTTTTATGACGTAAACGTTGAACCGAAAGTGACGTAGATTGTAACGTAGTATCGGTGGTTGTGAGATAAAGAATAACAAACTCTGTCCAAACTTTCCCTTCACTCTTCAATATACTTACTCGTCTCTCGAAGTTACTTTGGCAGTACTTTATTCACGAATTTGTATCGTATTTGAAACAACGCTTCTAGACCACGTACAATGAGTTAAATAAATAGTATGAAGTTAATTCCGCTAAACAGATATGAATCATTGCGCCCCGCGCGGCGCGCTCTATTAGTTATCAAACTTGTGTTCCATACATTACGATCGGGCACCAAGAACAACACGAGCGGCGCCGCGGGATCTCATTAATAACACTAATATGATTAGTTGTTGTTACCCAACTTCTGCGCTGACTCGCTCATTATAGCTTCCCTACTTGTATTTATAACAGAAACTAAATAAATATACAAACTTACGCAAAGGTACGCTGAGGTTTGTGTACATTTTCAAATTTCCAAGTTTGCAATAGATACAATTTATTAGACACTTAAATAATACTGGTAAACTTATGATCTTTGGTTGATCTAAAGAAAGTATGAATTAATATATCGCTTTGGAAACAATATTTTTAACAACACATACAGTTACTTATTATGAAATACACATATGTACTTATTTTTTGGTTCTGTTTTATATTTATGGTAGACATTTGTAAACAAAACATTAATATTTAAGTTGTTTCATTCATTTTATTATTTTCAGTACATTAATCGTTGACTGCACATTATCCATAAAACATGGCAAAACGCATTAATATTTTATATCTTTTTGATTGGTTTGGTTTACGACGCCGACGACAGAGTAAACTTTTATTCGATGACATTAAATACTTATTATTACATAATATTTTAATTTATTTAACTAATAATGATTGATACTATAGTTTGACCAATTAAGAACAACCTCATTCGACTGTTTGCTTCCCTTCACTTACGATAGAGACCATGTTCTATCAAATATTTGAATTAAATACTTAAATTGTTACCCTGTATTCAAATGTTTTGCGCTTTTCTATTTTTCCTCATCATTTAGACTTTCAAAACAAAAACAGCCAAATCAAATCAGCCTTTCGTTTTTAGATACACTGTTAGAATATCTTATCTACACATATACATAGAGTACCTACAGATTATTGTGTGAACCACATCTGCTCCATCAGTAGAACTTAGACACGGGGTACCGAAGTAGTGCCCACTGCGCCTGTGATACCGGCGGGCGCCTCCTAACCGCGTCTTGCTGAGGTTGACAGAGACGGATGCGCCGCGCCGGGACCGCGCTAAGTGACTGATCACAACAACTCTTACAGTTCACCAAGTTAACAGATATAAAAAACATTTTCTGACCATTTTCTCAACTTTATAAAACCATTACAGAAAACTTCTAGAAAAAAACCTCTTTACAAGTACTTACTAGATTTTGAAAGTATTTATTGAAGTAATTATTCAGTCCGATAATGATAACAGTGTTATTTTATGATTGATTGTCCATTGCCCTTGCTTTCGCGTTCATACCGTTGACGCGAGCAGTTGTGTCACGGCTGCCTCGATGAAATAATAAAATACGTTTGCAAAAAGTGTGATATGGACGGACACTCTCCCTCCGCGGACGCCATGGACCAAGTTGACATCAAGGCCTTGCTGCAGGACGTGGTGCTGCTGAAGGCCGAGGTCACCTACATCCGAGCCAAGCTGAAGGAATCCGAGCGCGTTGTTTCGGAATTAAGTACGGAGCTCGCGACATTGCGCAACCAAAATGCAACGACATCGGAATTGCCGCAGTCAGCAGATAACGTATGTGTGCGACGCGGTACTAAAAACTGCCAAACTTCACCCGTCAGCAAAAACGCAAGTAGCGCGAACAATACCGATGCACAGGTCAAAGTGCGCCCGGCCCCGATTACCTCGGCCCCCGCGGCGCCTAATACGTCATCTGTGCCTACTCCACGGATATGTAACAAGAAGAGCTATGCGCAGGTGTCCTGTCAGCGAACTCTTCAAGAGCTGGTAAACAAAGTCGACAAGGATGGCTTCACCCTTGTGGAAAGAAAACGTCGACCGAGGTTGTCCCGTAACATAAGAGGTACCTTCACTGCTTCAGCTTCAGAAACCACTCTACGCGTTGTGGAGCCGACCGTCTCTCTCTACATATCGAGATTTGACCCCAATACTACAGGCGAGGAGGTCCTGCGATATGTTAAGGAGAGAGCCTGTTTCTGGACGAAGGCTCAACCTGCGGCGCCTCGAGTCGACGAGGGACACCACCTTCAAGTCCTATGTGCTACAGGTGCCTGCAAAGCACAAGGACATGTTCCTCACCCCCGATTTCTGGCCTGCAGGAGTGGCATTCAGACGCTTTAGGGAGGCGAGACCGAAGAGAACTCCCTAAACTTGTAGATTTAAGTATATAAATATATATGTTAGTTTATAAGGTATCTATTTAAATTCTTATGTTAGTTATATATTTTTGTGAACGTGGTTTGAGAGGCCATACTTCACCGTAACACAGTTTATTTGTAACTACCACGGGGAGTAATGTCTCGATGACCACGTCAAATAATTTGTAACTACATTTGAAGATATAAATAAATTGAAATTGAAATTGAAAATTGAAATTGCCCTGTTCATCAAAACTTACAAGCCTTGTATGTACAAGCAATTTTCCTGTAAAAAAATTCATTATTACTAATATGTGTTCATCAAAACTTCACGTGTAATTTACGAGTTACAAGTGTCATTATTTATTTCACAAGTATATTTTCACACTTGTATTCGTGATTTCGTTCAACAAAAAATCCCTTGTAAGTTACAAGTTGTAGAAAATCATGGCAAATCCTGAGAGTGTTCGGAGACTCTCCATTCAGTCTTACAAGTTTACAAGTATCGTACTTAGTACCGCATTAATTTTTTTAATAGTTATAAGTAGCGGCACGAACCTCTAGCGCTGACCGTTATTGCGCAGAAGTCAAAAATAAGGTATCACAGGGGGGCTAGAGGGACGAGGGGAGTGTGTGCGTAGCGCCGGTTGGCTAGTCTGCCGTACTCCGTCCCCCGCCACGATAGCACACTCCGCGGACATCTGAATGAACATTCGCGTTCTAAAGTATATTATTATTGCCGTTCATGGATATTGTTTTTTTTTTAGTTTAAGTTTGTTTGATATTTTTGGTTATTTATTTGTGTATTTTTAGTAGATGGTCGATAATTTAATTAACTTAACTTAAACTTTAATATAAAGTCATTATTAATGTTAGCGCGTGCAACAGTACCTAATATCATCCATATTTCGTGCATGATAGACTTACTATTTATTTAAATAAAATATGTTGTTAAAAATATTTGTTTAAGTATTTAGGGTAATTGTAATTGAGTTAAATCGTAATTGTATTTTGTTCGCTACTGTACACATGCGCAGATATCCCCTCTACATTTCACTCAGCGCTAAACTTAAGCATTGATCACACGTAGCGAGCAAACCGGCGAGACAGTAAAATGTTTCTCGGCCGAGACAGTGTAGTAAGCGAGTAGCTGTTCACACACGTTTTGAAATAAGCACAGTCAGTTCAGTTCTATTGAGACTACAATTCGGATATGATGGATCGTAAAAAGATAATTAGAAAATATACAAAGTTACTTATTCCACTATTAGTAGAAGAATTAAATGAACTGCTGGAAAAGGAGCAACGCCGCATTTGGACAAGGCCATGGATTTTGAGAAGATCTAGTTTTGGCGCCACAAACACTGTTTTTAATGAATTAGAGTTAGAAGATCCTAATGAATTCAGAATGCTTTTAAGAATGGATGTACAACATTTTGACACATTGTTAGGAAATATTACTCCATTGATACAAAGGAAAGATACAGTCATGAGAGAAGCTATAAGTGCAAAGACTAAACTACAAATAGCGTTATGCTATTTGGTAACTGGCGCGAGCTACCGTTATTTGCAGGCTTTTTACAGAGTATCTCGGGCTGCAATATCATCACTCATACCGGAAGTCATGGATGCAATATTTACTTATTTGGAAAATTATTTAAAGGTACGTACTTTTTTCTAACATACTAAAATAAAACTTGAGTGAATTTATTACTTTTTTATTAATTTCAAACAAAGGGTACAAAAAAAAAAACAAAAATAAAAATCAAACTTGTCTTCCATCTGTTTCCATAGCTGCAAACATCGCAGCTGCTACAATGTCATTAGTGCTTATAGAATCTGGCGTAGCGTTGACATTAGGCACTGGAGTGGATGATGCAGCAAAGATTCTTTGCGATGTAGAGGAAGCTGGTGTTGGTAGTTGTGGCGGAGAATCCACATAAGTTTCATCAAACTGATAATAGTCATTAGTCGTGTCTGAATATACAGAAGACTGTGTTTGGTAGCTGTGATTAGAAAAAGACGAAGTATTTCTTTGTCTAAGTTCTTTTATCCCAAATTCTGTCAGAATATTCTGGATTCTACTTTGTGCTATTAGAGCATTCTCTGCCGATAAATTCTTAAGTTGTAACGCAACACTCCTTCCAAACACATCAGATACGGTTTCACTCTCAGAATTTATCCCATCATTTAACTTTTTGAGATCAGAAACAGCTTGAAAAATTTCTTTAGTTCTCTTTTTAGCTCTCGCAGTATTTCCAGTGGCAGTCGTAGTTACAGTAAGTGGTGCTTGCTGGTCGTTGCTTGTATTAGCTAATACTTCCTGGTTGATATTTGGATGCGAAGATGTGGCAAAGCTACTGTTCTGAGAAACTGTGTCTTCATTAGTAGGACCAGGAATCTGTGAAATGAAATGAAAATAAATTATTGTTTCAGGTACCGCAGAACAATGAAGAATGGAAAGAAATAGAATTAGGCTTCAGAACAAGGTGGAATTTCCCTGGTTGCCACGGCGCTATAGACGGGAAGCATGTGATAATTCAAGCACCACCGAATTGTGGAAGTGAATATTTTAATTACAAGGGTTCCAACAGTGTGGTTTTGATGGCTGTGGTGGATCATGACTATTGTTTTCGATATGTAAATATTGGGGCTAATGGAAGAAATTCAGATGGGGGGATATTCAAAAACAGTAAATTACGTAGTGATCTTGAGAATAATTTGCTTCCAAAAGGAGGATTTTTAGTTGGAGATGATGCGTTTCCACTAAAATCATATTTATTAAAACCATACAGTGGCACAAATCTTTCAACGAAACAAAAAATATTCAATTACAGAGTCTCTAGAGCACGGAGAATCGTCGAAAATGCATTTGGTATTCTGGCAAGCAGGTTTAGAATTTTTCAAAAACCCATACCAACTAATGACGAAACCACCGATAAAATTATTCGCGCCTCATGTGCGCTGCACAATTGGTTACGTCTCACAAGTCCCGGCCATTACTTTCCAAGGGGTTGTGTTGATGAAGAAGATATAGATTCAGGATCCGTTTCTGAGGGGAGTTGGAGGCGAGAACTTATAGCTACTTTGCCAACTATCACTGATCATAGCACCAACAATGCAGCACGTACAGCAAGGGAGCTTCGAGATAAATATGCAGAGTTCTTCAGTGGGGCAGGTGCCGTATCGTGGCAAAACAGAATGATTTCATAATTTTATTTAAGAAATAGGGAAAACTAAGGACACTTCATTATAGATATTTTAATCGGTAATAACAGTAGAAATTTCCCAAATGTACGGTGAACTGGTATTTTTTCATGATATTTGGGCCGAAAACTACTCTCCCTGATATTATATCAGGAAGAGTTGATAATTTATTAATTTATGACCGGAAATATAAAAATAACTTGGCCTCTTTCGAATGTTTGATAAATATTGAAATTCTAAACCGGGAAGTATAATACATTAAAAAATATAAAAAAAAAACTAAAAATCTCTTGGAATTAGCGATAAAAATAAAAATAGGGAATCAAGTGTCCCCAGTCTCCCTTATCTACATCTATACTAATATAATAAAGAGGAAAGATTTGTATTTTTGGATTTTTGTATTTTTGTATTTTTGTTTGTAGGGGATAACCGTAAAAACTACTGGACCGATTTCGAAAATTCTTTTGCCGTTGGATAGCTACATTATCCCTGAGTAACATAGGCTAAATTTTTAACTCGAAAATATTAGAGATCCCTAGAAATCCCTAAAAACCCAACTCAAGGTATACCAAATTAGCCATAAAGTGGCTTTCATTTTCGCATGTACTGCGGAAAATAGAGATTTGAGATTTGGGATTTTGGCCTTGGGACTTCTTGGGACCTCATGAGACTTTTGGGACTTTATGGGACTTCATAGGACTTCATGGGACTTCATGGAGCTTCATGGGGCTTCATGGGACTTTATGTGACTTCTTGGGACTTCATGGAACTTTTGGGACTTCATGGGACTTTATGGGACTTCATTGGACTTCATTGGACTTTATGGGACTTCATGGGACTTCATTGGACTTTATGGGACTTTTTAGGAGTTTATGGGACGTTACGTCTCACAAGCACCAGCCATTATTTCCCAAGGGGCTGCGTTGACGAGGAAGATGTTAATTCAGGAAACATTATTGAAGGTACTTGGAGAAGAGAACTCATATCTGGTCTACCATCTATCACCGACCACAACAGCAACTATGCGTCAAGAACAGCAAGACAGTTGCGTGAGAACTATGCAGATTTTTTTAGTGGAATATGAGCTGTTTCGTGGCAAAACAGAATGATATCGTAATAATAATAAATTAATTGAATTTATACTACGTTTATTTTAGCCTTGTCCTTTATCGTAAAACAATAATATTCGTAATAAAATCTTGTCTTACAGCACTGATTTCAAAATACACATAACGATAAGTACCAAATGTTTCATTTAATTTAAACTATTTAAATAAAAAATTCTCGAAAAAACACAGTGAATGCACTTTATTTAATTTCCCAAAAAAGACAATTCTAAAATAAACGAAGTACTTATAAACTTATTTGAACAAAAATAAAGTAGGTACTCACGTTTTCATAAACTTGTTTTTTTAAATCCTTTGAAAACACCTCCTTCATCTCATGAAGCCATTTTATATTTGACACATATACATTATGTACACCCGCTCCAGATTTTTTGGATTCTTGAATTTTTTTTAATTCTTGTGAGTATGTGGATCTTAAATTCTTAATTTTATTTTTAGCTTCTTGAATGGTAAAGCCCGAAATATTCATTTCTTCTACAATAGAAATGTACGCTGCATCACGTTTCTGCTTGTTTTTATAGTCTCTTGAGGAGAAATCCCATAAACAGGGATGCAATTTATACAGTTGTATAAATTTCACTGTAGTGTCTAAATCCCATTTACCAGACATTTTTTTACGTTTTTATCACGTGGACGCAAAATTTGCGGGGTACATATACGCACCGAGTGGCGAGTGGTCGCCGAATGCACGCCGAGTGCGTGTTTAGATCCACCGAGTGACCGAGCGAGACAGTGCGGGGAAGCGGGGGGGTGGGTACTCGGCCTAGTAAATAGAACGGGGTCCGAGTGACTGTCTCGGCGTGTTTCTAGGCCGAGCGCTCGGCCGAGCACTCGGCCATGTGTTCACAAATAGCGAGCGCTCGGCCGAGGGCACTGTCTCGCCACTCTACTCGCTACGTGTGATCAATGCATTACGTGCCGCTACCTATATTTATGGTACAAGCGAGGTAAGTTCAACCCGGAGGTTAAGTAAACCCTCGGCTATCTTCAGACCCTCGCCTGACGGCTCGGGCCTCAATAGCGCCTCGGAAGTAATCATCAATACACGCGTGTACCATACAACGTTTTTCAACACACTTGCGAAGGAATTATAATTTTTCGCTAATAAATAAACAGTTTTTCTATTCGCGCGCATCCAACACAACAATAGTGATCGGCCAAAGACTAAAAGATTATGCTTATTAAAAAAAAATCGAATGAATGAATGAATGGAATCGACCATAGACCTACCAAAAGTAAGGAAACATAGTTGAAGTTTGTTTTTAAAATGTATGGACACAATTTTTTTGGTATCGAAACTTTTTTTAAATGCAAGCAATTAAAAAACAACTCTAGTCAACTAGTGAATAAAACATGTCATTATTCAACTGTTTTTGCACAAATAAGAGCCCCTTTATAAGCAAGTGTGTTGAAAATTTGATTTTCTCTTTTAAAATGTGGTCGAGTGACTCAAGCGATGATGAAAATATTAGAATAATTGAACCGAGAACTTATAAAACAAGAATTTACTACGGTCATATCTAGACGACCTATGAATTTAACGAAAGGCGAAAAATAAATAAAAGGCGGGAATACAGTCGCTAATACTTTTTTCATCTTCATCTTCATCTTCATCTTCATCTTCTTCATCTTCATCTTCATCTTCACCATCTCCATCTCCATCTCCATCTCCATCTCCATCTCCATCTCCATCTCCATCTCCATCTCCATCTCCATCTCCATCTCCATCTCCATCTCCATCTCCATCTCCATCTCCATCTCCATCTCCATCTCCATCTCCATCTCCATCTCCATCTCCATCTCCATCTCCATCTCCATCTCCATCTCCATCTCCATCTCCATCTCCATCTCCATCTCCATCTCCATCTCCATCTCCATCTCCATCTCCATCATCTCCATCTCCATCTCCATATCCATCTCCATATCCATCTCCATATCCATCTCCATATCCATCTCCATCTCCATATAAGTGGTCGAGTGACTCAAGCGATGATGAAAATACACACATCAAAAGTGTCTAGGGATCAAGCATTTTTATGCGGATTTCTTGAGATTGAGATGTGGCTTTGTAATAAATTTATGATTTTATAAATTTATATGGATCCTTTTTGGTGCATTTCATAATTTGAATCAGGAACTGTGAATCAAATTCGAGTAAAAGATGAAAATCAGCTGTCAATATTTTCCCTATAAAAACATACAACGCATTGAAGACATTATTAGTGCTACTGTTTCCCTACTACTGATTAAAACCAACGTTATTATGGAGCGGCGACGTCATTTAAGCAGGGAAGAAATGCTCAGAGCCGTGGGAATGATAGAAGCTGGTTCCCGGCAACGTACTGTGGCTTTAGCTCTGAATACAAGTCAGAGTGTTATCAGTCGACTTTGGACACGTTACCGAAGCACTGGTACCGTGGCTGAGCGCCATGGAGGACGGTATCGCTGCACCACACGGAGACAAGACCGATACATTCAAATCTTAACTCGAAGAGCTCCAACAATAACCGCCATGATGTTAGCCGTGCGGCTTCATCACTCTTCAGGGAACTTAATTAGCGACCAAACAGTCAGAAACCGCTTGCATGAAGTGAACCTTCATTCCCGAAGACCGCTACGGGTACCACCTATAGCAATGCACAATCGTAGGATTCGATATCAATGGGCTCTTGAACACAGAAATTGGGCAGAAGAACAATGGCGTTTCGTGTGCTTTTCTGATGAGTCTCGTTTTGGTATGAGACCGGATACAAGACGTATACGACACTGGAGAACCCCTGGACGCCAACAGCGATTAAAATCCTGCCAGGAAGTCCATCCTTATAGTGGTGGAACCATCATGGTATGGGCGGGTATTTGGATCGGCGGAAGAACTGAGTTGATTTGGATCAGAGGCAACCTCAACGCTCAAATTTATGCTGAGACGATTGTATCAGACGTCATCGTTCCTCTACAAGTGCAAATCGGTCCCTTATTTCAGTTAATGCATGATAATGCACGACCGCACACCGCAAGAGTTGTAAGACAGACTCTCGCCGCAGCTAACATCAATGTCCTGCCCTGGCCTGCTCAGTCGCCAGACTTGAACCCGATTGAGCATGCATGGGATATGCTACAGAGAAGAGCTCTGCCGAATATGGAGGGTATCCAGTCGCAAGAAGACCTTTTTTTGTTGTTGCAACGAACATGGGCGGCCATTCCACAGCGTGATTTGGATGAACTCATTTTGAGTATGCCAAACCGATGTTCTTGTGTTGTTAGTGTTCGCGGTAGAAACACGGATTATTAATTGTTTAAGTTACCCAATAAAATTTTAAAGAAAACTGTTATTTCAGTCTTTTTTTCGAACTTTAATGTTAGTGGTTCAAATGTCAAAAATCCCTTTATTAGGAAAATGGCAAATTTCTTTATTAATGCAAAGGTGACTTGGTTTATCGTTACTGTGACAAACGAAAACACTTTATTTGATGAATCCTTAAAGAAAATTTTAATTAATATCAATCAGGAGAAAAGTTATTGCAAAAATATATGTTGATCCCTAGACACTTTTGATGTGTGTATTAGAATAATTGAACCGAGAACTTATAAAACAAGAATTGACTACGGTCATATCTTGACGACCTATGAATTTAACGAAAGGCGAAAAATAAATAATAGGCGGGAATACAGTCGCTAATACTGTTTTTTAATGTCCTGTAATGTTAGGCGCAGATAATATACCATTCAGCCATACGTTTAAGTCGACATATTCAATTAAAAACATAAAAAAATGGCGGGAAAGGAATGCGGCATACTTTTTTGATTTTATAACTTACAAGTACAACCTACAAGTGTTTCATTTTACAAGTCCTGTAGATTTTTTTGATAAACGTAATTTACACGAACGTGTAAAAACTTCTTTGTAAAGTGTAACTTGTGAACGTGTAGACTTGTGAGTTTTGATAAACAGGGCAATATCTGCGTTAGAAGACGCTTCTAATGTAGTTTTAATTAAAATGTTCTCATTGCTAGGTACTACTTAGGTGATCAAGATGCCAGAAAATAAGGGTAAAGAGAGAACGTGTTGTTACTAAATATGACTTTCAATAGCTCATAATATATTGTCGAATGAACAAAACAGTTTATCCATCAAGTAGTCGGATAACAAATTGGTCCATTCAGTGCAGGTGTACAAAAAGACACGTCCGTTTATTGGTGTTTATGGACGACACTAGAGACAACAGATGCGTCAATCAGGCATTGTGCTGGCGCGGGCCCGGCGCGGGTCGCTCCGTAAATAATTGATAAATGGCCGCCGCGCGCCCCCAGTGACCCCCACACACACACTTGGGGCTTACGAGCGATTAATTGCAGCTTCACTCACAACACTAGTCTTAGGACTATGATGTATAGTGGCACCGCGCGAACTGACTCTGCTACATCCAGCAATACTTCGGAAGTTTGGATTCAATGTGATGAGGCTCTTAGTATGACGGGTAGAAACAAAAAGTTTTCTATAACTTCATACCTTTATTACCTTCTATTGAACATATCGTAAAATTTGAAATAGATTCGAGAAAGTGCCAAACTTGAAACAAAAAATTCTGTAAAATATTTATTAATAAAAGTAAATACTCGTGTAACAATATGAGTAGTGCGGGTCGCGGGTGGCGGGTCACAGTGCGCGTATCGCAGTTTAATTACAAATTGTCATACACCGATCGCATTCCGACTACACCCGCTCACCGGGAATTTTATATCATCAGTCAGAGCCACGGCAACGGATAATGAAATATTTGTTACATTTTATTTGTAGTTTATTGAAATATTTGACAACTTTTCCGAAAGCAATACGAAATTTAATATGGACAATCTTTAAATTCTGAGTATATGTTCATAATTTAACATTATCAATAAAACATGCTACCTACATAGTAGTTCATGTAACCATTACAATCACGGTATCATGATATAATTCAGAGTGTAGACAATTAAGACGTGGCTGAGTGCGGCGATGTCTACTTAAACGCAAGTGTTGCCGTGATTTACGCGGCCATTCATATTGCCGCGCGCGCCGCTTCGTGAAACAACACACGAGTGCTAGTGTCGCCGGTGGCGGACAACACTTTGGGTACATCATTACACCGCTACAGACTACAAGTCATAACTCTAATTTTATTTATTAATTAAACATTCCTTCTGTTACATTTCTGTGGTTACGAAGAAACTGTGGATAGGTGCTACGAAACAGGATCGGCTACGACTGCTACGAGATACGGTCAGAAAAATATCAATAGCGTAGCGGGTACTTTCTGTACTATTTTGTTTAATCTATACATAACATACTCGTATAGATAATAATATTTTGAAGTTAATAGGCACGTACTTAATACTAAACCAACACGTTTAAGTAGATAATATTTTGGAGATTTCAGTAAATTAACAACAAAGACGTGAAAAGGCAATTATGAGAACAACAAACAATTTATCGGCAGCTCTTGGAGCCGTCAGCTGCTAAGCCGAGATCTTTTACATGAGCCGCTCAGAGAGCGCGCGGCGCGGGGGGCACAGCGCGGGGGGCAGGGGGGCGCCGACTTGAGACTATTGTTCCTAATGCCCGGAATCCATACGATGAATACACCGTCTTACACTCACTCACTGATATCGTCTTGATACTTTTAAAGATCAGACGAAAAATTTTTTTTAAATTTTAATCGCATTTATAATAGCAAACTCCAGCGTTCTAGTGTTAACGGTTTAGATGGATATAAAAAAACAATCGTGAGTCGAATGTGCACACAAACTGTCGAAGACGGACTAAAGTAGTCTACTGTACAAACAAAATAAAATCAATGTAATGTTTGCTTATTTGAGCTATAAAATGTAAAAGTATCAAGTCCATGCGAGACACGTATACCGCGAGTAAGTCGACGTCATCATTCACTGAAAATTGTAACAATACAGGATTAGCAGTTGACGCCTTCATAAATATTCAGTTTGAAAGTGTTTAATTCGAGAACCGTTTGGAGTTTCGTTTTGTTTCGGCGCCAGATGCGATGTACAAACAATGGAGGATCCAAATATTGTGAAGAGATCGCGACGGGTGTCATCTGCACGTCAGACACGCGGCGCGCGGCGCGCGGGCCGGTAATTAAATACGGATACTTCACGCGGACCGCGGGGGGGTGTTGCACCAACATTACCATTCGATTTCATATTATACAAACATCGCTTTCTTCCTGAACAGATAATACATAGTTATACATCCGATCCGTATCCGATATCTAGCCGTGAACTAGTGTTGTCGTCGCGTCGTGGGTATAGTGTGGTGTGAGGTATGGTATCGCGGTATCTTCACGCTCGGCCGAGCGGAACCATTCTGCTTCATCAGACGCACACCGCGCACACCACCCGCGCCCGACGTGCACGCATCGCACGCAACAAACGCGGTTATTGAAAAACTAACCAAATACGGGAACCCTCTACACACTGCAATATACACAAAACACTATGACTGATAAAACTGAACATCGCGCTCCGCTGGACCCGATTGAGACTTACCTGTATTGTAATTGAGTGTGACGCACGAACATTCTCATAATACGACAAATTAAATAACATAGGGTCAACACTAATCACTAAATCTCTTGAACATAATATGTTCTGCTTTAATGTGTAGGATATAAATCTAAAACCGAACAATCACCTGAACGGGTCTATGAAGGGTAAACAAGAGAACATAATCATAGGACCTAATAATATTATGTTATGCACGTGCTATAAATAATACGGTGACCATAAAAAGTAAATAAACTTTACATAGTAATAGCCCTCCCCGCTTGTATCAATATAGAGCGCGGCGGGCGGTGCTCGCTACAATATTAACGTTAACGATTTACGGACTATTAGCCATTATTGACTAAATATCAATAATGCAATACATCGTCCGCTGGATGCGCCCGGCGCGCGGCGCGCGGCGACCGCCCGTTTATGGCCACGCACGACCTCCGATAATGTTTACAAATAATTAATTGTCGAATGCAACTGCGGCTGTTGATATTGTCCTAATAAATGCTACGCCATATTCATCAACATAAATAAATACGCACTGCCGCTTTGTCACGCAATATTCAACTCTACCGCCCACTACATAGAGACTACATTCCGACTTCCTATCGATATCTCTACTTCCGAACTGCCGTAAACGGTAAATTTAAAAAGAAATTAATTGTATTCATTGGTAAATAGAGAATATATTGGCTCGGATTAGTTAAACGATTGTTATCGCGATCGTTCGACTTAACTCCACGAGCCGGTGATCGCGGATATGGTTCTTATTGCGTGTGTGATAGAGTAATGAATGGCGTAACAGGCGGCGCGGGTCCGTGTGTGTCGGTGGTGCAGTGTGTGCGGGCGATACGGGGCGGCGGTATCGGTGCAACGCGTGCCCGTGAATAATACGTCGCTAAAGGGCGATTAATGTCCAGCGACACTCGATTGGCCGTTAACTCTGCACTTGTGCGATAAAATAAACTCGATATAAAGCTTAACCGTGCACTGCGACCTGCGACCGCACCGCCCGCGCGCCCGCCGCCCGGCACACGCGCGTTTTGTACAAGTTATTACTATCGACACACACATTTTGTAAACTCAACTAAAATCTACATATACCACAGATTCTACTTGTCCAATCTCATAAGATTTTTATTCGAAGTCATCTTTTTCAGAACCTTTATCCTGTCTAAAAATCATTTATTGGTTTAATCAGTTTGGATAACAGAAACTTCCCGTTAGTACTGTCGATAATGTTTGTACGACAACTGGGCTAAGCCTTCCGAAGCACTGAAGCTCATGAAATTAACGTAATGTATGTACAAATAACGATGTACACTGTGTATTATAATATAGAACGCCAACTAATTCCCAATAGCAGTATATCGCGGTAAGTAGATTACCCGAGATGGTTGCAGTAAATCAATGAGGCTTGTCTCGGGAGGTGGGTGTACCGTATGTATCACAGTTACATGATGTAACAGTGAGTCGTGACTTACATCTGACTACGTGCGCCCACTTCACTCGGCTTGGGTCGGAGGTGCTGACAGACAGACTAACGGAACCACTCTCAAGTTCCAACGAAGGATTACAATAGAAGATTCAAAGTAATAAGTTTTGTCAGTAAAACCAGAAAATTAACAAAGTTATACCAAGGTTGAGACATCTTTCAGTAAACATTAGTTACCAACTCCATAATTAGTATATTGTACTGAGTTTATGGTTTACTTAGTTTTGATTTAAGTTTTCTCGTCAACAAGCACCGGTTTGCGTTATCGACAGTACCTGAACCATGTGACCACAATCCGAGGCCGCGACTGCCATTGAACGCACCAATCGAGCCCATTACACGTGTACCGGCACAAGCCAATACTTCACGGGGCGACACCTCACAAACATAACGTCCTAACCGGGACACAAGCGCCGCAGACAGTGAGAGATGGCGCCCATCATTTAAACGCCGTTTTATACGCACAATTTCTTTCACATAAAGAGGAAAAATCGTCCGCCGCCGTCATCTTTATAAAAACATCTCTTCAATTGTCATTCATGGCGGCGAACCGCGTATTTGTCACCCAACATGTCGGCCGCGGATCGCGTTCCAAATATAAAAATGCAATTTTAAAAATCCAACCAGCCAGTATTCGAACCCTAACAATAAAAAATAAATGCGTGCCAAACAGAACCACGCGTGAGGTTTTATTCCGCGAAATATGAGAATTTGTGTCTGTTTGTTGTGGTCCCGCCGCGCGCCGCGCCGCCACCCATTCTCTCTCTGATATTTTACTTGTATACTTTTACTTTATCAGTTTAAGTAAAGTTTACTTTTGTTACAATACAATCGTGGTGTTATGTAAGTTATATCTATCTACAAACTAATAATTGTAAAGATGAAATGCATTAAATGTGACTAATTTTTTACCCAATTACTAAGTTTATTTGTCTAATACTCGTAGTTAGTTAAAATAAATAAATTGAGTGTATCTATCTGTATTTCCTCTCATCAAATATGAATGAACGATCACAATAAACTTTACGATGTCATTTGAAAGGCACTCGGCACGAAAACAAAATACAATAAGCAATAAATATCGAAAGAAATCAAACGAACAAAAAATGATACTTTGAATTTAGTATTCGGTGCGTCGTCAAGAAGACATCAGGGGAAGTGGAAAAATATTATAATAGCGCAACGGTGTCAGGTGGTGTGCTCTGAGGGATTCCGGGAGAGAGCGGAGACAGGGAGGGGCACTTCAACGTTATAATAACTGATTTCATTATGTAGTTCTAGGTCGTTGGCCGATATGTTAAGTATTTAAGACTTTACTTTGTGCACTAATACAAAATTATATGAATTTGAACGGCTTAATAAAATAAAAATCAACGTAAGATATCGGCCTGTGAAAGCGTCTCTTACTGAATACAGTGGTTTGTTGAGGTGGAAGGAAGAAAGAGAGTGATTACCACGCTTGCCATACATGTGATCTAAAATCTGTGCCAAGTTGGTAATAATAAAAATAGCATATCGATACCTGGGTGTCCCGTCCCTACGCGGTGCGCGGTGTATGAGGTGCGTGCCTACAATCAGACCCTAAACCCTGCGTGATGTGAAAGCGGAGTGACGTCACACCTCGATCGCTCCTCCGGCAACCAGAACTAGTTGAGGCGGCAATTGGCGGCATCCCGTTTTATTGGCCCTCGGATTGTCGCCTACTTAGTTTTATAGCACGCGGGCGTTGAGCGGCGCCTCACGACCCGCGACACGCGCACGTTTACAGCAATAGGAATATTCATATGAAACTCCAGTTGACAACAGACTATCAGTTCAGTTTTATGCTCGCCCCGCGATCCCTCCATCGTAAACACACGTCAACAATCACAACTTGCATTTCATTGTAAAACTTTGTTCTCAAATGCCATACTTAGAGATATCTACATTATTATTCAAAACAGACACCTTAAAAAGTACAAACCGTAATATACGTAATGTAATTGATTCAAGGAAAGTAACACAATAATTACCGTGACATTACTTAATGAAACCATCCACAATGTGATTACTCATATCGACCAAAGTGGTATTTACATAGTTAATGATGATAACGTAAAATGTAAGGACGACAATTACACATGAAAAATGATCATTCATTAGTGCGAGTCGTTTAATTAAAACTCCCCGCGGCGCCGCCTCTTGTCTGGTTGACTTTGATTAATATTGGTCGTGATCGTCACACTCACACAGGTACTCAACCTCCTTACTCACCTCCGAATGACACACAAGTGAACGGGACACGCTTTTGAATAACATCATATAAATTATTCATATTTGCATACGTATTTAAAAAATGCTGATCTTTACAAAATGTGTCAATTAATTATACCAATAATGTTATTGTTATTAAAGTGCGAATATATTGCAACACTTTAATGCATTCTGAGAATTATTACGTACCAAAATATACGAACTGATTTATTTAACTAAACAAATGCCTAATGTTTTTTATAGATCTCTGAAAGAAATAGAGATATTACGCCACTTAGAGATCACTTAGGTACCTACTCAATCTCTAAACCGATTGATAAGAAACCTCATCATCACATCAGATCAGACGCTGTAAATCCGCGGTATGACAGCTACTTTAAAATGAAACAGACAGACATCCAAATACTTTAATCTTGGGTAATGTGTATAGCGTGTCCGATGAGACTGTCAACTTGTAATCTGACTCATTATGTGTGAGTTCCCGGCGCGCTCCAGGAGGGGACGGGACTTACCTACATCATTCCATGACATGTTGTTTAAATTATGGGTTATATTTAACAAGAACTCTATAGGAAATAAAATAACAGATAAGTAGCTATAGAAAGAAGAAATACTATAGTGGTAGAGCAAAACGGTAACTATCCCAGTTCAAACACGACCTACTCGCACTCTCACAGAATACCAGTGTCAAGTAGAATCTGAAGTGTTCCGCTCGGTGAAAGAGAGGTCCGGAACCCAAAGTCCTCTGCTCCTTCTCCTCTCTCCCCTTATGATATTTTATCCCTTAAATTAAAGTCTGGACATTAATGCACTTGTAACTCTTCTAAGTTGTAGATGTCATTATCACGGGAGCCGTCGTACATAGAGAAACATTTTTAAAAGCTTGCGGTCCATCACTCAATAGTTCACGCGGTACTAACTTATGTAAATACAAAGCAGTAGGTCCCAACTCCACTACCCCGCCACTAATTCGTATATTAAATAAGACCACGTGAATCTAAATATGAAGACGTATTTGATTAGCGCGCAGACAGCGCGACTCACGGGCGTCAAACTTTCGCGAGTTAATTCACGCTAAATGAATTATTCTGTGATGTGACGTCACTGGGGGGCGCCGCGCGGTGGCGCCCTCTATTGACGGAGCAAACTTCACTAAATAGTTTCGTTCCCAGCGCTATTATTGTTGAGAAACTGTCGCATAAGTTAGATGTTGTGACAGCGCGCACAATACACCGCCGAGGTATTGTGCTCCCCATGCCCACCTACAGAACAGTACAGTAGCACAGGCGGGCGGCGCATTAGATAAGTAACTAACTTTATGGTGACACTTTACTATACCATTACTTGTCTCACCACGAGATACCACACACAAAGACCAGATACGAAACTACACTTATGTTTTATAAGAAAGTTGTCATTAGGTGTACCTGCCTATATTACATTTTATCTACCCACCTGCCTATAATATAGATCACAGGCGAGTTCACTTGACAGACCTTATGAACGCGTCTGTTTGCGTCACTCTTAACAATCCGTTCATTAACCGCTTCACCTAAACAAACACCCCGTCCACAATACGCAATACGATTGTTTCATATCTATTCGCCAAGTCAAATAAATAAATAAGTCTTTATTTTTAATTTATTTATTAAGAAATATTAACGATCTCTTTGGCGATTATAGTAACTGTATCAAAATTGACTACCTTTATGGAATGCAACTGTCTATATGGAGTAATATATTGAATAATTCAATCAGTTTGAGATGTACATATTTGTGAGTGAGCGGTTCCAAATCTGAGTCGGGAGCGCGTTTCGTGTCTCGTGTAAAGCGGCTTTACTTCACCGGATCATGGACGCTCCTTCGAGCCGAATACTCAATTAATATGATAATAATATGGAGAATATGACATCGGTGCAATGCTACCTCCGAATACAGTCTAGTCTAGCTCCCTATCGGAACCTTACGAGTGCAGGGGGTCCGCAGGGGGCGCGCAGGTACCGCCACGCTCCAACTATATCTTGGGAACATTGAAATTTGATATAACGGTATTCACATAATACTGTACTTGGATATTATGAATGAAGAGAAAGATAAATCAATTCATACCAATGTCAATACGTGGTCGGACACAGAATTGCCCACCGATGTACAATGACTTTGGGTGTAGGACTTCATAATGTAAAACGTGGAATTGTATTTCGTTTGTAATGCACACCAATGGCCAATTAACACACAACTATTTAGGACACATTTAATAGTTATGTTAACGTATGTCTTGCAAGCAATAAATAATGACAATTTGAAATTTTTAAATGTCTTAATTAGTAAGAACCTCATACGAGTACTAGTCTCTACATTTCATTTAATTAACTAACAAAAATATCTAAAACAAATGACATGATACGTCACGCTTTGAAGTTTTCGATTAGACGTTACTTAAACGTTATACTTAGCAGATGTGTTCCTGGATAGTGCATCTAGGAACACATCTGCTAAGTATATCACGATGAATAATTTGCCATAATTACAATAATATTTATAAATTACTAAATATTGATCAAACAAGTGAAAGTCACGTTTGTTAGTGTCATTGAGCGCGTGCTGACGTGCGTCGCGCGTTCCGCTGCGTTCTGTGAAGAGCACCTTTATTATAATGTATCAGGCAAGCCTTCGATAGCTCAGTTGGTAGAGCGGTGGACTGTAGAGTGTAATCATTGGAATCCATAGGTCGCTGGTTCAAATCCGGCTCGAAGGAATTTTTTTTTATAACAGAAAGTGATATAAGTAATTTATATGTATACATGTCATATGTATGTTTCTATAAGAATGTATGAAACTGTCAAATGTAAGATAGATGTACCATTTTGTTATAATTTTTGTACAATTTCTCATCGTCTCACAATTAAAAGTTTGCTAAATTGTTTACTTCGTTCATATTCATTTTATTATAGATTGACATTAGAAAATATTTTAAAACATTCCATCTAAATTCATGACACTATTTCACAACGCTAAACAACTTGTGAACACGATTTTTATAATAATGCCTTAAGTAGAGCGCACCTTTCACCGATCATAGCAGGTCGTTGTTGTACAAGTCAATTATTTTCTATTTCGCTATCTATGTTCCTTGTTTGTAACTATTCTGTTTTTCTGTTCTTTTTCTTGTGTGTGTGTGTGTGTGTCCTGATAATTCGAAATTGTATCATCCTTAAAATCATTCTCTAATAAATACAAACACTCTAATAGAAGATATTAAAACCAATCGACTCAGTCATTCTCAAGTTATACTCTATTTAACGAATGACAATTTCATTGTTTTAGATTTATTAGTGTTAACTGTACCTAAATGTCTATTGTTCTGGTGACGTGACACTTCACGGGTAACTGGCACGTCTAACGGGTCCAAATCTGATCAATCAAGCCAATATTGACAAAACGATACAATTAACGCACGATGTATTATAATGTTTCAAATAACGGCATAGATAATGCATTAACAATGAAAGTTTATCTTTTTACATGATTATGTCGATAACAAGAGAAAACGAAAATAAATTACTAATTACTTGATTTACATTTTTTGTTATGATTATTGTGTGTTATAATTTGTGATACCGATGACAGTGTACTGACGTCACACCTTGCATCGTCGACAAGATTGCAACACCGAAACTAGAGCGACGTGGAGACCTCTCACCTCCCGCCGAGCGCGGCGCAGCGCTCGCAGTGCGTGCCCCGGTTTAGCGCCCACTCACATACCTTCGATAGCTCAGTTGGTAGAGCGGTGGACTGTAGAGTATAAACATTGGAATCCATAGGTCGCTGGTTCAAATCCGGCTCGAAGGAAATACATTTTTGGTTAATTAATATACAATTGACAAAAAAACGTCAGTGTCAAATCAAAATGGGACCTTATGGTAGAGTCTACTGGGCCAAAGTGTTTAATTGCAATGATTTATTTTACTTTAATTAATGGTTTAAAGCTTTCGATAAATAGCGTTCGTTTATTAACAAAACAAAACATCAACAGATTATAGCGAGCACTACATATTTAGTTTATGAAGAAAAACTATTACTTGAAATAAAAAAACACATTATATTTTCCTTTTGAATTTCGAATAGATATAAGTTACAAGTTGTGCCCCGCGGTTTCACACGCGTAGTTCCCGTTCCCGTGGGAATTTCGGGATGATAAATAGATGTTGGCCGATTCTCAGACCTACTGAATATGCTCACAAAATTTCATGAGAATCGGTCAAGCCGTTTCGGAGGAGTACGGGAATGAACTTTGTGTCACGAGAATTTTATATATAAGATTTATATACATACTTAGACAGCCAAAATGTCCATCAAGGTACTTAAATTCTGCTTTAAATTTTAGATATGTGTACTATAGTTATGCGATGTGCGTAGTATAAAAAAAATCTAGTGAAATATTTTTAAAGTGTATAAAAGTGTAATTGTTAAAATCCATAGAGTCCCCTAACACTGACCTCGATAACTGTAAAGTGTGTAACACGAGTGTAACCAATGAACAAACGCCGGATAGTTCAAAAAGGATCCTTCGAGCCGGATTTGAACCAGCGACCTATGGATTACAACGTTTGTTTAATTATTTACACTCTACAGTCCACCGCTCTACCAACTGAGCTATCGAAGGCTTGTGTACACTCCCAAAAGTAAGTGTTTATATTAAATAACACGATCGGCGAGCGAGGTGCGCGTCATCGACGTACGTGACAACCTTTCTCTTGTATACATGACTGGCTTACAAGTAACGACTTGGTCACATTATATCTGACAATGTTAGAGTTCGAGTATATTTAGAGAGCTAACGACTCATTACAACATTCCAATCAATACAAACCCATGGCACACTACAAAACATAATAAAAGGCCGCGCCGTACTCGTATGCACAACTTAAATGTAAATACAACGATTTGAATTTAGTACTCGGTGGAATCGCTCCTAATTTGAATAGAAACTGTCGTTGGGCAGCGCGATAGTCGCGACGTTTCCGCGCCGTCCGTATCGGACTACCCTCATTACGGAACCACCCTAACGAGTTTCCAAAGAATTTCCACTCGTGAGTTACATCGGTTACTCACGGAAAAGGCCGCGACCGACACAACTATGTGACTTGAACAAATAAAATGTGGCTTATGGTAATGATCACATAGCATTATGTCGGCGCGGCGAATGTTGTTACTACAACGAGCTGATCACCTTGTATTCGAGGTATTCATGTTCAGTTATTTAAATAGGGCACGGCGAATATTTCAGTCACGTGTCTTGTTTTTAGATAAATAGGTCAACACGAATATAATATTTACGTTCACCTTCAGTTCGTGATATGATTTGTTTGTCGTGTGTTGTTCCTTCACCGTGCCACCGGCGCGCGGCGGTGACCGGCCCCGGCCGGCCCGCCCGCGCCCGCCCGTCATTACGATGTCAGACTTGCCAAGCATTCACCTCGCAAATTGACAGTAATCATAGTAAAGGGCACACTTCAAAGATCAAACAGAATGTTGTCAAATAATTCAGTGGGCCCTCCGGCCGCCGCCACCCGCCGCCGGTACTTACCATAAGGTCAAACTGACATTTCCGACCGGCTAACAACACAGCGCGCGTCGTAAGGTACCAGTCACGCTACATTAATTCTAGTGATGGCTGTCATAACTCGTCAACAAACACATTGTATCGATACGGTTGTGTACTTACTTAATTATCATCGATAACAGTCGATACAATTAACTGATCATATTGTTGATTTATCGCATCGCGCTAATTCAGTAATTAATATTAAGGGCTTATAAATGCGTTAATCTTATTAAGTAGATAGATTATTGTCGAATGTAGATCGGTATCGACATAGCATATATTCAATGACTCGAACACTATACAAATGTAATATCGTGATATTAAAATGGGAAAAGTTTAAAATAATTTGTAAGTATATTCTTATATTAAATTCAGTAAGTATACCTATATTTTTATCTTTAAATTAAGAACTCTGAACTCTAATGTGATGATAACACAATTATTATCGTCTTGTTTCATAATAAGTATCGATACGAGTGACCTCTTACTGCAGCCCACCTTTCGTTTGTTAATACCTAAATTGCGCTAATATAAAACAATAAATCTTTGAAGTGAACTTATCATTCATATTATACTTAACAATTAATGAAGCATTTCAAAGTATTCGTTAACATGTCACACTAACTAGACGGGTTGGTTGACGGCCCAAGAACTACGACTTATATTTTTCTTTTTTTGTATAAGTAGGCAATAAATGTTTTTTTATTTTATTTATTTATTTATGACTTACCTTTACTACTGAACTACGATCAGAGTGTATATCTAATTACCTATATTGAATTGCATTTGAAAGTGTGTGATGATTGTGACCATCGCGTCACTAAGCAGAGCCGACCGGAGCGCCGACAACCCGCCGGCGGTCGGTAATTAAGTAATCCCTATTTGTTGCCGACTCCCACTGAAGGAATATAAAACGCGCGAAAACCTGAAGCCATTTCACGGTGAAGTAAACCTTTCTCCCGGAGTTAACGTCTCTTTAAACTCGGCTCAAGTTAATCGATCGCGAAGGCTCTTAATTACGGCTTTATCTTAAGCAACGAGGATCGAAGTGAGAGGATTTAAATTGACTTGAATTAGATAATGGAAGCACCAGAAAAGTTTATATACCTACTGAGCCACGGGTAATTTATTTGTAAGTCCAGATAACTTTGGAACAAGTAATGTGATTCACTTCAAACTTTATTATAGTCCACAGGAGAGCACCTAGCTCTTTTTGTGTTAGGATCAATAAGATTTTAATGTTATGATAATAATTCTTTTTCAAATCCATACGTTTAGATACACTTATTATAATGTAATCAGATGTACCCTGCTTTCTAACCCGCGTTCTTTTTTGTAAGCGAAGCCTACATCATAATAACCAACTGGGTTCCAATAGCTTAATCTGATCAATGGTTTGAGTTTTGTTGATTGATCAGTCAGTCAGTCAGTAACTCCTCCAGACCTTTATATAGTTGTACACAGACAGTTAATATCAAGGTGTGTCACATGCCAGTATTAGTTATCTTAATCCGTGATGGTGGCAGCTCTACTCCGTGCGGGTGTCTCTCTGTGTGATCGTCACCCGCGGCGCGCCCCGACCCGTCCCCTCCATCAATATTCATAATACTCAGTTGGTGCCGCCACTTGCCGCGATCACCAAACAATTAATATCACAAACACTATTATATTACTTAGTGTAGCTGACGCGGTCTCATTACGCTGCGAGGTATTACAAACACAGCCTATTCAAATTATCCGTAATGTCATATGTAGAATAATGTCCTGATACCTATGAGTTTTATGTACATTACTAATACCAATTATCATAGCTCTCTTCAAAAATGAAAAAATCCATAAGAGTCAACCTATTTTACCACCTTAAGAGGGATACAATTGCCACATACAAATTATTATGATTAACGGGATATTTACTATGTAAGTACCTACTTATAGTATTATATTTCCACATAGGTATCCACATATTTCAGTATCCTTCTTTAATGTTGACTGACTTCGTCAAATGAAATCCGCATTTTATTAGCTTCAGTAATTTGGTTTGGATATGTCAGAAATATAACATTATCTCTAGACCCTGTGAGTGTTCAAAAATGTGCAGATTCATACTTATTTGTATTAAATCAGTGGTGTATTTCGAGTTGAGTAAGTATGAGTTGCGAGTCGCGCGGCGCCGCTCGGGACCACAAACATTAATTACAGGGAAACAATACTGTTCTTATTTTTATCCATTTTGTGCTCAATCATAATTACCTGATGGTCCCGAGGGCGCGGGCGGCTCCTGTAACCCGCCGCCCGCCGCGCCGCCCGGCGACCTGCCAACGCGACGTCTTTATCACATACAAATGATCTCCTCTGAGATTACTCACAACAGTAAATATCAGCCGAGACAAAGATTTCGACAACTTTCTCCTCACGGAATAAATAAATACCTGTTATATTTTCTATAATTCCCGTCGTATTGTTATAATATAAAGTTCATTAAAATTGGTGGAGGTGGTCGCGGAGGCGCGATCACTTGTTACCAACGCGGCCGAGCACATTGTTCGATCCCACACCACACGAACACAATGTAAAGCCTTTGAAATCAAACAACAGCTCAATAAAAGCGTTCGCAATTACCTGCGTCTCTCATATTTATCTTTTTCCGCGAGTAAATGCTTTGTGGGGCGAACAATAGCCGGAGGGCGGCCGCGGGAAGCTTTATAATTTTTTAATTAATAACGTTCAAAATATCAAAGTGAATGAGGCGGGCCGCTAGTGGGGAATGTCCTCCATATTGGTTGCGCGCCGATCATGCAGCGACCCGCGGCAGGCGCGAGTCCGCGGGCCACGACACATATTTAAGAACAAACATCATTAAGAACAACCAATAGAGAATACTATTGAATTCACATTATCTCCACAAGTGCCGACCCCAAACGAGGCACTCGTCCATTGGAACACGTAATGTACCGGAATAATTTAATCCAAGTTGTAACTAAGAACAAAGAGTGATCCTCTCTGGTGGAGTCGCCCACGACCGACGGAGTCACCGTGTTGGAAACTGTCACCTCGCGGGGCACCGGGGGGCTCCTCAGAGCGCTCGTTACCAAACATGGACGGACGGATTTACCGCCTCACCTCTCAACGTAATTATTACATATTTTTCGAATGAATTAACCGCTTTTCGAAGGTGAGTGATTTTGTCTGGGTATTAATACCTAATAAGTATATTACAAGATGTACAATTGTACAAGGGTTCGTACGTTATCTTAATTATTGTCGCTTTCAAAATATACTTAATATAAAGATAAACGTTGGGATGAATTCCACACACAAATGGACAAGCATGTCCCTAAAATGTAGAGCACTGGATTGTGGTGTACAGTCAGTACAAAGAGTAAGACAAAAGAGCAATTAGCCCAACCGCAACCTGATACGACACACTCGGTAAAAAGTATAGGCAAGAAAGTTCACGAAAATATACCTACCTGTATTTTATTTTTACTTATAAAATAGTCATATCGTCCTTCAAGAGGTATTATCTCTCTATAAGTAATCTTCCAATAAGTGCAAGTTTCATTAATACAAAAGACTTAAACAAATTAATTGAACACGTAAATCACCAATAATTCCCCCGTATGATAATATTTAATTCCCCGCGCGGCACTTGAAAACGATAACAATCAAAAGGAAATTAATGAACATTAATAATTATCATTTTATCCCAAATATCGCTTTGAAATTATCCCTATTACTCGTTCATTGGAAGTGCCGTTAAACGTAGGAATTTATCGGGACTAATTGATTGAATGGGCCTCTCTTTCAGATTGCCGGCCCTCTCTCGGGCTCTGGGCGCGGGCGGTCGGTCGCCGTCCCAACACCTCATTGTTTGTGTTACCTCCAAATCACAGTAATTCGTAATGCAAACAAATTGTACTCTTGTTGTTTGAGTATTGTGCCTCTGAATGAATTACCGAAAAATCACGTGACAACTCATCGCCGCGTTCAAATCGCACAATAACAATAAAACACCGTTCACTAACTAAATATCTAATAAATATTCTGCGAACGAGTGTTCCTGAGACCGAGGCACGTTACAGTCACATATCAAACTTTTTGTGTATTCGGGATCTCGCGCGTTCGGGGAAATGAGAATAAACTCGCATAAAAACTAAATTATTCAAAACATATCGTACGTATTTGGGTGTGCGAGTGAAACTTTCATTTAGATCTGTTTTTACTATTTTTAAAGAATGTGTTCTAATTGTGAATGTGTCGTGGTATACGTAACTGCGACGGCGGGGACGGGCGGCGGCGGCGGGGACGGGGACGGGCGGCGGGCGACAAGCCGCGACACCGACAAACAATGGGGTTGTTACATTTTATGGCGCAATCGCTGCGAATAAACCTCGAGATTGTACTCCAGCCAACAATTAAAGGGTACAGATAAAGCCAAAGGATTTTCAACGACTCCTTTACCTTTATAAATAACTTGAGATACGCGTATTAGTTTCCGGTTGGGGAATTGTTATTATAACGGATCTTGTTATTTCCTTTTTACGGTTTGTTTGAGGAGATCTTCGAGTTCACTTTACTTAGTTTGGAACATTCGTGCTACGAGGGAGCGAGGAACACGCACAGGTCGACGATGGTAGCAGGAGACGGTGTGCTCATCATTTGACATTTGTATTTTATTTTAGTATTTAAAAAAAAAATACCAGCCCGATATTCTTGCCGATTCTTCTCGGCTGATGTAATTCCGAATAGGCGGTAGATTAATTGACATTCATAAGTGCCTCATTGAGGCCTTAATTGAATACTTAAATTATTTTTGAATTTTGAATTTGTCCATATAATAGTTCTTTGTTATACAAGAGTGCAAAGTTGCTTTTTAACCGGGGCTCCAGTTGAGGACCGAGCCAGCGAAGGATTCTAAAATTGAATCACGAGCGCAGCGAGGGATTCAAAATAAGAATCCTGAGCGTTAGCGAGGGACTCAAAGGAGCACAAGGTTAAAAATTGTTTGCACTCGAGTGCAACACATTCTTTTTCATCCCCCCTCAGCGAGGAAATTACTAAATGGAAACATAAAACAATCACAATATTAAATGAAAAAATATCACGCGCAAAGCAAATTAAAAAATAAGTAAGTACACCAAGGAGGTTCCGAGTTTGAATTTGAAATAAAAAAAAAGTTGTATGACACTTTGTGAATCCAAAACATCATCACATTAGTGCACACGATGTTCTTAATTCAAATTTACTTTAACCTCTAGAGCGCAAAAACGACTTTTACTCCCAGTTAGCAAAATTGCCTTGGATCCTGCAGGGGCTGCCTACAGCGACCCCGATACTTTCCACTCTTGAGATTAAAATCGACTTTTACCCCCAGATATTGAGGATTAAAAACATACTTTCCGAGCTAGTGGGATGAAAATTATAATTAATCCATAGTTATAATAAACTGATTGGTCTAGACTTCCATTAGTTGTCGGTCTTAAATTCCCACAATACGCTGATATAAGAACAATTAGGAAATTATAGACGTAATATTTAGTATTAATGAAATGGTACAATCACAAAGGTATTGTGTTGAAATAAATCGTGACATATAGTGTACTGTACACCCTAGTACTTATCGAGCAGGCGCGGGGACACGCTTTGTAGAATCACCCCGGTCTATATGCGCAGCGGTCTGGTGACCCGGTGCCGCGGGCTGTGAGCTCCGCGCTTGGTCAATGTCGATAACATACATTTTAAAATTATCATTTGAAACTTAGTTCTCAAGTATCATGGGTTTGAGGAATTTCTTCTGAATAATTATTAAGTAAGTATACAAGTGTTATAGTTGTTTTAAATATTTTGTAACGGGCTTGATTTGCTAACTAATACTGTTGGGTTCACTTCACATATAGTGTGTGAAATATAATTTGCGTTCCTTATTGTAAGTGGTGACTTAGTATCCAAAGACTTCCTAAAATATACATGATTGAACTATCGTGGTTAGTGTCCCGTCCCTAGAGCGACCCGCGAAATATATCTGCGTATCGGTTCGTGTGCAAACAGGTCTCTTCACGCGACCTCACGCGCACACAATCCGACCTTCTACACCAAACGAATATTACATATTGTTATTTGACTACCTACCTATTTTCCTTAGTCCTGTACTAATATCGTCAGTCAGAGAGAGGTCGTGCTGCAGTAGGATCTTACAAGCCGATACAATGTATCGATGCCCATGATCCAATACGTACGTATGATATGGTCAAATTCTTAAAATGAAGTAGTAATGTAACAAGGTATAAGTAGGTACCAGAAAGTAAATAAAGAGGAAAAAATAATGAGGAGTAAATGTTGATGGTGTGGGTGTGCAGTTAATGTGTACGCAACACGTAACGTCTCAGGGCTCCGATGGCGGGCGATCACATTAGTCTCGGGGAAACATGAACATTTCAACAAAAACAAACGTGAGGATTGCCACTGAGCGCCGATCATTTGTCTGCCTCGCGCCCAAACACCAAGAGGCGCCGCGCAGAGGGGCCGCTCCACGTCTCACACTACTGTACGTACGTATCACGCACGACATAGGTACATAGTCCAGAAATGCAATTACAAAATAATTGAAATTGCCTCACTTAACATCGCCTGTATCGAGCCAGCCAAAAGTATCAAAGTGTAGTAGCAATCCAATAAGGATATACGAGTATAAAGCTTGGCGTTTGCTAGCGGGTTTTTTATGTCGGTATGAGTCGAGAAAATATATGAAAAAATTCAACCTCTAAACGTGAAAATGGGGTAGGCGTACGGAAATCCGTCATTTTCAAAGATAGAACTATGCTAATAAAACACCTACTTAGTAACTATAATAAGCCATATATTATTTTATTCAAATGGTCATGGAGCCGAATGCGTCGCCCGATGAGAGCGTCGTGTCTGCGCGCGGCGCTCTGTGACGCGCGCGTGGGAACACGCCGCCGCTCGCCCCGCGGTGCTCTACGTAACGTCTTCTTCGGGGGTGAAATATCTGAGCGCGACTCGCTTAATGACCCTCATTTATTTGTACCTCGAATCTCGCACGCACCTCCTAATTATTGCCTTCCCAGTGCCGCTATTAAGTTTTGCTTCGGTTAAAATGAGAAATGGTCGCATTTATTGCGCGTTCAACTTGATATCTCCTGCAAGGGTTCTAACATTAAATAAATTTCTGATGATTATTTTATAACGCTATTAATTTAATTGCACCAGAACGTGGCGGCTTCCGATTGTCTGCGTTATTGTTAGAAATATTAATCATTTCAGATTTTGTAAGTACCTACTCATATTTAAATGATCATCATTCTAAACTCATAATAAAATCATTCCCCGTCCCGCACCCGATGCGAACGGTTGTGCCCAAAGTGACTCTACGTTAAATATAGAAGCATCACAGTATATTGTAAAAAGTTCAGAAGCATAGTCATGCAAAAATCACCAACAGAAATGAGTGGATCTAACAGGGTGGATTATATATCGATGCGTAAAAGAAAAGATCGTAGTGAGGAGGATGAACTGAAGACAATAAAGCAAATATTAGGAGAGCTAAAGTCGGACCAAGACCTGAAATATCAGAAGCTGGAGGAAATGTTCAATGTCATGAGCCTACAATACGATGCGTTGAAAAAACAAAATGAAGAGATATTGAAAACAAATGCTGACGTAAAGAATACCTTAGATCTATATGGAAATATGTTCAAGGAAATGGAAAACAACGTCACCCGCCTGAGAGGAGATCTTGAGCAAGCTAATCTAAAAATACATTCGCTCGAAAACTGTATTCAACAGCTAGAGATCAAACAGCGTTCTACTTTACTTGAAATCAACAACTGTCCAATTTTGAATCATGAACAACTGATGGAAGTAGTAAACAGTATTCATTCTCGCATTGGGCTCGAACAGAAATCGATCAATGTTCAAGAAGTCTACCAAGTAAAAACTGCCCCGAAGAAAACAATCATAGTTGATTACTCTAATAAACAACAGATGCAGAACGTTCTGAAGGCAGTCAAAACTTACAACAAGATGAATAAAAATAGCAAGCTAGATTCTGTAAACATCGGTTTGAAGGGTACAAATACTCCCATTTACATAGGAGAATCACTAACTACGCTAAATAGAAAAATATTTTATGCAGCTAGACAGATACAAAAATCTAAGACATACAAATACTGCTGGATTAAAAACGGCTTTGTGTATCTTCGCCAGACTGATGATTCTACGGCTATCAAAATCACTTCAATTGAGCAGGTTGGGGAAATCCAGAAGCAAATAATGAATTGTGATAAATGACTAGAATATTCTTGCATAGAAATAGTAAGCATAGCGAAAACAATTTGTGAAATTATTATTATACGTAAGTTTGTACAAATATTAAGTATGTATTCGTATTTATCTAATTTTAAATGTTTTTACTTGATATGTATTATTAACACACACAATATAACACCTACAGACACAATCATCAAACACGTGCGTCACAACTTTGTCAGGAATAATAATAAGACAACATCAGATCTCTATTTTACCCTCAACAATGATTGATTCTGAACAAATCGGAGATGAGATAGAATCATCAATTATTCCTGGGAACGTTGTCGACGCTAACACACACGAGGAATGCAATCTTGCACTTGATTTGGTCCCTAATAACAACTTAAATATTATACTTCAGAATATCAGAAGCATAATGAGTAATTTTAATGATTTTGAAGCACATTTACAGTGTCTATCGAGAAAGATCGATTTAATTATCTTAACTGAATGTTGGCTATCAAAAACATTTAATATACCAACAATTGACAGTTATACATCTCATCGGACTAACCAACCCATCAATCAAAACGACGGAGTAGTTGTTTTTATAAAGTCAGATATTAAGGCAAAAGTAATAGAACCTATAACAAATAATGAATTTAACTGCCTTATTGTTGGTATTGAAAATGAGTTTGCCTTTATATGTGTATACAGACCTCCATCCTTCCCAAATATCAATAACTTTCTCACAGATTTAGAGAAAATAATAGTAAGCCTAAAGTCCTATAACCATGTAATTATACTTGGAGATATTAACATAGATATTAAAAATAACAATAATGATAATAGATCTGATAAATACTTAAACTTTTTAGCTTATTATGGCTTCATACCCTCCCACACTCGAAAAACGAGGGGTAATAACTGCCTAGATCACTGTTTTGTAAAAGGGAAGTGTAACTTAACAACAATAATATATGATATGCTAATTACTGATCACGCCTCAGTAATAATAACAATATCAAAAGCAGTTATTAGACGAAAACAAACCATTGCAACCTTTTTAAAAATTGATTATGAAAAAGTGATGAAGGATCTTGCTATTATGGATTGGCATTATTTGTTAAACAAAAGAGATCCCAATACCATGACAGATATTTTTTTAAGCACAATAAAAAAAATTTTAGATAAGCATACTAGAAGTCGAACAGTATCACGCAGAAAACAAACAATTAAACCCTGGATAACACCAGGCCTAGTTCGCTGTCTTAGAAATAGAAATCGTTTACACAGAAATGTCAAATTAAACCCTAATAACTTACTGGTTAAAATCACGTATCTAAGATATCGCAATACTTGCAATAACCTTCTGAAGAAACTTAAGAGACTACACCAGAAAAATGAACTCATAAAATGTAATAATAATGCAAAACAACAATGGTTCTTAATTAAAAACATTTGTAACTTCGGAAAAAAACAAGACAATTGCGATGAGTTATTAGAAATAAAAGAAAATAAAATCGAATCAGTTGAATACATAAATGACTTCTTTGCCAATATCGGTTTTTCACTTGCTCAGAATATAATTAAAAAAAATGGTGTTGATGAAAATAATTTAGTAAATACACTTAGCTTAACTTCAAGTATAAATTCTTTTGCTTTGTTACCAACCGATACAGTGGAAGTAAAATCCATAATACAGAGCCTGAAATCAAAATCTAGCACAGGATGGGACGGGTTATCTTCTAAATTTCTTAAACAAGCTCTTGAATTCGTTTTATACCCTATTACAATGATATGCAATTCATGTTTAGAACATGGAGTGTTTCCCGATGCTCTTAAAAGATCAGATGTCATACCAATTTATAAAAGTGGAGAAAAAAAAAATATCTCTAACTTTAGGCCCATCTCACTATTACCAACAATGGCTAAAATCTTGGAAAAAATTATTAATATTAGGCTTACAAAGTACTTAGAATCTAACAATTTACTAGCCAGTAACCAATTTGGGTTTAGGTCCGGCAAATCAACCACACACGCGACAGAACATCTTATCTCTCATATAGTGCACCAATTGGACAAAAAGAAAAAATGCATTGGCGTATTCATTGATCTAACTAAAGCATTTGACACGGTATCTGTGCCAATTTTATTAAGAAAACTTGAATATCTAGGTTTTCGCGGAGTTTCGTTAAAACTGCTAACAAACTACCTCACGAATAGAAAACAAAGAATAAAAATCAATGATTATGTTAAGAGCACTTATTGCAGTATACAATACGGAGTTCCTCAAGGCAGCGTCTTAGGGCCGACTCTGTTTCTAGTATATATTGATGCACTTTGCAGACTTAATATACCCCATACGCAAATCACATCTTTTGCCGATGACACAGTTTTGCTGTTTTCAGGGGATGACTGGAGTCAAACCATAAAAAGGGCAGAGAATGGGCTTAGAACTGTTAAAAACTGGCTTGACAACAATCTTCTTACGTTAAATAAAACAAAAACAAAATGTATTACATTCAGTATACGCAATAATCAACAACCACCTGACAATTTAAAAATTCAAATCCACGATTGCGTATCTCAGGATTATCATAATCACACATGTAATTGCTACTGTCTTGAAAGGGTACCTGAAATAAAATATCTAGGAATCATGGTCGACTCACATTTATCATGGAATACTCAGATAAGTAACGTAACTGCTAGAGTTCGCAAAATGATATATTTATTTAAATACTTACGCCATATCTGTGATGAAAGATTACTTAAAAATATATACTATGCTCTTACCCAATCAGTCATATCATACTGCTTGCCAGTATGGGGAGGTTCGCCAAAAACAAATTTAATCCGCCTAGAAAGAGCTCAAAGAGGTGTAATTAAAGTTATGTTATTCAAACATTTTCAGTACCCTACGCACGACTTATATTTAGAAACGAAGTTACTAACTGTTAGACAACTATTTATTAACCAAATAATTATGAGTCAACACTCAATAAACACAGAGGTAACAACACTTAATAAAAGAAGAAAAGATAGAGTTTACAATGTACCATATACTAAAACAACCTTTGCACGGAGATTTCCCGATTTTATAAAACCGTGGCTTTATAATCGTATTTCCAAACAAGTAAATCTGAAAAATCTCACTAAACGCGAACTTAAATTAAAACTAAACTCCTTCCTTCAAAAGTTAGACTATAATCAGATTGAGGCCCTTATTAAAGCAAACTAAGTCATTTGTAAACAGGACTGCATACTCCACAACTTTAAACACACATACACTTTCTACATAATTCGATCAATTATATATGTACACTCTTAATTGCTTATTAAACTTTATTACTTATTTAACTTTATTCCACTTATTATTCCATACTATTATGTAAAATTAACATAAATCATATATAAGATATACATACCTATAATACAAAAATATATATTCGTGTATGCATCGTATATGTATATAAACAATACTATGTAACATTACAAAATATACTTTTATATCTACACCTTTATACGTACATATTAAGAATAATTAAAATAAACAAAATGAAAAATAAATAGTTAAATAACTGACTAAGAATAAATTAATTAAGCTTTCTAAATGAATGTACAATAAATTACAATTACAATAGAACCAATTGAATTAATAATATGAATAAAAATAATAAAATAATTAATCTAAAGTATTGAAACAATAATATGATAAAATATAATAATGTACTAAATGAATCCTAATACCTTTGTTGCGTTGCTTCTACAACAGTTCCGTTGTTCTATGCAAACGCGTGACGTAGGTAAACAACTATTGTTTGTGAGATTGTGAGACAGTTGAGCGGCCTGCGGACGAGGAATGATATCCTACCGTGACACAGTTCTTACTATTACGGAGGGTAGAATACCAAATCTATCGCTGCGTTAACTTGTATCACTAATTAAATAATGAATATTATATTGTACTTATAAATAATATTATTTATTGAATATTACTTATTTTGTAAGTGGTAATTATACATATTATGTGAATAGAAAAAAGGTAAATCTTGTTGTAATACCTGCTATTGTAAATGAAAATAGTGTCTTCAAATTTTTAATTAGTGTGAATGATTTTTAATTAAGTATATTATATCGCAGTGTGTTATTGAAAATAAATAAATTATTATTATAAATTATTATTATAAATGGTAAGTGGGTGAAATGATAAGTACAATTTAATAATATTATCGTCTATCTGTATCCTTAACATTAGTGCAAGTCCCTTGTGTTCGCGTTAAATGTATAAGTAGGTCCCCGAGCCAGCACCAGTAAGACAAACCTCTCGCGGAGATATCGACGAGACGAGAACTGCCCGCTCAGCGTCCCACGTTCAGACAAATCGTTTCTAATCGTAGCTCTAATCCGGTATTGATCTAGTGATACGCCGCCGACTCGACCCGATAACGGGTTTCTATAACGATTACAGATGGACACTTGCAAATAATTATTATGTTTGTCTATCGATTGAGCTACAGCTACATAACTTTACCTCTCATTCAACATGTAGGTATGACATAATACTGGGTGAATGTTTTAAAGTGACGTGGTTGACGAAATCCCAAAATTCTAAGGTGTAGCAAAATAATTTTGATACAAACTAAAACTGCATAATAGGGTAAGTACTTATAATATGAAAAATCAATACTCTTTCGCCAGGAGTCGAACCAGTTAATTTTGAAAACCAAAACACGGTATTTTCTAACTTTGTTTACAAGTGATATTCAATTACTTGATGAATAGCCATCTTGTATCATTTGATAGTAGTCTTTCAAATGGCACAATATGGGTACAAGTAACAAACACCATCGAGTGCACCGAGCGAGCCCGCGCCGCCGCCGCCGCCGCCGCCGCCCGGGGCGAGGGCTTCAACTTGCGTGATAACACCGCCGCCGGGCCCAGGGCACCGCGCGCCTCCACACACCGTCGGAACAATAATATACATTAACAAGTACCATGTAGTGTCTCACTCTAACTAAGCTCACGACATAAGTAAGTAGTAAAGATATTTCACTCGACCAAAGAATTGAACCCAGGAGCACCAGGTCCAGGACTTGCCAGGTACGTTACATACATAATGTCACTAGACAACCGAAGCGTGGTAAATAAATAACTCACAACTGGTTTTTACATAAGTAAGTACTTGGGTACTTCATAGAAATACATAATGTGTAGCAAGATTAGCAGGTGTTAGTTAAGTAGGTCTTCTTAGAAATCAAAACGTGAAATTTCGTATTTGGTCCACATTCAATGGATTTGGAGTGACTGGTTTGTAAATTATAATGTAAGTAACAAGACGCAGGCCAGTGTTAAGATGCAGCGCATCGGACACGTGTCAGTAGGTAGGCGGCGGCGGCGGCCTAACGCCAAATGCCGGGGAGCGCGCCCGAGGCACGCCTGCCAAGACAAACCGAAATCTTATCAACGTCCGCCATGTTGGGCTTGTTAATAACCAAAACTGCACACAAGGGTACCCCTTACCTGAAGGCTATTTGTCGAATATATTCTACGTCGATCGCGCCTTGAACAAACACTCCCGCCGGAGCTTTCAATACGTTATGAGCGGCACAGTTACGAGCTTAACTTCAATATAAGCATCTAGCTAATAATAATTAAGTAAATCAAGTGATTATATGAGCGCAATTACTGAAGATTCGTGGAGGCGGCGCCGAATGACATCGAACAGAAAGTTTCCATAAAATAAAACAGCATCGCGCTCTCCCTCGGGAGCGGTTCACATTATAGCAATTAGTTGTCTGCACCGGGAGTGTCGCGGGCAATCGGTACCCCTTCCGCGTTACGGTCGGCCGTTCATGTACTTGATACCAATTTAGTACTTGAAACGCACTCAACGTACCTAACAAATATAAATTCATTAAATTAAATAGAAAATGATTATAAAACCTTGAGCCAACGAGGTAGCCGGTAGAGACAGATCATGAAACTGACCTAAACCTAATTTGGATACATCTTGATCTTGAAAATGTCTTTAGGTTTTCCATTTTTCTAAGAGATCCACCTAACTGATGGCAATAATTACAAACTAAAGCAGGAACAGCTCTAGCTCTATCGTTACCCACCAACTACTTACTTATTAGTTCCCGAACCCATCACAACCATCGAAAGTTCGTTATGCCAACGTCTCTGTGTCTTTATCGTCCCCTCTATGCGCAACAGAGAACACACGACACTTCGCATTGGGCCAGAAAGGGACAGACAATCCTAGATAATACCTTATAATCACAGTTTTGTTTTCCGATCGGCACTAACGATTATTGGCGTGTTTTCGGATGTCATTTTGAAATTGGTTTAGTGTTGAGCAAAGTCGTTATCAAGTACAATAAAACGAGGGAGGATGTCGTGCGCTCCGGGCCCTTTGATATTGAGAAGCGAGACGCACCGCCTTGTGCCACTGAAGCACCAGAGGCCCGGCATGCGGCACCTTCAACGAGCCCCAAAGTATCGAGTAGTCACCAAACGAGTGCCGCGGTGACGGTGACGGTGACGGTGAATATTCAAACAATATTATGTTTCCCTTGATGCGGACTCTCCATTAATTCACTACCAGTGAAACTAAATCAGGCTGACTACTGACACTTGTCACGGCGAGCCGCGGTACATTGGATTTAAATAAAATGCAGATTGGCTGACGGTAATTGATTAATATTATGTATACCTTTGACGGAGACACAATTGGCTTTACTCTTCGCAATAACTAGTAATATTTAAATTGACGTCAGTAAATATTCAGGAATACATCCGATACCAACATTCAGTCATCTATTATTAAGTACTAACTACGCACCTTAAAATAATAAAAGGGTTGTAAATGAATATAAACCAGTAACTTTACTGTCATCAGCCGTTGGCTTGGCCTAATCCAATTTTAAATATTGCCCAGACCATACATATTATGGAACGAGACTTTGTCGGGAGCTTAACGTTTAAATTAGTTTATCCCCCTAAAGCGGACCACGAAGGGTTGCAAAATTTAAATTACAAATAAAACAGTGAAAAATATCTACGAGTGGGTGTAGTGACTCAATGACGATGTATTTTAATTAAAGGAACGGGGAGCACACTCGACTCGTGACTTGTAACAAGCCGGTGGAGGGCGGCCATTATAAGGAAGGACCTACTGCATGGTGCACACTAAATATGTACCTGTAACAATTTGTTGTTCTTATAATTAGTACTTAGTATCAATGAGAGCTGAACTCGGCTACATATTAACTTATTTAATCTGAATACTCAGTTCCGATGAAGGTGTGTAGGAGGCGGCGGGCGCTCCCGGCCCGCCCGGCCCGCTCACGGTCCACAGCGCGCGCGCTCGGCTGTCACACGTGTACCATATTGAAACACGACCGTCCGTCCGGCCGTCCGTCCGTCACGTTCACACTGCCCCAAGGAGTCTCCCTTCAAAGCTACCAGTATTTGACTTGTACGCCTCGATGGACTCAATATGCACATTATATTCACGGTACTGGTACCGGAATTTCAATATTCCATATTACATAGGTACATAATGTCTACCGGGGTACGAATTTGAAGGATTTCGAATATATGTATGAATATGAATAGGTAATCAATAAGACGAAATATATTTTACAACAGAGCTTATTCTACCCATCACCGTGACCCCTGTTTACAGCAGTTCGTTGATAACTGACTTTTTGTAAAAATAAATACAGAATGAGTATCTCTAGAAAGCATTAACTAAGTAAGTAATTGGTTTATAACTATACCTAGTGTATAGCGTAGAGGTCTACTGCCGCCTGTAATTGTATACTAATCTATTGATCTCGCTGGCCTGCACGGCGCCGCCCGTGGTAGAGCCGGCGCCGACGGCGGCGGCGGCGTGGCCGCGTCCCGGCGCGTAGTACGTGTCGTCGTACTGCGCGTACCGGTGATTGCTCGGCTTGAACTCCAGTTGCAAGTAGTCGCCCTCCTCCTTACGCAGCTGTCCGTTGTGGTTGACGTCGTAGCGCGGGTCCTCGTATATGGTGATGGTCTGCTTCCTGTGTGCGACGAGCGGCGCGTCGCGCGGCACCTGCGCGACGGGCGCGGTGCGCGACTCGCCGTACCCGTACCCGAGCCCGTAGCCCCCGCGGTGGCGCACGCCGTGCCCGTCGTAGTAGCCGGGCGCGTCGTAGTCGCGCTCCCAGCCGCGGTCGCCCTGCCACTCGGGCCGGTCCCAGCGCCGGCGCTCGTCCCAGCGCTGCCAGTCCCAGGCGGGGTCGCGGGGCGCGGGCGCGTGGTACCGCCGGTAGTCCCGCACATTGCCCCAGTCGCGGTCGTTGCGCTCGTTGCGGTACTTGTTGTAGTTGTGGTCGTCGTTCGAGTAGTACTTGCGCTCGTGGTCCCGCAGCGCCTTGTGCTTGTTTCCGAGGTCCCCGTAACGATCGTACGCCCCGCCGCGGTAGTTGTCCCGCACGTACTCCTGCCCGTTGTTATGCGCCCCCTGGTACGCGCGGCTCCCTTGGTTGTTGTGACTGTTCAGCCTGCTGTTGTACGCCGCCTGGTCACCCTCGTCGTTGAAATCGTCAAAGAACGTGCTCTTATTGGAAGACTCGTCCTTGTGGTAAGAGTTCTGGAAGCCCTGCTTGTGGTGTCCCTTCTTGTGTCCTCTCTTGAAGCCCGCGGTCTCACTGTCCTCGGCTTTGTCGCGCTTAGCGTCGTACCCCTTGTAAGAGTCGGCCTCCGACGCCGATTTCAGGTCGTGATCTTTCTTCACATATTTTCCTTCGTCGCTGGACTTGCTGTACTGGTTTTTATGAGTGTCGGTAAGGGTAGAGTCGACTTCGTGCAACTTTTCCCCTTTGTGCTTGTCGTGTTTGAGCGACTCCTCCGCCTGATTGTGCTCGACGTCTTTGAGATGTTCTTCGAGAGCCTCGTCGAGCGAGGCGCGCGCGAGCTGCGCCCCCACCACCAGCAGCACGAGGAGAGGAGTGCGGCGCGGCATGACGTCACACGCGGACAGTCTCCTCTGAGGGACGGCCGCCGGAGCAATACGCGGGCACCCACTGCCCTCTGCGCTTTATATCGCCGTGAAGCGTTTGTGTTCACGGTGCGTTAGGGACAATGGCGGGAAGCCGGGGGTGACAACAATGGGAGTAGAAGTGGCCGTGACACGGCGCCGAGGTCAGCCGCGCCGCCCGCGCCGGGACTCCACGCACTTCAATAAATATCTGTGGCTGGGTAAAACCAGAAAGCGAGAGAATTTAACAATAACATTGAAATTAAATAAATGAATTTAATAACGCACAGACGGCAGGCTACTGCTCTGCTGCATTGGTCACGAGGTAATTTAACATCCGTAAGCATCTATTGGATTATCGGTGAAGTTATAGTTATTAATGGTACAAGCGAGGTAATCATCAATACACGCGTGTACCATACAACGTTTTTCAACACATTTGCGAAGAAATATCATTTTTCGCTAATAAATAAACAGTTTTTCTATTCGCGCGCATCCAACACAACAATGGTGATCGCCAAAGACTAAAAGAATATACTTATTAAAAAAAAAAAATTGAATTAATTAATGAATGAAATTGATCATAGACCTCCTAAAAGTAAGGCAACATAGTTGAAATTTGTTTTTAAAATGTATGGACACCTTTTTTTTGGTGTCGAAACTTTTATAAAAACAAAGCAATTTAAAAAACAATCTATAACTCACTAGTGAATAAAACGTGTCATTATTCAACTGTTTTTGCACAAATAAGAGCCCCTTTATGAGCAAGTGTGTTGAAAAGTATATTTCCTTGTTCGTTAATTTTTTGATGGAGTTAGGGTGATTTTATTGTCACGCGTCTTGGCAGTGCCGTCGGAGCGCGCGCGTTTGGAAATGTCTGGTGGTAGTAGTTGCGTTTTTGTGTCGCGCGCTTGAACAGCGTTCGCAAGGTGGGCTGAAAATCGACTTGAATGGACATAGGGATTAAAATTTTCCATGAAAGCCTATCAAAGCCGATTGTCTTACTTAATACAGTTTATTTTTACACGCTTTTTATTAGCTTCACCTGTATGTTTGTAAGCGACTTCTTAGGGTGGAATTTTGATCCGCTTTAAACGGCCAGATTTCGTTCAAACTTTGTAGATTTATCGATGACCGATGACAATACACTGATTTGATAAAATTATTCCCGAAATTCCCACGGGATTGTGTATAAATAATCGTTTGTTGTTGCGACTAACAACGCCATCTACTTATTGGTATTTTGGTGATTTGTGATGGTGCCAATAGATGGCGTTGTTAGTTAATTTTTTAACACACGATGGCGAATTGTGCCAAGATTTAATGATATTACGAGCTGCGCTACTGGCTTTTTTAACTGCTGGCTGGTTCGGTTTTCTATAAAAAGCGTGTTTATTCGTTTTTTTATAAAATATTATTTTTTATGTATTTATTGCATGTCACAAGACATTAATAAGGACATAATAGTTATTTATGGTACAAGCGAGGTAAGTTGGTGATTACTTCCGAGGCGCTATTGAGGCCCGAGCCGCCAGGCGAGGGTCTGAAGATAGCCGAGGATAGTAATCATCAATACTCGCGTGTACCATACGTTTTTCAACACATTTGCGAAGAAATTATAATTTTTCGCTAATAAACAAACAGTTTTTCTATTCGCGCGCATCCAACACAACAATGGTGATCGACCATAGATTAAAAGAATATACTTATTAAAAAAAAATCGAATGAATGAATGAATGGAATCGACCATAGACCTACCAAAAGTAAGCACTCGAAGTACATGCACTCCACGCATGTACTTCGAGGGGGGAGGAACCACTCCACGCATCTACTTCGAGGGGGGGGAGCCACTCCATGCATCTACTTCGAGGGGGGGGGAGCCACTCCATGCATCTACTTCATGGGGGGAACCACTCCACGCATCTACTTCGAGGGGGGGAGCCACTTCATGCATCTACTTCATGGGGGAACCACTCCACGCATCTACTTCGAGGGGGGGGAGCCACTCCATGCATCTACTTCGAGGGGGGGGGAGCCACTCCATGCATCTACTTCGAGGAGAGGGAACCACTCCACGCATCTACTTCGAGGGAGGAGCCACTACACGCATCTACTTCGAGGGGAGTAACCACTCCACGCATCTACTTCGAGGGGGGGAACCACTCCACGCATCTACTTCGAGGGGCGGAGCCACTCCACGCATCTACTTCGAGGGAGGAGCCACTCCACGCATCTACTTCGAGGGGAGGGAACCACTCCACGCATCTACCTCGAGGGGGGGGGAGCCACTCCATGCATCTACTTCATGGGGGAACCACTCCACGCATCTACTTCGAGGGGGGGAACCACTCCACGCATCTACTTCGAGGGGGGGGAGCCACTCCATGCATCTACTTCAAGGGGAGGGAACCACTCCACGAATCTACTTCGAGGGGGGGGAGCCACTCCATGCATCTACTTCAAGGGGAGGGAAACACTCCACGAATCTACTTCGAGGGGGGGGAGCCACTCCACGCATCTACTTCGAGGGAGGAGCCACTACACGCATCTACTTCGAGGGGAGTAACCACTCCACGCATCTACTTCGAGGGGGGGAACCACTCCACGCATCTACTTCGAGGGGCGGAGCCACTCCACGCATCTACCTCGAGGGGGGGGGAGCCACTCCATGCATCTACTTCATGGGGGAACCACTCCACGCATCTACTTCGAGGGGGGGAACCACTCCACGCATCTACTTCGAGGGGGGGAGCCACTCCATGCATCTACTTCAAGGGGAGGGAACCACTCCACGAATCTACTTCGAGGGGGGGGAGCCACTCCATGCATCTACTTCAAGGGGAGGGAAACACTCCACGAATCTACTTCGAGGGGGGGGAGCCACTCCACGCATCTACTTCGAGGGAGGAGCCACTACACGCATCTACTTCGAGGGGAGTAACCACTCCACGCATCTACTTCGAGGGGGGGAACCACTCCACGCATCTACTTCGAGGGGCGGAGCCACTCCACGCATCTACTTCGAGGGAGGAGCCACTCCACGCATCTACTTCGAGGGGAGGGAACCACTCCACGCATCTACCTCGAGGGGGGGGGAGCCACTCCATGCATCTACTTCATGGGGGAACCACTCCACGCATCTACTTCGAGGGGGGGAACCACTCCACGCATCTACTTCGAGGGGGGGGAGCCACTCCATGCATCTACTTCAAGGGGAGGGAACCACTCCACGAATCTACTTCGAGGGGGGGGAGCCACTCCATGCATCTACTTCAAGGGGAGGGAAACACTCCACGAATCTACTTCGAGGGGGGGGAGCCACTCCACGCATCTACTTCGAGGGAGGAGCCACTACACGCATCTACTTCGAGGGGAGTAACCACTCCACGCATCTACTTCGAGGGGGGGAACCACTCCACGCATCTACTTCGAGGGGCGGAGCCACTCCACGCATCTACTTCGAGGGAGGAGCCACTCCACGCATCTACTTCGAGGGGAGGGAACCACTCCACGCATCTACCTCGAGGGGGGGGGGAGCCACTCCATGCATCTACTTCATGGGGGAACCACTCCACGCATCTACTTCGAGGGGGGGAACCACTCCACGCATCTACTTCGAGGGGGGGGAGCCACTCCATGCATCTACTTCAAGGGGAGGGAACCACTCCACGAATCTACTTCGAGGGGGGGGAGCCACTCCATGCATCTACTTCAAGGGGAGGGAAACACTCCACGCATCTACTTCGAGGGGAGAACCACTCCACGCATCTACTTCGAGGGGGGTAACCATATGAGCATATGATTATTTTGTCCGATTTGATCCGAAAATTAATAAATAAAAGCATGTTAGATCATAAAAATATATAAAGTTTATTGATAACATAACATTATGAATACAGGTGTACGTGTTCCGTTGTTCATGTGTGGTGTTGGTCGGCGATGCGGCGCTGCAGCTCGGCGACGAGGCGGTCGCGCGGCACCTCGTCCTCGCGCCGCGAGCGCACGTCGCGGATCTTGACGACGCCGCGCTGCAGCTCCGACTCGCCCAGGATCACCACCAGCGGGATGCCGTTGTCCTCGCAGTGTTGCAGCTGAGTCAACATCTTAGGGTTCTTTTTGTACGACTGTTCCGCCTGCAACATACGGAAGCGCGTCCAGTGGAATCGCGACGATCGAACGAGTACCGGCGCCCGGCGGGCGAGTCCCGGCCGCGACGGGCCCTCACCTTGATGCCGGCGTCCCAGAGCTCGGCGCAGACGGCCATGCGGCGCTCCAGGAAGTCCTTCTGCGCCGCCGCCACGAACACGTCGGCCTCCGCCCCGCGCACCGCCAGCGCGCCCGCCGCCAGCCGCGCCTCCAGCACCGCGAACACGCGCTCCACGCCCACCGACACGCCCACGCACGGCACCTGCACAGGGGGGTCAGGGGGTCACGGGCGGAGGGAGCGGGGGAGGGGGGAGCGCATTCCCCGAGCGGGAACTCACCTGCTTGTGCTTGGGGTCGAACATGCCGACCAGGTTGTCGTAGCGGCCGCCGCCCGCCACCGACCCCACCGCCAGCTCCTCGTCGCCCACCTTGATCGGGTCTGGAACACACGCACGGGGTGAGACCGGGTGAGACGCCGGCGCGGGGTGAGACGCCGGCGCGGCGCGCGGGACGGGGGACTAGGGGCACTGACCCGTGAGCACGGCCTCGTAGATGAGGCCGGTGTAGTAGTCCAGGCCGCGCGCCAGGCTGAGGTCGAGGCGCACTCGCGGCAGCACGCCGTACAGCGCGCAGTAGTGCAGCAGCAGGCGCAGGTCGCGCAGCCCGTCGGCGCCGGGCCCGCGCGCCAGCCGCTCGTCGCGCTCCAGCTCGTCCAGCAGCTCGAGCTGCCCGCTGCGCCGCACGAACTGGCCGACGCGCTCGGCCGCCTCCTCCGACACGCCCTTCTCGGCCGTGAGCTCGGCGCGCACCTCCTCCCACGAGAGCTTGTCCAGCTTGTCGATGGCGGAGCAGGCGGGCCGGTGCAGCGCGGGCGGCACGCCGGCGGCCGTCAGCAGCCCGTCCAGCAGCCGCCGGTGGTTGAGCCGCAGCACGAAGTCGCCGAGCTGGAGCGCGGCGAGCGCCTCGCACGCCACGCGCACGCACTCTGCGTCAGCCACCATGGGCTCGCCGCCGCCCGCGATGTCGAAGTCGCACTGGTAGAACTCGCGGTAGCGGCCGCGCGTCATGGCGGGGTTGTCGCGCCGGTACACCTTGGCCACGTGGTACCGCTTGAGCGCCGCGATCTTGTTCATGGCGAGGTAACGCGCCAGCGGCACCGTCAGGTCGTAGCGCAGCGACAGGATCTCGCCGCCCTGGTCCGCCAGATCGTAGATCAGCTTCGAGTCCTCGCCGTACTTGCCCGTCAACACCTCCTGCAACGCGTCACCCCCACCTATTCAAGGACTATCTAGTTTGCTATACAATAGCAAAATTTTGCACAAAACTCATTGTATTTCGATCATAGCAACTGTCATGGCGTGCCGAAACTGTAAGAGCTCCGTTAAGATTGTGGAACCTTAAAAATGGTAACCTTACAAGAAACCAAAGAGACCCATAGCTTTATGTTAGTTGTACATAATGTGTATGAAAGTTGATTGTAAAGTGTTTATTCACCTTCAATTCAAAGACGGGTGTATCGATGCACTCGGCCCCGTGTCTCTTGAACACCTCGGTGACCTTCTGTATCACTTGGTTCCTGATGGCCATCTGTTGGGAGTTGTAGTCCCGGGTTCCCTTGGCCGTCTTGAGGGTGAACTTCTGTGGGCCCGCATCCTCTGTACCCAGTTGTGCTTTCAGAGCCAATAGCTTCGATACTTCTTCTTGTATCTGGAAAATATTACAATTATATTTATAGCATAAAACATTATAACCTGCAACATTATCATAAATAAAGTATTCAGTACAACATAATGGTCAAGTAAACAATGTTAGATTAAAATAACTAATCTTCTACCATCTCTAGATTACAAAATGATGTGAGCAGTGACAGCTTTTGTTCACATTTACCACAAATGACAAAGTGAACAAAGTAGTACGAACAAATGATAGTACCTGGTAACAAGGCGATGTTGTAATTGTCTTAGTAAAGAAGTTGACAGGCAAGTTGCATAACCGACACACCGCACTCTGCCTTATTGCAAATTTCACTAATTTCAAAGACATGCTTCAATAGGCCTCACTGCTCTTGAACTTAACCAATGGGCTATCCCGTCACCACAGCTTTCAATAATAAGATACCGGAAAAGAATATATTAATTAGATAGATAATGTGATTAACAGTCGCGCTATGAATGTAGTCAGGACAGATTGTGGTGACGATACAACCATATGAGGAGGTTCAAGATCACATGTGTGTGTAACCAGAATATAATGTACATACAATAATAAATAATGGTCAAGCAAACTTGGTATCAAACTACTCAAATACAGTACCCGTCCACCACACACCTGGTTATCAACGTTATTATTTATATTTATGAATTTGGGAGGAGCAGTGACAGGAAATGACTCTATCTCTTTATCATTGAAACTCCGCATATGGTCCAACCACCGAGCCATGTGCGGGTACTCGCCCAGGTCACAATCGCTCCGCAGACTCCTACTCAGATCAATGTCACTTCTGCTCGGAGTGTAACCACACACATAGCTGTACTGGGATAAATGAAGGTCCACTTCATTCAAATTGATATTTTTTTTACTCAAACATCCCTAGAAAATGATGGAATATATGATTACTCAATATAATGAACATATGGCTCAATCAAAATTTGCAGACATTGAATATGAATGAGAGATGTACTGGAGACGGTACTGTGAACTGATAAGTAAATACTAACCTTGTCGCCGGATTCCTTGGCTGATTTAAGTTTTCTGACGAGATCACCCTGTTCCTTTATTTTCAAAAGCAATGTTTCTTGATTCTCCGCCATAATTTATAAAAAATTCCAAAGTATCGAGCAGTTTTCAGTTATTATAATACTCTGTCTCGGTATCGGCGATCTCATAAAGCTGCGGATCAAAAGTAAAAGTAATCAAAAATGCAAAAAAAAATTGGCCACGAGACGGACACGCTTACGTTTCAAGCTACACTACTATCAAATTAAAACTTTAACACTAGTTAGTAGTCACTCTAGTCAGCGAATCGAACTAAATAGAAAGTAAAATTGGTAGTTAATACCATTATGTACTTATTTGTATTTTTACCTTGCCTCGGGGTTGATCGGATCAACAAAAATCTGGGCAGCTTATTAGGAACAGTCATCAGCAATTCTCTAGCCAACCTAATAAAACAATGAACTTATTTTACAATTTTCATTCAAAAGTTTTTAACTTCGAGTCGAGTCGAGATTTGATTTTAATCGATTTGATTTTGAGGTTATACATGTTGTCACCGGTGACAGACTGACAGTTGCTGGCTGTGCTGTGAACCATTGACATAAAACATGGACGGGGCATACCTACGAAAAAAACGTGTATACCTATACTTTACTGAGAGCATAAAATGGCGGCTAATAGTGCAGTCCCTATCGATATGTCTGAAAAATAACATCGATAATAGATCGTAAGTATGTTTTCTTAATTTGATTAATTTTAAATTTTATAAATAGGTCTTACTGTAAACGAACATTATAGATAGTTTGTAAAATATAGCTTAATCATTGTGACATACAGGGTGGCCCAAATAGAACGCTCAGTAAGGGGAAGTATAAAATTATAAGAGATACCAAGATATAGAAAAAAAAACTATTACTCTCTTTGAGAATCGAACCCGGAAATTTTGAAAATTTTAATGTTCATTATTTTAAACTAGAAATGGATTGTGTATATCTTTAGCAGTAAGTAAATGTTACTAAGAAACATAATATCTATATTCATTAAAATGCATTGTTTTTATATGAAATAGTTTGGTACAAAACTTGCCAAGACATCATTGAAGTTCCAAAAATAGCCAAATATCCCATTTCAACACAAATTCACCATTTCAAGATTCAAAATGCAATAGTTTGTATATACGGCCGTTCGTTCTAGTTACAAATAATGAAAAATATTTTTTTCAAAACTTCCGGGTTCGATTCCCTTAGTGAGTTATAGTATTTTTCTAAATCTTTGAATGCAATTTTTATTTTAACTAAAATCGATGACATCCTAAGAACAAATCTTTGTATCTCTTATAGTTTTATACTTCCCCCACTGACCGTTTTATTTGGGCCACCCTATATATCAAACTTTTATTCTTTATACTCTAGTTGCCGGGATATAAAAAATGACGATAGAAATTATCGACGTTTCGTACTATAATCGATACTGATGTAACATTTAATTGGGTTTTATTTAATTACAAACGTTAGGCATTCAATTAAACGAATATTTCAATATGAATACAGATATTCTCAAGAGCAAACCTCAAATCCATGGTTTCTTATGGTATACTACATGAGAATCTGAGAAATTGGACTTTATATACTTACTCACTATTATTTAAGATCAAATATGCACAAAATGTAAATAAAGTTTATGAAATAAAAATAAACACCAAAATTAAAACGTACTTGAATAAAATTTTAAATAACGTTTTATTTAAAATATCGATAGTTTATAGTCTGTGGTCACGATGTTCCATTGCCCATCACTAAGTAGGTCGATTAATCCTTTTGTTATAGCGAGAAAATAATATGGCGAACGGCCGCAAGTAGGTATTTCAATGAGACTAAGAATGGCAGGTGGCTATTATAGTAACTGTCAGAAATACTGTTGTCCTTTTTCCTTTACGCAAAATTATGAAAGTTAAAAAGAGACGGCTATATGTTTATAACTTTGGCGTCGATAAGCCTCATACTATAACTATTTTTTCTATAGTCAAACATGCGATGTCCATGTTATTTATGTCAATGCTGTGAACCCATTGTGAACCCAATCTGTCAACCATTGACATATATAATTTGTTATAATGCTGTCAACCCTATCCTATTGTTGTCAGTTGGTTTTATAATTCTTGATTTTATGGCTCCTGTCATGAAGTTAAAGGTAAAAATGGAGTCGACACTTCGAATACCTACTTGAAGCATACCTATATGTATCACTATCGCGTCTCTGTGGGCAGGCTCTCTCTTTTTAACTAAGGTAACCTCTAGAAAGAGAAGGTCAGGCTAAAAAGAGTATTTGATGTAGGTATTTGACTCAAGCTGTTGTTCCAAGTGTGAGCTCAATTTTTACCTCCAACTTCATGGCTCCTGTTTACAACTCTGCTAATGTGGTATTATTATTCAATTCATCCATGTCACTGTCTGACTGAATGATGACAGTGACAAAAATAAGTCATAAAATGACAAAAAAATAAACTAACCTCAATAGTGTACATTGTTCAAATTTTTCTAAATAAATTATTCATTATCACTATTTAGTGATTAACTTTGCACTTCTGAAGACACAGCTTAAGTACATCGAATATCTGAAAGTTATTGTGAAACCCAAAACTATTAAAATAATACCACAAAACGAAAATGAATTTGTGTAATAAAACTACTTACCTACGATTAAATTTACTAAGGTCGATGCGACGTTTATCTGCTGCACCATCAGAAATCCCGGAACCAAACGATCAAGTTTTGATTGATGATAGCGATGATGCAAAATCTCGTGAAGAAGAAATCGAAAGAAAGAGGAATATATCCCGACTGTCGGCGGCCCACTACAACGTGATCAACGGGAGGCGGCCGTACGAGGAGGCCAAGAGCGTCGCGCACCTCACCGTCAAGTACAACAGGAAGATGTACGGCAAATACGGCGCCAGCAGCGGCGTCAACCCCAGTGAGCACTATTCCTACTTAATGCTGCCAGTGTAGGAGCACACTCAGGGTCTTTACATACACCTAATAAACCTAGTCAAGGGTCATTTGAACAACACAATTATTAGACTTCGATAGTCCTTAAATTACTAAATACACACATCAAAAGTGTCTAGGGATCAACATATATTTTTGCAATAACTTTTCTCCTGATTGATATTAATTAAAATTTTCTTTAAGGATTCATCAAATAAAGTGTTTTCGTTTGTCACAGTAACGATAAACCAAGTCACCTTTGCATTAATAAAGAAATTTGCCTTTTTCCTAATAAAGGGATTTTTGACATTTGAACCACTAACATTATAGTTCGAAAAAAAGACTGAAATAACAGTTTTCTTTAAAATTTTATTGGGTAACTTAAACAATTAATAATCCGTGTTTCTACCGCGAACACTAACAACACAAGAACATCGGTTTGGCATACTCAAAATGAGTTCATCCAAATCACGCTGTGGAATGGCCGCCCATGTTCGTTGCAACAACAAAAAAAAAGGGTCTTCTTGCGACTGGATACCCTCCATATTCGGCAGAGCTCTTCTCTGTAGCATATCCCATGCATGCTCAATCGGGTTCAAGTCTGGCGACTGAGCAGGCCAGGGCAGGACATTGATGTTAGCTGCGGCGAGAGTCTGTCTTACAACTCTTGCGGTGTGCGGTCGTGCATTATCATGCATTAACTGAAATAAGGGACCGATTTGCACTTATAGAGGAACGATGACGTCTGATACAATCGTCTCAGCATAAATTTGAGCGTTGAGGTTGCCTCTGATCCAAAACAACTCAGTTCTTCCGCCGATCCAAATACCCGCCCATACCATGATGGTTCCACCACTATAAGGATGGACTTCCTGGCAGGATTTTAATCGCTGTTGGCGTCCAGGGGTTCTCCAGTGTCGTATACGTCTTGTATCCGGTCTCATACCAAAACGAGACTCATCAGAAAAGCACACGAAACGCCATTGTTCTTCTGCCCAATTTCTGTGTTCAAGAGCCCATTGATATCGAATCCTACGATTGTGCATTGCTATAGGTGGTACCCGTAGCGGTCTTCGGGAATGAAGGTTCACTTCATGCAAGCGGTTTCTGACTGTTTGGTCGCTAATTAAGTTCCCTGAAGAGTGATGAAGCCGCACGGCTAACATCATGGCGGTTATTGTTGGAGCTCTTCGAGTTAAGATTTGAATGTATCGGTCTTGTCTCCGTGTGGTGCAGCGATACCGTCCTCCATGGCGCTCAGCCACGGTACCAGTGCTTCGGTAACGTGTCCAAAGTCGACTGATAACACTCTGACTTGTATTCAGAGCTAAAGCCACAGTACGTTGCCGGGAACCAGCTTCTATCATTCCCACGGCTCTGAGCATTTCTTCCCTGCTTAAATGACGTCGCCGCTCCATAATAACGTTGGTTTTAATCAGTAGTAGGGAAACAGTAGCACTAATAATGTCTTCAATGCATTGTATGTTTTTATAGGGAAAATATTGACAGCTGATTTTCATCTTTTACTCGAATTTGATTCACAGTTCCTGATTCAAATTATGAAATGCACCAAAAAGGATCCATATAAATTTATAAAATCATAAATTTATTACAAAGCCACATCTCAATCTCAAGAAATCCGCATAAAAATGCTTGATCCCTAGACACTTTTGATGTGTGTAGTTCAGTAGCATTAAAAATTCATAAACAGTGCAACCATGTACACTCCAACCGAAAAGTCAACTTTTACAATGTTTTTATAAATATCCATTTATGTATTCATTATTAAAATAGGTACTTAATCAAATTAACGACAGTGAAAATACTATCTGGGGGCACGGCAGTGCCCCCCGCCAAGTCGAGCGCGAAGCAAGCACTGCCGTACCATCCTTTACAGGAACCATTTCGCCGCATTTTCAGGCCCCTATTTGACAACCTCTGGATAAGACCAGAACGCTGAAATTTTCGTCATCCAGTAAGCTATACAATCACATACTTAAAATAAAATTTCAAGTCTGTAGGTCATTTAGATCCGAAGTTAAGCGAAAGCAAAGTTTCGTATTTATGACAGACACTCACTCACTCACTCACTCACTCACTCACTCACTCATGATCATCAAAATAGAACTAGTACTTCCCATAAACCTAGAGAGCTGAAATTTGGTACAGAGATAGGGTTTAATGGCCACATAAAGGGAAAACTATAAAAACAAGGATAATCGAACGGGAACGGGAATTATACGGGAACGGGAACGGGAATTGTAAGTCAAGAACGGCTGAACTGATTTGACTGAAAATTTGTGGGGAGGTAGCTTAGAACCAGGAAAAGGACATAGGATACCTTTAATCCCGAAATTCCCACGGGATTGGGAACGGGAATTTAAAAATCTAGAACGGCTGAATTGATTCGGCTGAAAATTGGTGGGGAGGTAGCTTAGAATCAGGAGAAGAACATAGAATACTTTTAATCCCGAAATTCCCACGGGAATGGGAACGGGAATTTATAACTCAAGAACGACTGAACTGATTTGGTTGAAAATTGGTGGGGAGGTAACTTAAAACCAGGAGAAGAATATAGAATACTTTTAATCCCGAAATTCCCACGGGATTGGGAACGGGAATTTATAACTCAAGAACGGCTGAATTGATTTGGCTGAAAATTGGTGGGAAGGTAGCTTAGAACCAGGAGAAGCATATAGAATACTTTTAATCCCGAAATTACCACGGGAATGGGAACAGGAATTATAATTCTAGAACAGCTGAACTGATTTGGCTGATAATTTGTGGGAAGGTAGCTTAGAACCAGGAGAAGCACATAGGATACTTTTTATCCCGAAATTCCCACGGAAACGGGAACTACGCGGGTGAAACCGCGGGGCGCTTAATAATAAAATACTACTCCTAAAAAGAAAAAATGTGTCAAATAAGAAAATCTAATAAAATAAATGAATATGACCACGTTTCAACAAAAATAAATGAAATCCCACCAAAAACATTCTGTAAAAAACTAGCCAAGTCTCGATGGGGCTGCTTGTTTATCTCTAAAAAGTAATGAAATCTAGACAAAGTCGTACCAAGTCTAAGGTTCCTTACTGCGATTTCTTTATTATTATTGTTAATGTTGTGTGACTTGGCCGTTGAACATTGTTTAAAACGTTAGTAGTGGGTACAAGTCAATTTTGTTTACACGTAATGTTATAACATTATTAAAATACGCAGCTTTATCGAGCCTACAATTGACTAGATATTAAATCAACGTTTTTCAAGTGGCAATTTTCTATCGTCAATGGGTAGCGGTTCTGGCGACAGATTGGTGCAATAGTGTCATGGAGCACCTAGTTTTGTACCCTTGTGTACATGGGTACCCTTCAACGGCCAAGTCACACAACATTAACTATAATAATAAAGAAATCGCAGTAAGGAACCTTAGACTTGGTACGACTTTGTCTAGATTTCATTACTTTTTAGAGATAAACAAGCAGCCCCATCGAGACTTGGCTAGTTTTTTACAGAATGTTTTTGGTGGGATAATTATTGTAAGATAGTTTTAGTGTACCTAGACATATTTTTTTTATAGTTATCATGGTTATTAGCACTCAAATTATTATAATTAATGGGATATTTACCATGTATATTAATTGTTTCGAGTTTCCGATATTTCGACGCTGTTGCAAGCACCATGATCACGGACGAACTGAAATATCGGAATAAGGCAAAATATTATGCTGCAGTACTTAGTAGTAGTAGCATTTTTATTATTTGTTCCCCAGTTTTACATAATATTTATATATTATCTGGGACATTATCGAATTAATATACAGTAAATGTTATCAAATCATGACACTCTCCTCTCCCATTGTGCTACACTCTTCACTTGTTCCTATGACCAATCATAGTGTACATTCTGTATGTTTGTTATATTCAGGTACATTACATTACTTCACACTTGGAATTACTTATTTATGTGCAGGTTTGTGTTGGCCCTCTAAGAAGGATATTGAAGAGCAATTGGAGTATGAGTCGGTTGCTCACCCGTTTACAATACAAGAGATGATGAAGACGGCCGCACAGCGGAGAAGCGAGGAGACGGAGAGGATATTACAGAGGGACCAGGAGGTCTCCGCCAAGTACGAGAAGCTAGCGGCGTGGCGGAAGGAGCTCGAAGATAAACTAGCAAAGAAAACTGCAGAAGCAGAGGCGGCCAAGGTACAACACACACTATGAACTGTTGTAGGAGTCAGTGGGTCGGTCCATAGGCCTCACAAGCTGTTGATATTATCTTTCTTATATTCATTTATTTCATTTAATCTGCAGTATGACAATCATATATCTATGTATCAGTATATCAAATATTCTATATGATGTCAATACACCATCACATTTCTGACATTTATGTGGGCTAGCTGTTTCCCGTGGTGATATACTATTTAAATGAGAATTTGTCATTATGGCTACAAAAATATTTTAGTCAGAGGATATTTTCGAGAGAGTTATATTTTAGTCAGAGAAATTACATTTGTGTTGATTAGAAGTCGTAAATATGGGCTTTATTTGCATTGCAGGCTAAAAAAGAGCGGCTAGTGGAGGAGGTGCGCCGGCACTTCGGGTTCAAGCTGGACCCGCGCGACGAGAAGTTCAAGGAGATGCTCGCCAAGCGCGAGAAGGAGCACAAGAAGCAGGAGCGGCTCGCCAAGCGCGACGCCAAGGAGAAGATGATGATCGCCAAGCTGCAGCAGAAGAACGTGCAGATCAAAGAGGGAAACATCATTGTCGACAATGACTAGCACACGGACACGGACGGCTGGTACACGTCTTGGGCGCGCGCGTTGGAATTGTAATACACAAACACCCGGCTGTGATTATTATCCGTTTTATAGTCATAAATTACTCAAACATAATGTGAAAGTTCCCGTAAAAATGTTTGTTTATAAATACATAAAGGTTGATAGAACTGTGGTACCCCAACCGGGCGTGTTCTGTGTTCGTGCATTAGAGCGCTCCGAATGCCTTCAGAGGTGTTTACCAGGTGCCCCTACTGGAATACACGTTTAATATAAATCGCAAATTGGTATTCGCTCAATTTGCGATTTATATTAAGTAGTATTTTTTTTATTTGTATAAGTACTTCAATATTTGTTAGCAGTAAAATAAAAACATCGTAGTTCAATTTTGTTTATTGTTCTGTATTATTTATTAGCGCTTCATTTTCGTCTTCAATTACAGGATTGTTGGATGTTTTTTATCTACACTAATATTATAAAGAGGAAAGATTTGTATGTAACGAATAAACTCAAAAAGTACTGAACCGATTTCAAAAATTCTTTCACCATTAGAAAGTTATATTTACCCTGAGTAACATAAGCTATATTTTATCCCCGTATTCCCACGGGAACGGGAACCACGGGGGTGAAACCGCGAGACGCCGCTAGTAATTTATAAAATTCATGATTTTATTCAAAAATTCCATTCCACTACCATTTCTACCACTTACACTATCACTAATACTACAACCATTACCATTTCTACCACTTTCACTACTATCAGTACCATTACCACTAGCTCTACTACCAATACCATTTCTACCACTTACACTATCACTAGTACTATTACTACTACCATTTCGGCCACTAAGGGTGTTACCAGACCAATCGGTCGATGATCGATCGACGGCATCGATCGACGTCGATCGACTGGTCTGGTAGAAACTATCGATCGACGTCGATTATTCTATTCTACCATCGATCGAAGGCATCGATCGGCGTCTATCGACTAGTCTGGTAGAAACTATTCTATACTATTATACGTCGACTATTCCGTCTTTCCGACTTTCCGTTCTACCATCGATCGATGATCGATCGATTGGTAACACCCTAACACTATCACTAATACTACTACCATTACCATTTCTACCACTTACACTACTTATACTGCCACTGGTACTACTGCTATTTCCAATTCTACCACTTACACACTACTATTTCTATAAGTATCACGTGTACCACTACCATTAGTAGCACTAGTACTACTACCAACACAGATCATGGAGTCAGTTAAGGCCATGTCCGTCCTAACACTACTATTTGTACCCCGCCGCGCGCCGCGTCCGTCGCCGGTGCCGCACTAGGTACGCACGCCCGACTGTCTCCGGTTACTCCCCCGCAGGCGCCGCACCGCCGCACCGCCGCACCTCCAGCATCACACTTACTGGGATGCCGTCCGTACCTTGATTGCACACAGGATGGAGTTTTAAACGTTACGTTGGAGTTTTAGCCGTGGCAGGTGTGTTTGGGGAAATTCAATACGTGTGAAAACGTGGGCAAAAGATAGTTAAGTAAGTATATTAGGAAACGATCTCTTATCTATATCATCATTATATAAAAGGCTTTGTCCTGAATGACTGATGGATCAACGCACAGCCTAAACCGCTGATCGTAGAGACCTGAAACTTGGAGGGTGTGTTATTTGTATTACGTAGGCGTCCGATAAGAAGGGATTTTTAAAAATTTCTCCTCTAAAGGGGTGAAAAGGGGTTGCAAAGTTTGTATGGGACAACGTGATTCCGTGGTCTGATTAAGTTCAAACTTGGCATAAATGTTCTTCAAAAAGATTAATTAAATATGTGATACTCATTTTTCTTAAAATCATCACCTAACATGATTAAAAAGGGGTAAAAAGTTATTTTGGGGTTGATTTGCGTCGAAATTGATATCAATACTCCTTTGACATTTGTTTCAATTTTTAATTTGACAGCTGAATGACAAAATGGCGGACTAAAATAAATTGACGGAAAATGAGGCAGCGTACCAAAACTACTTAAATAAAAAAAAACCGTATTTTTACTTATTAATAGATATTTATCAATATTCTTCACCCCGCATTATAAATCTAGACATTAATTTAAATAACTATTTCAAATATCAAATCTGTAGGTAAAGTAGTTTTTTCATAAAATGTACCAAATTGTTGCGTTACAAGGGCTTCGGCTTAGGGCTTCGCTTTGCTCGGCCTAATTAAATATTTTACTCATAATTTGATTTCTGCTTATCATATCTTAAGACATTTTTGATTTAAAATATTACTATACGAAAATTATTATTCATGTGCGATTTATCGATTTTAGCTTTATGATATGAAATTAGTTAAGTCGAGCAGGGTTTTTTTATAACTAAATCACCCACTTATTATAGATTCGCTTAATTACAATCCAGAATCTTTCCAGAATTTTTCGCAGAATCTAAAACACTTTACAATATAGTAGAACGCCGATTAACCGAATCGCCAATTATCGGAATCGGTCCTAAGTTACTATTATCTAATGTACCTCTATTAATTGTTGTGATTTTTTATTGTTTTGTACTAGCTGTACCCCGCGGTTTCACCCGCGTAGTTCCCGATCCCGTGGGAATTTTGGGATAAAACGTAGCCTATGTTCTTTCCCGGACCATAATCTTTCCCTGTACCAAATTTTAAGTCAATTATTTCAGTAGTTTAGCCGTGAAAAGGTAACAGACAGACAAACAGACAGAGTTACTTTCGCATTTATTATATTAGTAGGAATTTTCGTTAAGGCCCGCTGGGATTGCAACTTAAATATAAATAAATAAAATAACTTACTCTGGATCGAGATGTTTAACTGAGCTATAGATATTGTAGAACTGTGTTTGTTAAACTTATTATAGTTTATTCTACGTGTGACATCGTTTTTAGAGTTCCGTTCCCAAAGGGTAAAAACGGAACCATATTACTGAGACTTCGCTGTCCGGCCGTCCGTCTGTCACCAGACTATCTCAAGAACCATGGACATTGGACGTATGATATGAGAGAATGATGCATATTCAAGATCAAGAACGGTGAAAGCTAAAGCTACACTTGAAATGTTCACAGATGATGTATTTCTATTCTATTGCCGCTATAGGAAAAAATACATAAAATAAAATAAATATTTATGCGGGGCTTCTCAATACAACAAACGTGTTTTTTTTGGAATTTTTGGTGGAACCCTTCGTGCGCGAGTCCAGCTATGTGCAGTCTATGTGCGATAATCCGAATTTTCGATTATCCGAATGGACCCCGGTCCCAATTAATTCAGATAATCGCCGTTCTACTGAATATGTATTGTGTAATGAAACGCCGACTCTTCCGAAGAAAAGATGAAAAAATGGGATGGAAGTGGTAGTGGGGTAGAAGGGGTAGTTTAAGGCCTTTGACTTTCGATCGGAAGGTGCCTGGTAGGAACCCCACCACGTACCAATTTGTTTTAAATCATCATAACCAGTTCATTGATCTCCCTGCCGAGGGTACAAGACCAGAAATAAGTAATGATGAGTGATGTGGAAGTGGGAGCGGTGTGGAAGATGTATTAGTGTGGAAGGGGAGTGGAGTGGAAGAGGTAGTGGCGTGGAATTGATATTAGGGGGTCAGTATCAGCTACCTAAGGAGGGGCTAGGGCCTGTCCTGAATGATATCTAATAGGGGTATTTTAATTATGTAGTGCACATAAAATATGAAAGTTTACCTAATTTATATGTCACTAGCGGCGCCTCGCGGTTTCACCCGCGTAGTTCCCGTTCCCGTAGGAATATGGGGATAAAATTATGCTAAAAACCTTCCCACTAAATCACTCTATCTATTAAAATAAACCGCATCAAAATCCGTTACGTAGATTTAAAGATCTAAGCATACATAGGGACAGAAAAAGCGATTTTGTTTTATACTACATATGTAGTGATAACGAATAATATAGGCGTGTTTATTGTTTAATTTTAATCTCGACTGCCAGACCCACATATTGATTAAAATTATTTTATTACATCGATATTTAGCGTTAGCCCAAAATAACTATTCTTCGCGTACGAAGTCGCGGGGCAGAAGCTAGTCATCATTATATAAAAGGCTTTGTCCTGAATGACTGATGGATCAACGCACAGCCTAAACCGCTGATCGTAGAGACCTGAAACTTGGAGGGTGTGTTATTTGTATTACGTAGGCGTCCGATAAGAAGGGATTTTTGAAAATTCCTCCTCTAAAGGGGTGAAAAGGGGTTGCAAAGTTTGTATGGGACAACGTGATTCCTCGGTCTGATTAAGTTCAAACTTGGCATAAATGTTCTTCAAAAAGATTAATTAAATATGTGATACTCATTTTTCTTAAAATCATCACCTAACATGATTAAAAAGGGGTAAAAAGTTATTTTGGGGTTGATTTGCGTCGAAATTGATATCAATACTCCTTTGACATGTGTTTCAATTTGTAATTTGACAGCTGAATGTCAAAATGGCGGACTAAAAGAAAATGACGGAAAATGAGGCAGCGTATCAAAACTATATGTACTTAAATAAAAAAATACCGTATTTTTACTTATTAATAGATATTTATCAATATTCTTCACCCCGCATTATAAATCTAGACATTAATTTAAATAACTATTTCAAATATCAAATCTGTAGGTGAAGTAGTTTTTTCATAAAATGTACCACCAAATTGTTGCGTTACAAGGGCTTCGCTTTGCTCGCCCTAATTAGATATTTTACTCATAATTTGATTTCTGCTTATCATATCTTCAGACATTTTCGATCTAAAATATTACTATACGAAAATTATTATTCATGTGCGATTTATCGATTTTAGCTTTATGGTATGAAATTAGTTAAGTCGAGCAGGGTTTTTTTATAACTAAATCACCCACTTATTATAGATACACCCAAACTCGCAATGAAGCTAGGTCGCCGTAGCCGAAATCGGCTTGGAGAGTAACTAGTTGCGTTACAAGGGCTTCGCTTTGCTCGCCCTAATTAGATATTTTACTCATAATTTGATTTCTGCTTATCATATCTTCAGACATTTTCGATCTAAAATATTACTATACGAAAATTATTATTCATGTGCGATTTATCGATTTTAGCTTTATGATATGAAATTAGTTAAGTCGAGCAGGGTTTTTTTATAACTAAATCACCCACTTATTATAGATTCGCTTAATTACAATCCAGAATCTTTCCAGAATTTTTCGCAGAATCTAAATCACTTTCTAATATAGTAGAACGCCGATTAGCCGAATCGCCAATTATCCGAATCCGTCCTAAGTTACTATGCAATGTACCTCTATTAATTGTTGTGATTTATTATATTTTGTATTTTCGTCAAGGCCCGCTGGGATTGCAACTTAAATATAAATAAATAAAATAACTTACTCTGATCGAGATGTTTAAGTGAGCTATAGATAATGTAGAACTGTGTTTGTTAAACTTATTATAGTTTATTCAATGTGTGGCATCGTTTTTAGAGTTCCGTTCCCAAAGGGTAAAAACGGAAACATATTACTTCGCTGTCCGACCGTCCGTCTGTCACCAGACTATCTCAAGAACCATGGACATTGGACGTATGGTATGAGAGAATGATGCATATTCAAGGTCAAGAACGGTGATAGCTAAAGCTACACTTGAAATTTTCACAGATGATGTATTTCTATTCTATTGCCGCTATAGGAAAAAATACATAAAATAAAATAAATATTTAAGCGGGGCTTCTCAATACAACAAACGTGTTTTGTTGTCGTTTTTGGTACGGAAAAATTCGTGCGCGAGTTCAGCTATGTGCTGTCTATGTGCGATAATCCGAATCGACCCCGGTCCCAATTAATTCAGATAATCAGCATTCTACTGAATATGTATTGTGTTATGAAACGCCGACTCTTCCGAAGAAAAGATAAAAAAATGGGATGGAAGTGGTAGTGGGGTGGAAGGGGTAGTGGCGTGGAAGTGGAGTGGATGCGGGATAGGCGTTGAAGTGGTAGAGATGGGGAAATGGGATTAATGTGGATGTAGGACGGTGAGATGTAGAGCGTCGGTGGCGTAGGGGTTAAGGCCTTTGACTTTCGATCGGAAGGTGCCTGGTTGGAAACCCACCACGTACCAATGTGTTTTAAATCATCATTACCAGTTCATTGATCTCCCTACCGAGGGTACAAGACCAGAAATAAGTAATGATGAGTGATGTGGAAGTGGGAGCGGTGTGGAAGATGTATTAGTGTGGAAGGGGAGTGGGGTGGAAGAGGTAGTGGCGTGGAAGTGATATTAGGGGGTCAGCATCAACTATCTAAGGAGGGGCTAGGGCCTGTCCTGAATCATATCTAATTGGGGTATTTTAATTATGTAGGCACATAAAATATTAAAGTTTACCTAATTTATATGTCACTAGCGGCGCCCCACGGTTTCACCCGCGTAGTTCCCGTTCCCGTAGGAATATGGGGATAAAATTATGCTAAAAACCTTCCCACTAAATCACTCTATCTATTAAAATAAACCGCATCAAAATCCGTTGCGTAGTTTCAAAGATCTAAGCATACATAGGGACATCAGGACAGAGAAATTCGTTTTATACTACATTATGTATTGATAACGAATAATATAGGCGTGTTTATTGTTTAATTTTAATCTCGACTGCCTGACCTACATATTGATTACAGTTATTTTATTACATCGATATTTAGCGTTAGCCCAACTATTCTACGCGCACGAAGTCGCGGGGCAGAAGCTAGTTTTCATATAAAACAATATGCTCGGTCCGGGTCCCGTTTGTGCGGAGATTGTATGATACTACGAGCTACGGATTCACGCGGATAAAACCGCGGGGCGCAGCTAGTTATACCTACATTACGTAGCTGTAGGTATTTAAATTGTGATCGCATTATAGTACAGTGACCTAATGATGGATTGAGTGAGTAAGTAGTTAGTAAGGTAGCACTTAGCATCTGTATCAAATAACGTGACTATACTCCATTCATTTGGCCGTGAGACAAAATGTAAACAAAGAAATACTGGTTAGGTTAGGTTAGGTTAGGTTAGGTTAGGTTAGGTTAGGTTAGGTTAGGTTAGGTTAGGTTAGGTTAGGTTAGGTTAGGTTAGGTTAGGTTAGGTTAGGTTAGGTTAGGTTAGGTTAGGTTAGGTTAGGTTAGGTTAGGTTAGGTTAGGTTAGGTTAGGTTAGGTTAGGTTAGGTTAGGTTAGGTTAGGTTAGGTTAGGTTAGGTTAGGTTAGGTTAGGTTAGGTTAGGTTAGGTTAGGTTAGGTTAGGTTAGGTTAGGTTAGGTTAGGTTAGGTTAGGTTAGGTTAGGTTAGGTTAGGTTAGGTTAGGTTAGGTTAGGTTAGGTTAGGTTAGGTTAGGTTAGGTTAGGTTAGGTTAGGTTAGGTTAGGTTAGGTTAGGTTAGGTTAGGTTAGGTTAGGTTAGGTTAGGTTAGGTTAGGTTAGGTTAGGTTAGGTTAGGTTAGGTTAGGTTAGGTTAGGTTAGGTTAGGTTAGGTTAGGTTAGGTTAGGTTAGGTTAGGTTAGGTTAGGTTAGGTTAGGTTAGGTTAGGTTAGGTTAGGTTAGGTTAGGTTAGGTTAGGTTAGGTTAGGTTAGGTTAGGTTAGGTTAGGTTAGGTTAGGTTAGGTTAGGTTAGGTTAGGTTAGGTTAGGTTAGGTTAGGTTAGGTTAGGTTAGGTTAGGTTAGGTTAGGTTAGGTTAGGTTAGGTTAGGTTAGGTTAGGTTAGGTTAGGTTAGGTTAGGTTAGGTTAGGTTAGGTTAGGTTAGGTTAGGTTAGGTTAGGTTAGGTTAGGTTAGGTTAGGTTAGGTTAGGTTAGGTTAGGTTAGGTTAGGTTAGGTTAGGTTAGGTTAGGTTAGGTTAGGTTAGGTTAGGTTAGGTTAGGTTAGGTTAGGTTAGGTTAGGTTAGGTTAGGTTAGGTTAGGTTAGGTTAGGTTAGGTTAGGTTAGGTTAGGTTAGGTTAGGTTAGGTTAGGTTAGGTTAGGTTAGGTTGGGGCGCTATGCTGACTACCTCCTCGTGGTGCGTCCTGGGCAACGTCGGTGGGCTATGTCATTGAGACTAGCTCGCCGACGGCTAAAAGTCAGCGGAGGAGAGGCCTCGGCCAGCAGGCAACTGTTGGGCGGGGCGGGCCCGGCCGGCGTCCCGGACTTATTCCGGGTAGCGGCGGTGACGGGCGGGGCGACGGGTTCGCCTGGTCGAGGGCTCGACTGGGTGGACAGGTTTTCGGCCACCGTCGGCCAACCTGGTCCCGCGACTTGTCGCGGGGGTAGGGGGCTTGCCTTCATTGGCTGGCCCAAGAGGAAGGGAACCTCGGGGAAAAAATCCACCAAGGCCAGGTTTTGGGGGGTCGGCTGGGGTCTGAGTGGCGGTTGGTAAACCGTCGTGAGGCCCCCCCTAGCGCGGATATCTGCCGCCCTCGCGCGCTAGTCAATTTTAGGCTTTCCGTTGTGTACAGGTGCTCTGCCCGGGATGACATTTTATTCACCATTACTCGTGGGAACTAAATGGATAGCTTAATATTAAAACCCAAAACTGACGTAAGAAAGGGAGAGGACGATGGCCAGAGGGGCGAAAATAACGAGGGCCAGATGGGCCATGAGGAGGTTAGGGTAGCAGGAGAAGTAGGCCAAGAGGGCCAGATGGGCCAAAGTGCCAAAGAACAAAGAGTCTCAGAGATAGACAGCGACGACGACAGTTGTTGTAGTTCGATAAGGACGACGAGAAGTTCTGCAAGGAAAACTTTCGGGAGGGTGGTGTCACCGACATCTATAGGCTCAAAAACGCCAGTCGTTGTGCTGGAGAGACTCGAGAGCCCACACCGTCCCTCTCGTATGGACGTAACGGAAGAGAGCCTAAAAAGGATGAGGTCCTGGGACTCTGCGGAGTCCTCAGGAGAAGAAGGCTCGGTTCGAAGCATTACCCCTTCGAGCAAGAGAGGAAGAGGCCGCCCATCCACAACAGGGCAGTACGTTGGGTTGGAAGCCGCGAAACGCGCTCTGATTAGAGCAGAGCGAGAGGAGATGGAGCTCAGGGCCGAAAAAGAGCTGGCCGAGGAAGCTCGACAGGTGGCGGCAGCTAGGCGGAGCAGACTGTTTGAGTCTTTGTCCACTGACATCTCGGACATAGAACAAGACGAGGAAACAGCTGCAGCGCTTAGGAAACAGGTCATGGACAGCGTCGCCATAATTATGAAGGTGGCGACAACCTCCAAAAACTTAAAAGGGGGATACGTGAAAATGCTCAAAGACGAGGCGTCGAGCATAAAAGAGGCGGCTGCTAAGCTCTCCAGCAGGACCGCTTCGGAGGAGAACGCGAGGCTAGAGGCCAACAACGCCCGCCTCAAGTCCGAAGTCGAAAGGCTCCGGAAGGACATGTCGGTGCTGGAAGAACGGCTGCATGCAGTCGAAGCACGGGCTAGAGTCGAGAAGACGTCCGAACAGCAGACGACCACGTCCTCCTCCATTTCGGACGTGGACATGAGAAGGATTATGGTAGAGGTCGGCACAATGTTTAATGCCAGATTCGAGGCCCACGAGCAGCGCCTTCCCCCGGCTTCGCGTGTCCGACCCCCATTGGCAGCAGACAAAACTCTGAGCGTTCCGTCAACGTCGCAGGCAGACGGGCCGACGCAAAGGCAACTGATGCCGGAACCTCAGAGCAAGCCTGCTAAGAGAGGAAGAAGAAAGAGGAAGACGGGCCAAGAGACCCAAAAGAGCATAGCGAGTGATGGTGCCGTAACACCTTCTGGCCCATCCTCCAGTGCATCCTCTTCTCAGCCTCAGACGACTGACACCCCCCCTCCCGAAGAGGGAGAATGGGTGAAGGTCGTCAAAAGGGGCAAAAAGGCGGCGACTAAAGAGGCTGAAACTGCGGGCAAAACACCTAAGGCCCCAGAGCCCAAGAAGAAGACCCCTAAAGTGCGCACCCCGCGCACCTCGGCCGTAGTGCTTACACTGCAGCCAGAAGGAGAACGCAGAGGCCTCACATACCTAGAGGTATTAAAGGAGGCCAAAGAAAAAATTGACTTGTCCAGTCTGGGCATTCCTGGGATGAAGCTGCGAAGTGCGGCGACAGGCGCCCGAATCTTAGAGATTCCGGGTGCCGGGAGTTCCGCTCAAGCGGACATCCTCGCGGACAAACTTCGGGAGGTCTTTGGCCAGGAGATCATCAAAGTCTCCAGGCCCGCAAAGTGCAGTGAACTGCGCATTACGGGCCTGGATGAGTCAGTGACTCCAGAGGAGGTTTCTGCGGCAATGTCAAAAGAGACGGGCTGCCCTGCCGACACCTTTAAGGTCGGCATAATCCGGCGGAATGCCTCTGGCCTCGGCTCTGTGTGGGCACGCTGCCCCGTCGCTGAAGCCAAGAAACTAGCGGCGAAGGGCAAGATATTGGTGGGCTGGGTTGCGGCACGAGTCACGTTGCTGCAGCCCAGAATGCAGAGGTGTTATAGGTGCCTAGAAACTGGGCACTTTAGGTGTAAATGCACCTCAGCAACAGACCGCAGCGACCTTTGCTACCGCTGCGGTCAAGCCGGCCACAAGGCAGCTACATGTGAGGCCGCTCCACACTGCAGCCTATGCGAAGCAGCCGGGAAACCAGCGGGGCATAGAGTGGGCAGCAAAACCTGCTCCCCGCCTCGCACAAATAAGTCGAACAGAGGGCGACAAACAGCCCGCGTCCCGGCTATGAAAGAGTAGGGAGAGGTTGTGGTCTTTGACCCGACTTCTAGCCGCGAACAAGGTGGTGTGGCACAAGCCCCACCGAACTCACGGCAGAGGTCTGAGCGGCCCACGCGGAGAGCGGTTGGTCGCCCGCAACACAGACCTCAGAGATGGCGCGCGCAACATCTGCGCGCCACGAGTGGTTTGGCGCTTGGCGCCGAGGTGACGCCCGAAACGGCAAGCGCGGTCGGGGTTGTGGCGCAATGCGGTAGCTAAATCCCATGGCCCCGGCCAAACGCGCACTGGCGTCGCAAACTTGGGTTTTAGTCGGTATTCCGCCACCCTTCAGCTCTCTGGTGGCGGCGAGTCCGACATACCCCGCTGCTTGCGGCGGGGACCCGTAAATGGGTTTTCCCAAGTATAAAAAAAAAAAAAAAAAAAAAAAAAAAAAAAAAAAAAGGTTAGGTTAGGTTAGGTTAGGTTGGGGCGCTATGCTGACTACCTCCTCGTGGTGCGTCCTGGGCAACGGCGGCGGGCTATGTCACTGAGACTAGCTCGCCGACGGCTAAAAGTCAGCGGAGGAGAGGCCTCGGCTAGGGGTCCCGGAGAATCCGGGCAACTGCTAGGCGGGGCGGGCCCGGCTGGCGTCCCCGACGTATTCGGGATGACGGCAGTGACGGGCGGGCGTTGGTCCGTAAGGACGGGGCGAAAGCCCGTGGGTTGCGGCTGCGGCCGACGATCCCCATTGCACGGGAGTGGGGCCACCAGTACCCGTCGTTCCGCCCAGTACCTGTCTGTTCCTCCCAGTACCCGGATTAGTACGGCCTAGTACTCGCTCCCCGCAGCCTTGGGCCGGGCAGCGGGCGACGCAGGGAACGGCCCGAAAGACGGGGAACACAGGGATAGACGGGGAAGTTAGGACACGGCGGCGAACGGCACCCTCCTCGGGGATCGCCCGAATGCGCGTACGCCACGCGCGGCCCTCCCTCTTGCGAGGGGGGCCTTGGTTGGGGGCTATGCCCCAATACCGTGGGCGGGGGTCTGGGGGGATCCTCGTCCGCCAGCGGTACGGTCTGGGGCCCGCGCCACGGTGTGGGTCCTGCGTCGGGGCGCCTGCAGTCGAAATCCCTAGGGATCCTGCGGCGCTCCATCCAAGACGCGGACGGAATTCGTTGGGTTTTTAGTGGGTAGGCCTCGCCCTTCAGGCGGGGAGAGCCCCACATAACCATCCGGAGTCACCTCCCGTTCTCGGCTCCGGTGGTATGCGATTCAACGCATTTTCCCAACGTTAAAAAAAAAAAAAAAAAAAAAAAAAGGTTAGGTTAGGTTGGGGAAGTTAGGACATGGCGGCGAACGGCACCCTCCTCGGGGATCGCCCGATTGCGCGTGCGCCACGCGCGGCCCTCCCTCTTGCGAGGGGGGCCTTGGTTGGGGGCTATGCCCCAATACCGTGGGCGGGGGTCTGGGGGGATCCTCGTCCGCCAGCGGTACGGTCTGGGACCCGCGCCACGGTGTGGGTCCTGCGTCGGGGCGCCTGCAGTCGAAATCCCTAGGGATCCTGCGGCGCTCCATCCAAGACGCGGACGGAATTCGTTGGGTTTTTAGTGGGTAGGCCTCGCCCTTCAGGCGGGGAGAGCCCCACATAACCATCCGGAGTCACCTCCCGTTCTCGGCTCCGGTGGTATGCGATTCAACGCATTTTCCCAACGTTAAAAAAAAAAAAAAAAAAAAAAAAAAGGTTAGGTTAGGTTGGGGCGCTATGCTGACTACCTCCTCGTGGTGCGTCCTGGGCAACGGCGGCGGGCTATGTCACTGAGACTAGCTCGCCGACGGCTAAAAGTCAGCGGAGGAGAGGCCTCGGCTAGGGGTCCCGGAGAATCCGGGCAACTGCTAGGCGGGGCGGGCCCGGCTGGCGTCCCCGACGTATTCGGGATGACGGCAGTGACGGGCGGGCGTTGGTCCGTAAGGACGGGGCGAAAGCCCATGGGTTGCGGCTGCGGCCGACGATCCCCATTGCACGGGAGTGGGGCCACCAGTACCCGTCGTTCCGCCCAGTACCTGTCTGTTCCTCCCAGTACCCGGTTTAGTACGGCCTAGTACTCGCTCCCCGCAGCCTTGGGCCGGGCAGCGGGCGACGCAGGGAACGGCCCGAAAGACGGGGAACACAGGGATAGACGGGGAAGTTAGGACATGGCGGCGAACGGCACCCTCCTCGGGGATCGCCCGATTGCGCGTGCGCCACGCGCGGCCCTCCCTCTTGCGAGGGGGGCCTTGGTTGGGGGCTATGCCCCAATACCGTGGGCGGGGGTCTGGGGGGATCCTCGTCCGCCAGCGGTACGGTCTGGGGCCCTCGCCACGGTGTGGGTCCTGCGTCGGGGCGCCTGCAGTCGAAATCCCTAGGGATCCTGCGGCGCTCCATCCAAGACGCGGACGGAATTCGTTGGGTTTTTAGTGGGTAGGCCTCGCCCTTCAGGCGGGGAGAGCCCCACATAACCATCCGGAGTCACCTCCCGTTCTCGGCTCCGGTGGTATGCGATTCAACGCATTTTCCCAACGTAAAAAAAAAAAAAAAAAAAAAAAAAAAAAAAAAAAAAGGTTAGGTTAGGTTAGGTTAGGTTGGGGCGCTATGCTGACTACCTCCTCGTGGTGCGTCCTGGGCAACGGCGGCGGGCTATGTCACTGAGACTAGCTCGCCGACGGCTAAAAGTCAGCGGAGGAGAGGCCTCGGCTAGGGGTCCCGGAGAATCCGGGCAACTGCTAGGCGGGGCGGGCCCGGCTGGCGTCCCCGACGTATTCGGGATGACGGCAGTGACGGGCGGGCGTTGGTCCGTAAGGACGGGGCGAGAGCCCATGGGTTGCGGCTGCGGCCGACGATCCCCATTGCACGGGAGTGGGGCCACCAGTACCCGTCGTTCCGCCCAGTACCTGTCTGTTCCTCCTAGTACCCGGTTTAGTACGGCCTAGTACTCGCTCCCCGCAGCCTTGGGCCGGGCAGCGGGCGACGCAGGGAACGGCCCGAAAGACGGGGAAGACAGGGATGGACGGGGAAGTTAGGACATGGCGGCGAACGGCACCCTCCTCGGGGATCGCCCGATTGCGCGTGCGCCACGCGCGGCCCTCCCTCTTGCGAGGGGGGCCTTGGTTGGGGGCTATGCCCCAATACCGTGGGCGGGGGTCTGGGGGGATCCTCGTCCGCTAGCGGTACGGTCTGGGGCCCGCGCCACGGTGTGGGTCCTGCGTCGGGGCGCCTGCAGTTGAAGTCCCTAGGGATCCTGCGGCGCTCCATCCAAGACGCGGACGGAATTCGTTGGGTTTTTAGTGGGTAGGCCTCGCCCTTCAGGCGGGGAGAGCCCCACATAACCATCCGGAGTCACCTCCCGTTCTCGGCTCCGGTGGTATGCGATTCAACGCATTTTCCCAACGTTAAAAAAAAAAAAAAAAAAAAAAAAGGTTAGGTTAGGTTAGGTTAGGTTAGGTTAGGTTGTTAATGTGAGGTTATGTGTTTGAGGTTTTCGTTGTTCAGGTGTTTGGTGTAGTTTTTGGAGGGCTATCTTGTGGTACTTTCCAATCGCAAGTGCGGGAAGTACTTTTTGGTTTACTCAAGTTTTTCGATTTTGGATGATGTGTTCGTGGTTTGTACTAAAATAACGAACGCGTCATCCATAATTGTCAAGATTTGGGTAAATCCAAATTTTAATTGAGGGGTTTTTTTTATCGGGATGGGGTCGGATTCCGACTCATCCGTTGGAGGGATTTACGGGCGTTGGCGCGCTGGTCGTCGGACGGGTTCAACACCCGTTCCTGAAGCGGTTCCGGGTTTCAAACCCGGAAATTGTTCGGCGGAAACGGTTGCCGCGGCGACATCGTCTTCGACGAAGTCGGACACGGCGAACCGTGTAGTGAGGGCTGGGGGCTCGAGTCCCGTGTTAGGGAAGAAGGGGAGGGAGCGTGGGAAGCGCTCTCACCCTGTGTCGAAGAGTGGCTCTGACACGGAGACAGAGTCCTCTGTCAAGAGAAGGGGAGTCTCCCGGGAGGGTAGTTGTGCGGACTCGCGCGGTACTTCGCGGGACGTGTCATTCGACATGTCTCGCGATGGATCGCGGGACGTGTCGCGCAATGTGTCGCGGGACGTATCGCGCGACAATTCTCCGAGCGACGGCCGAACCCCAAAGGGGCTCGTGCTGTCGTTCAGAAAGTCGCCCCCGCTGAGCGAAGCAGGGGGCAAAAAGAAGGCGGCACCAGCGGGCAAAAATCATTGCCCGCCGGAAGAGAGGGATACCCGTCAGGATGCCCAGGCGCTCCAATCTATGGCCTCTAAATCCATCCAGGCCATAGACATGGTTGCGCGGACCTCTGGGCACCTGAAGGGTACACACGTGCGGGCCCTAAAGGAGGCGATGAACGTCCTCGAGGGTGTAGTGGAGGCGTTGGTCGCCCGGAACCAATCCGAGGAGGCCAAACAGGCGTGGGCCGATAACGCTCGGCTCCGCCGCGAGGTGGAATTGATGAGGGCGGAGAGGAAGGCGTATAGGGCGGAGTTCGCGAGCATGCGAGCCGCCCTCAAGGCGCTACCTCCCGCGCCCTCATCATCATCCCTGACGGCGCAGGAGATGTTTGAGGACCTGAAGGTCCTCATCACCTCCTCGGTGCAGGAGGCGGTCGACGCCCGCTTTGAGGCGTACCGCGACCGTCTCCTCCCCATGAGGCCGGAGCGTCCGCCCCTCGCGGCGGATAAGAAGGCGGCGACGCAGGCGCAAAAGGCGGCCCCCCAGGCCGACCAAAGGAACCCTGCGCCGTCAACAAGCGGCGGCAAGAAGGGGAAGGGGAAGGGGAAGGGAAAGGGGAAGGCTACGCCTGCCCCACCCGCACCCCCCCCTGCCCCAGTAGCACGTCCACCGCCGGTGGCCCCGTCGAGGGAGCCAACGGCGGGACCCTCACATGCGGTGGACACCTGGGCCACCGTAGTGAAGAAGGGGAAGGGGAAGAAGGTTCCTTCCCCCCCCGCCCCCAAGCCGGCTTCACAACCGGCTCCAAGGAGGGCTGGCGGCCGGAGTGGAGCGGGGTCCGGAAAGGGCAAGGCCAACGCCAAGCCCAAACTGGCCGCGCCGACCTCTGCCGCCGTTGTGATGACCCTTAAGCCGGAGGCTGCGGCTAAGGGCATCACATATGCGGAGGTCCTCCGCAAGGCCAGGGAGGAGGTCAGCCTGGGGGAGCTGGGCATCGACCCCAGCTCCATCAGGCTGGGAAATACAGCGGCGGGGGGAAGGAAGGTGGAGGTTGCCAACTCCCAGGGCGCCGACAAAGTCGACGCCCTCACGGCACGGCTCCGCACCGTGCTGGACGGAGTGGCCGATGTCGCCCGCCCCACTAAATGCGCGGATCTCCGCGTGGTGGGGCTGGACGACTCGGTCACCAGGGAGTTGGTGGCCGCGGCGGTGGCCCGGACCGGGGCCTGTTCCGCGGAACAGGTCAGGGTCACGGCCATCGTCGAGGGTCCTGGGGGACTGGGCACCACCGTGGTGGGGTGCCCAGTCCTGGCGGCCAAGGCCGTATTGGCTGCGGGCCGGATCCTGGTCGGATGGAGTTCCGCCAGGGTCACGGCCTTGGACCGGCGCCCACTGCGCTGCTATAAGTGTATGGGCGTCGGTCACACGCGGTCCAGGTGTCCCTCTAAGGCCGACCGGGGCACTCTGTGCTACCGGTGTGGCGAAGAGGGACACGATTCCGCCAGTTGCACAGCGAAGCCACGCTGTGCAATCTGTGCGGAGGCGGGAAGGCCTGCGGGCCACGTGATGGGTGGGAATAAGTGTGCCCCACCCACCACCAGAGGGAAAAGTACTGTGGGGGCACGGACCGCCCCCACCGCCACCAATGCCGGACGCCCGTCGAGGGCGCGGGAGGACTCACTTCAGATGTCGGAATGATTAGGTCCCGACATCTGAAAGTCCTCCAGACGAACCTCAACCACTGCTCCGGGGCACAGGACCTGTTCCTGCAGTCCCTGGCGCAGTGGGAGGTCTCGGTGGGTGTAGCCGCCGAGCCGTACTTCGTGCCCCCAGCTCACCCTTACTGGGCGGGGGACCTGGACGGCTCGGTGGCGGTGGTGGTCCCGGGTGGTGGTGGCCCGCCCCTCTCGATTAAAGAGAGGGGCTCGGGCTATGTGGCGGCGGCGTGGGGGGAGTACGTACTCATCGGCGTGTACTTCTCCCCCAACCGCCCACTGGCTGAGTTTGAGTCGTGGCTCGACTCCGTCAGGGCCGCGGTGGCGCGGCAGTCGCCGGGGATGGTAATCGTCCTCGGCGACTTCAACGCCAAATCCGTGGCCTGGGGCAACCCGGCCACGGATGTGAGGGGGAGGGCGGTCCAAATCTGGTCCATCCAGGCTGGACTGTCCCTCCTAAATAGGGGCACTGCCCACACCTGCGTGCGGTCGCGTGGGGGGTCCGTGGTGGACCTAACGTTCGCCACCCCCGCGATCGCGCGCAGAGTGCAGGGCTGGAGGGTGGAGGAGGACGTCGAGACACTCTCGGACCATAAATATATTCGGTTCGAGGTGTCTCCCCTCCTCCAGCAAGAGGGTGCCCCTAGGGGCGGGAACGCTGGGTTCCCAAGGTGGGCGCTGGCGAAACTGGACGTGGAGCTGGCGCGGGAGGCGGCGATCTTTCATGGATGGATCGCCGACTCCAGCGAGGGAGCCAACCCCGACGTCCTGGCCGGCCGCTTGCGCGAGGCCCTTACGAGGGTCTGCAATGCGGCGATGCCACGGGCGCGTCGGTGGAGGAGGCGGCGGGCGGTCTATTGGTGGACGCCGGAGATCGCGGAACTCCGGACGTCCGCCAACAGAGCCAGGAGGGCCTACGTGCGGTGTCGGCGTCGCAACGGCCTGGACCCGGACCTGGAGAGTCGGCTGCGGGGTCTGTATCGCGAAGCGAGAAAGACCCTGCAGCTGGCCATAAGCCGGGCCAAGGCCGACGCGAGGGAGGAGATGCTGGCGGATCTCGACAGAGATCCATGGGGGCGGCCCTACAGAGTGGCGCGAAATAAACTTTGCGCCCAGGGCCCCCCCGCTACGGAGACTCTGCCGCCAGATCTCCTTCGCCGGGTGGTGGGGGAGTTGTTCCCCAACCCTCCGTCCGTCGGGGCGCCCACTGAGGCGGGGACTTACGCCCCGTTTCGGATGGCCCCTCCGGAGGTCGGGGGAGGAATGGCGGAGGCTCCTCGTCCCCCCGTAACAGACGGGGAGATGGAGGACGCACTCGACCGGATCCGAGGCGGTCGGAAGGCCCCTGGTCCGGATGGCGTCCCGAGGCGGGTACTCCACCTCGCCTCGGAGTTCTTGGGGGTGCAGCTGCGGGAGCTCTTTGATGCGTGCATACGTACAGGAGAGTTCCCGCAGCTCTGGAAAGAGGGCAGGCTTTGCCTCCTGCCGAAGGCAGGCCGGCCAGCCGAGTCGGCCTCGGCATACAGGCCAATAGTCTTGCTGGACGAGGCGGGCAAGCTCTTCGAGAGGATTCTCGCTGCCCGCCTCATCCAGCATCTGGAGGGAGTTGGGCCGCCCCTGTCGGAGGCCCAGTACGGCTTCAGGGCGGGTCGTTCGACCGTCGACGCCCTGGAGTCGCTGAAGGTCCTCACAAGGGGGGCGGTTGAGGAGGGGGAAGGAGTTCTGGCGGTCTCGCTGGACGTCCGGAACGCCTTCAACAGCCTCCCCCACTGGGTGATCGAAGAGGCACTCCGTTACCATGGGGTGCCTCTTTACCTGAGGGAGCTGTTGGGGGCGTACCTGCGGGGCCGTTCAGTGGCTTGGGAGGGGGCGGACGGTGCTCTGCACCGTCATCGGGTGGCGTGCGGGGTTCCACAGGGTTCGGTCCTAGGGCCGACCTTGTGGAACGTCGGGTATGATTGGGTCCTCAGAGGCCCAATCTTCCCGGGGATAAGGGTGTCCTGTTACGCCGACGACACCCTTATCACCGCCAGAGGTGGCTCGTGGGAGGAGGTCGAGTTCCGGGCGACCATCGCAGTCTCTGTTGTGGTCGACCGGATCTCGAGCCTTGGATTGAGGGTCTCCGTTGAAAAGACGGAGGCCCTCTACTTCCACGGGCCGCGCAGAGGGGCACCGAGGGGGGCGGGCATCACCCTCTTTGGCCAGAGGGTGGCAGTCAGGGCCCAGATGCGCTATCTGGGCCTTGTACTTGACGGGCGGTGGAACTTCGGGGCCCATTTTACTCAGCTGGCCCCGAAGCTGATTTCCGCCGCCGCCGCGCTGGGCAGACTGCTGCCGAACGTAGGCGGGCCGGGGTCGGGGTGCCGGCGACTTTACTCCGGAATAATCCGGAGTATGGCCCTATACGGCGCCCCAATTTGGGCGGATGCCCTCAACGCCCGCAATATTCGGCTCCTGCGGGCACCGCAGCGAGTCATCGCGGTGCGGGCGGTGAGGGCCTACAGGACGGTCAGTTGGACGGCGGCGACCGTCCTGGCGGCGGATCCGCCGTGGGAGCTTCAAGCTGAGGTTCTCGCGGCGGTCCACCGCTACAGAGGGGATGCCAGGGCCCGGGGGCACCGGCCTTTGCTGGCGGAGGTGAGTCGGGTCAGGACGGCGGCGGATGAGGTCCTGATCCGACGGTGGGGCGAGGCGCTCCGGTCGCCGGTTGCCGGACATGAGACGGTGGAGGCAATTCGCCCCCACCTCTCCCGGTGGGTCACCCGACGGCACGGGGTAGTGACCTACCGGTTGGTGCAGGTACTGTCGGGGCACGGTTGCTTCGGCGAGTACCTGCACCGGATAGCGGGCCGGGAAAGCACCCCGGCCTGCCATGAGTGTGGCGCGCCGGTAGATACGGCGCGTCACACTCTGACGGAATGCGCCGCCTGGGGTCTTCAAAGACAAACTCTGGCGGCGCAAATGGGAGGGGGGACGCTGACGCTGTCGAGCCTGGTCGAAGCCATGCTCGACAGCGAGCGGCTGTGGACGGCAGCCGTCGACTTCTGCGAGGCAGTGATCTCGCAGAAGGAGGCGAATGAGCGGGTCCGAGAGGCCAATGCCACGGACCCGCGTCGCAGGAGGAGGCCGGGGGGGCGAAGGAGGCGTTATGCCCATCACCTCCCCCCTGTGCCGTAACCGGGGCGGTCACGCCCCGTCACGTCACGTCATGGTCGGGGGCCTCAAAGGGGTCGCCCGACCGCGCGCGCCATGTTCCGGCGCGCGCGGCCCCCTCCATTTTGCGAGGGGGGGTCAAGAGGGGGGGCTAGAAGAGAAATCTCTCTAGCCCCGATACCGTGGGCGGGGGTCTGGGAGGGCCCTCGCCCGCAAGCGGTATTGGCTGTAGGGCGTCCTCACTTCCGGGGACGCCCTTAACAGTGAGGGGGGCGCCGCCTTTAGTGCGGGCCCGGCGTTGGGGTGCCCGTAGTCGAATTCTTTCGAGATCCTACGGCACCCCTTAAGGCGCAGACGGAAGTCGGTGTGTTTTTAGTGGGTAGGCCCCGCCCTTCTGGCGGGGAGAGCCCCACATAACCACCGGGAGCCACCTCCCATTCTCGGCTCCCGGTGGTATGCGATTTAACGCATTTTCACACCGTTAAAAAAAAAAAAAAAAAAAAAAAAAAAAGGTTAGGTTAGGTTAGGTTAGGTTGGGGCGCTATGCTGACTGGGGCGCTATGCTGACTGGGGCGCTATGCTGACTACCTCCTCGTGGTGCGTCCTGGGCAACGGCGGCGGGCTATGTCACTGAGACTAGCTCGCCGACGGCTAAAAGTCAGCGGAGGAGAGGCCTCGGCTAGGGGTCCCGGAGAATCCGGGCAACTGCTAGGCGGGGCGGGCCCGGCTGGCGTCCCCGACGTATTCGGGATGACGGCAGTGACGGGCGGGCGTTGGTCCGTAAGGACGGGGCGAGAGCCCATGGGTTGCGGCTGCGGCCGACGATCCCCATTGCACGGGAGTGGGGCCACCAGTACCCGTCGTTCCGCCCAGTACCTGTCTGTTCCTCCCAGTACCCGGTTTAGTACGGCCTAGTACTCGCTCCCCGCAGCCTTCCTCCCGGGCAGCGGGCGACGCAGGGAACGGCCCGAAAGACGGGGAACACAGGGATAGACGGGGAAGTTAGGACACGGCGGCGAACGGCACCCTCCTCGGGGATCGCCCGATTGCGCGTGCGCCACGCGCGGCCCTCCCTCTTGCGAGGGGGGCCTTGGTTGGGGGCTATGCCCCAATACCGTGGGCGGGGGTCTGGGGGGATCCTCGTCCGCCAGCGGTACGGTCTGGGGCCCGCGCCACGGTGTGGGTCCTGCGTCGGGGCGCCTGCAGTTGAAGTCCCTAGGGATCCTGCGGCGCTCCATCCAAGACGCGGACGGAATTCGTTGGGTTTTTAGTGGGTAGGCCTCGCCCTTCAGGCGGGGAGAGCCCCACATAACCATCCGGAGTCACCTCCCGTTCTCGGCTCCGGTGGTATGCGATTCAACGCATTTTCCCAACGTTAAAAAAAAAAAAAAAAAAAAAAAAAAAGGTTAGGTTAGGTTGGGGCGCTATGCTGACTACCTCCTCGTGGTGCGTCCTGGGCAACGGCGGCGGGCTATGTCACTGAGACTAGCTCGCCGACGGCTAAAAGTCAGCGGAGGAGAGGCCTCGGCTAGGGGTCCCGGAGAATCCGGGCAACTGCTAGGCGGGGCGGGCCCGGCTGGCGTCCCCGACGTATTCGGGATGACGGCAGTGACGGGCGGGCGTTGGTCCGTAAGGACGGGGCGAAAGCCCGTGGGTTGCGGCTGCGGCCGACGATCCCCATTGCACGGGAGTGGGGCCACCAGTACCCGTCGTTCCGCCCAGTACCCGTTTGTTCCTCCCAGTACCCGGTTTAGTACGGCCTAGTACTCGCTCCCCGCAGCCTTGGGCCGGGCAGCGGGCGACGCAGGGAACGGCCCGAAAGACGGGGAACACAGGGATAGACGGGGAAGTTAGGACACGGCGGCGAACGGCACCCTCCTCGGGGATCGCCCGATTGCGCGTGCGCCACGCGCGGCCCTCCCTCTTGCGAGGGGGGCCTTGGTTGGGGGCTATGCCCCAATACCGTGGGCGGGGGTCTGGGGGGATCCTCGTCCGCCAGCGGTACGGTCTGGGGCCCGCGCCACGGTGTGGGTCCTGCGTCGGGGCGCCTGCAGTCGAAATCCCTAGGGATCCTGCGGCGCTCCATCCAAGACGCGGACGGAATTCGTTGGGTTTTTAGTGGGTAGGCCTCGCCCTTCAGGCGGGGAGAGCCCCACATAACCATCCGGAGTCACCTCCCGTTCTCGGCTCCGGTGGTATGCGATTCAACGCATTTTCCCAACGTTAAAAAAAAAAAAAAAAAAAAAAGGTTAGGTTAGGTTGTCGGGGTGCCTGTGGTGGAAATTTCACAGATCCTACGGCACCCCTACGAGACGCGGACGGAAGTCGGTGTGTTTTTAGTGGGTAGGCCCCGCCCTTCTGGCGGGGAGAGCCCCACATAACCACCGGGAGCTACCTCCCATTCTCGGCTCCCGGTGGTATGCGATTTAACGCATTTTCACACCGAAAAAAAAAAAAAAAAAAAAAAAAAAAAAAAAAAAAAAAAAAAAGGTTAGGTTAGGTTAGGTTAGGTTGGGGCGCTATGCTGACTACCTCCTCGTGGTGCGTCCTGGGCAACGGCGGCGGGCTATGTCACTGAGACTAGCTCGCCGACGGCTAAAAGTCAGCGGAGGAGAGGCCTCGGCTAGGGGTCCCGGAGAATCCGGGCAACTGCTAGGCGGGGCGGGCCCGGCTGGCGTCCCCGACGTATTCGGGATGACGGCAGTGACGGGCGGGCGTTGGTCCGTAAGGACGGGGCGAGAGCCCATGGGTTGCGGCTGCGGCCGACGATCCTCATTGCACGGGAGTGGGGCCACCAGTACCCGTCGTTCCGCCCAGTACCTGTCTGTTCCTCCTAGTACCCGGTTTAGTACGGCCTAGTACTCGCTCCCCGCAGCCTTGGGCCGGGCAGCGGGCGACGCAGGGAACGGCCCGAAAGACGGGGAAGACAGGGATGGACGGGGAAGTTAGGACATGGCGGCGAACGGCACCCTCCTCGGGGATCGCCCGATTGCGCGTGCGCCACGCGCGGCCCTCCCTCTTGCGAGGGGGGCCTTGGTTGGGGGCTATGCCCCAATACCGTGGGCGGGGGTCTGGGGGGATCCTCGTCCGCCAGCGGTACGGTCTGGGGCCCGCGCCACGGTGTGGGTCCTGCGTCGGGGCGCCTGCAGTCGAAATCCCTAGGGATCCTGCGGCGCTCCATCCAAGACGCGGACGGAATTCGTTGGGTTTTTAGTGGGTAGGCCTCGCCCTTCAGGCGGGGAGAGCCCCACATAACCATCCGGAGTCACCTCCCGTTCTCGGCTCCGGTGGTATGCGATTCAACGCATTTTCCCAACGTTAAAAAAAAAAAAAAAAAAAAAAGGTTAGGTTAGGTTGGGGCGCTATGCTGACTACCTCCTCGTGGTGCGTCCTGGGCAACGGCGGCGGGCTATGTCACTGAGACTAGCTCGCCGACGGCTAAAAGTCAGCGGAGGAGAGGCCTCGGCTAGGGGTCCCGGAGAATCCGGGCAACTGCTAGGCGGGGCGGGCCCGGCTGGCGTCCCCGACGTATTCGGGATGACGGCAGTGACGGGCGGGCGTTGGTCCGTAAGGACGGGGCGAGAGCCCATGGGTTGCGGCTGCGGCCGACGATCCCCATTGCACGGGAGTGGGGCCACCAGTACCCGTCGTTCCGCCCAGTACCTGTCTGTTCCTCCCAGTACCCGGTTTAGTACGGCCTAGTACTCGCTCCCCGCAGCCTTCCTCCCGGGCAGCGGGCGACGCAGGGAACGGCCCGAAAGACGGGGAACACAGGGATAGACGGGGAAGTTAGGACACGGCGGCGAACGGCACCCTCCTCGGGGATCGCCCGATTGCGCGTGCGCCACGCGCGGCCCTCCCTCTTGCGAGGGGGGCCTTGGTTGGGGGCTATGCCCCAATACCGTGGGCGGGGGTCTGGGAGGCCCTCGCGGGCCCCGGACACCTGGGCCACGGTGGTGAAGGGCAAAGGGAAGGGGAAGACATCCTCCCCTCCCGCCGCCGCCAAGAAGGCGCCGACACCCGCTCCCCGGGCATCGGCTAAACCGGCCGCCGCGCCGGCTCAGAAGGGCAAGGCCAAACCAAAGCCCGTCCTAAAGGCTCCGGACAGCGCCGCGGTGGTCCTCACATTGCAGCCAGAGGCTGCAGAGAGGGGGATCACCTACAGCGAGGTGCTGACGCGGGCCAGGGAGGCAGTGGACTTGGCGGAGGTCGGGCTGGGGCCCGGCATGGTGACCATCCGGCGCACCGCGATGGGGTCCAGGATCCTGGAGATTCCCAAATCCCAGGGTCCTGAGAAGGCGGACGTGCTAGCCGGAAGGCTGCGCACCGCCCTCGACGGGGTGGCTAAAGTCTCCTGCCCCACCAAAACAGCGGACATCCGCGTGGTGGGGCTGGATGACTCCGCCACAAAGGAAATGGTGGCGGCCGCCGTCGCCAAGACCGGAGCCTGCTCTGCGGAGCAGGTGAAGGTGACGGCCATCGGGACGGGCCCGGGGGGAATGGGCACATGCATCGTCATGTGCCCAGTGGTCGCGGCGAAGGCCGTGATAGCGGCAGGAAGGATCCTGGTCGGGTGGAGCTCGGCCAGGGTCCAAGCACTGGAACAGCGCCCCATGCGCTGCCACAAGTGCATGGGGCTGGGCCACACATGGCCAAGGTGTCCCTCCAAAGCCGACCGGAGCAAACTTTGCTACCGGTGCGGCGATGAGGGGCACCGCGGTGCTGATTGCGTGGCGAACAAGATTCGCTGCGCAGTCTGCGCCGAGGCGGGGCGGCCTTCGGGCCATGTGATGGGGGGAAGGAGTTGCGCTCCGCCCTCCGTCAAGGGAAGGGATGGACCAGGGGCTCGGACCGCCCCCGCCGCCAACAAGGAAGGGCGCCAAGCCGAGGCGCAAATGGACTTTGAGGTGTCGCAATGTTAGCACACCTCAAAGTCCTTCAGGGGAACCTGAACCACTCCGCCGGGGCGCAGGACGTATTCCTGCAGTCCATGGCGGAGTGGGAAATTTCAGTGGGGGTGGCCGCCGAGCCCTATTACGTCCCCCCGCACTCTCATTGGGCGGGGGATTTGGACGGTTCGGTGGCCGTAACAACTCTGGATGGAGACGGCCCACCCCTCTCGGTTAAAGAGAGGGGTTCTGGCTATGTGGTGGTGGGGCTCGGGGAGTACACTCTTATCGGAGTGTACTTCTCCCCTAATCGCCCCCTGGTGGAATTCGAGGTCTGGCTCGATTCCATCAGGGCGGCCGCGGCAAGACAGTCGTCGGGGGTTATAATCCTCGGCGACTTCAACGCCAAGTCTGTGGCCTGGGGCAACCCGGCCACGGACTCAAGAGGAAGGGCAGTCCAGGTCTGGTCGATCCAGACCGGGCTGTCCCTTCTAAACAGGGGGGCGGTGCACACCTGTGTGCGGTCGCGTGGGGGGTCCGTGGTGGACCTAACGTTCGCCACCCCCGCGATCGCGCGCAGGGTGCATGGGTGGAAGGTGGAGGAGGATGTAGAGACACTGTCGGACCACCAATATATAAGGTTCGAAGTGTCTCCCCCCCTCCAACAGGACGCCGCCCCTCCCAGGGGCCCGAGTCGCTTCCCGCGCTGGGCCCTGGCTAAGCTGGATCGGGAGATGGCGCGGGAGGCGGCTATAGTCGAGCGGTGGGCCGCGGACGCCGCCCCGGAGGAACTCTGCCCGGATGCGCTGGCGCTCCGCATGCGGCAGGCCCTAACCAGGGTCTGCGCCGCCGCCATGCCCAAGGCGCGTCCGTGGCGGAGAAAGAGGGCGGTCTATTGGTGGACCCCGGAGATAGCCGAACTCCGGGTGTCCGCCAACAGGGCCCGCAGGGCTTATGTCCGGTGCCGGCGCCGTAACGGCATCGACCCGGACCTGGAGGAGCAGCTGCGGGGCCTCTATCGCGATGCGAAGAAGGCCCTGCAGCTTGCTATCTGCCGGGCAAAGGCCCTGGCAAGGGATGAGCTGCTGGCGGAACTGGATCGGTATCCGTGGGGGCGGCCCTACAAAGCGGCGAGAAGGAAACTTCAAGCCATGGGCCTCCCCGCCACCGAGTCCCTTCCGCCGGAGCTCCTAAGGAGGGTTGTGGGGGAGCTTTTTCCCAGCCCCCCGACCGTCGGGTCGGCCACCGGAGCGGGGACCTATGCCCCGTTCCTGATGTGCCCCCCGACGGAGGAAGTGGAGGTGGAGTCGCCGCCCCTCGTCACTGACGGGGAAATGAAGGCGGTGCTCCACCGGATAAGAGGTGGCCGAAGGGCCCCAGGCCCAGACGGCGTTCCGAGGCGAGTCGTGTATATCGCCTCGGAACACTTGGGGGTACAGCTGCGGGAGCTATATGACGCGTGCATAAGCACGGGCCGATTCCCGCAGCTGTGGAAGGAGGGACGCCTATGCCTAATTCCAAAGGCGGGAAGGCCGGCCGATTCGCCCTCGGCGTATCGGCCCATTGTGCTGTTGGACGAGGCGGGTAAATTGTTCGAGCGCGTTCTCGCTCTCCGCCTCGTCCACCACCTGGAAGGTGTTGGACCGCCTCTGTCAGAGGTCCAGTTCGGATTCAGGGCGGGCCGTTCAACGATGGACGCCCTGGCAAGATTAAAGAACCTCACGACGGAGGCGGTCTCTGAGGGGGACTCAGTGCTGGCGGTCTCCCTTGACATAAAAAACGCGTTCAACAGCCTCCCGTTCTGGGTCATCATGGAGGCGCTCCGCTATCATGGAGTGCCTCCGTACCTGGTGAGGCTGTTGCGCGCGTACTTAGGGGACCGCACAGTGGTCTGGGAGGGGCCGGACGGTGGCCTACATAGGCACAGGGTGGAGTGCGGCGTTCCACAGGGGTCGGTCCTCGGACCGATCCTGTGGAACGTAGGCTACAACTGGGTGTTGCGGGGGCCACTCTTCCCGGGCACAGGGGTGTTGTGCTACGCGGACGACACCCTGGTCACAGCCCGGGGAGAGAGTTGGGAGGAGACCCAGTTCCGGTCGACCATCGCGGTATCCGTGGTGATCGACCGGATTCAGAGCTTGGGTCTGAGGGTCTCTGTCGACAAGACGGAGGCCCTCCTCTTCCATGCCCCTTGGAGGGGGCCACCTAGAGGGGCATCCATAGCCCTGATGGGTGAGACCGTTGAACTGAAGGCCCAGATGAAGTATCTGGGCCTCATTCTCGACGGTAGGTGGAAATTCGGGGCCCACTTCGCCCAGTTGGCCCCGAAACTGGTCACGGCGGCCGCCGCACTGGCACGTCTGCTGCCGAACCTGCGGGGGCCCGGGTCGAGGTGCCGTCGACTGTACTCCGGAGTAATCCGGAGTATGGCAATGTACGGCGCCCCGATCTGGGTGGACGCCCTGGACGCCCGCAACAAGACCCTCCTGCGTGGGCCGCAGAGGGTCATCGCGGTGCGCGCCTGCAGGGCGTATAGGACGGTGTCCTGGACGGCGGCCACTCTCCTGGCGGCGGACCCCCCGTGGGAGCTCCAAGCGGAGGTTCTCGCGGCGGTCCACCGCTTCAGGGGGGACGCAAGGGCTCGCGGGCATCGTCCTAGCGCCGGCGAGATGAGCCGCTTCAGGGCCTCCCAGGAAGAGGCCCTGATCGAGCGGTGGGAGGAGGAGTTGCGGTCCCCGGTTGCCGGCCACGAAACGGTGGCTGGCATTCGCCCACACCTGTCCCAGTGGGTGTACCGGGGACACGGAGAACTCACGTTCCGTCTGACGCAGGTACTCTCCGGGCACGGGTGCTTTGGGGGGTACCTGCACCGGATTGCGGGCCGGGAAGACACCCCGGCCTGCCACGAGTGTGGCGCGCCATATGACACGGCGCGCCACACCTTGGCGGAATGTGCTGCTTGGGGCCCGGAAAGGCGGGCCCTGGTGGCAGAGGTGGGAGGGGACCTCTCGCTGTCCGCCGTCATAGCGGCGATTCTCGACAGCGAGAGGAAATGGGATGCCGTAGCCTCCTTCTGCGAGAGCATCATTTCGCAGAAGGAGGCAAACGAAAGGGTCCGCGAGGCGAACGCCGCGGACCCGCGAAGGATGAGAAGGCCGGGGGGGCGGAGAAGGCGCTATGCCATACCTCCCCCTGTGCCGTAGACGGGGTGGCCCAATGCCCCGTCAGGTCACGGTCGGGGACCCCAAAGGGGATCGCCCGACTGCGCGCGCCACACTCCGGCGCGCGCGGCCCCCCCATTTTGCGAGGGGGGCCTGGGATGGGGGCTAGATGAGATAACTCTCTAGCCCCGATACCGTGGGCGGGGGTCTGGGAGGGCCCTCGCCCGCTAGCGGTACGGTCTGGGGGGCGTCCTCACTTCCGGGGATGCCCCATCAGGGAGGGGGCCCGCACATAACCAAGTGCGGGCCCGGCGTCGGGGTGCCTGTGGTGGAATCCCTAGGGATCCTACGGCACCCCACTTAAGACGCGCGGACGGAAGTCGTTGGGTTTTTAGTGGGTAGGCCCCGCCCTTCAGGCGGGGAGAGCCCCACATAACCATCCGGAGTCACCTCCCGTTCTCGGCTCCGGTGGTATGCGATTTAACGCATTTTCCCAACGTTAAAAAAAAAAAAAAAAAAAAAAAAAAAAAAAAGGTTAGGTTAGGTTGTCGTTCTAGTGGGGCGCTATGCTGACTACCTCCTCGTGGTGCGTCCTGGGCAACGGCGGCGGGCTATGTCACTGAGACTAGCTCGCCGACGGCTAAAAGTCAGCGGAGGAGAGGCCTCGGCTAGGGGTCCCGGAGAATCCGGGCAACTGCTAGGCGGGGCGGGCCCGGCTGGCGTCCCCGACGTATTCGGGATGACGGCAGTGACGGGCGGGCGTTGGTCCGTAAGGACGGGGCGAAAGCCCATGGGTTGCGGCTGCGGCCGACGATCCCCATTGCACGGGAGTGGGGCCACCAGTACCCGTCGTTCCGCCCAGTACCCGTTTGTTCCTCCCAGTACCCGGTTTAGTACGGCCTAGTACTCGCTCCCCGCAGCCTTCCTCCCGGGCAGCGGGCGACGCAGGGAACGGCCCGAAAGACGGGGAACACAGGGATAGACGGGGAAGTTAGGACATGGCGGCGAACGGCACCCTCCTCGGGGATCGCCCGAATGCGCGTGCGCCACGCGCGGCCCTCCCTCTTGCGAGGGGGGCCTTGGTTGGGGGCTATGCCCCAATACCGTGGGCGGGGGTCTGGGGGGATCCTCGTCCGCTAGCGGTACGGTCTGGGGCCCGCGCCGCGGTGCGGGTCCTGCGTCGGGGCGCCTGCAGTTGAAGTCCCTAGGGATCCTGCGGCGCCCCACTTAAGACGCGGACGGAAGTCGTTGGGTTTTTAGTGGGTAGGCCTCGCCCTTCAGGCGGGGAGAGCCCCACATAACCATCCGGAGTCACCTCCCGTTCTCGGCTCCGGTGGTATGCGATTCAACGCATTTTCCCAACGTTAAAAAAAAAAAAAAATAAAAAAAAAAAAAAAAAAAGGTTGTCGTTCTAGTAAGGTGTGTCGTTCTAGTAAGGTGTGTCGTTCTAGTAAGGTGTTGGATGCGAGATACGACAAAAGTGCTCGGAACCTTTTTGGTGTGTTTTCACGAGCTCTTTACGAAACTGTTTTTAGATCGGGGATAGGACAGATAGTTTTTGAGATATCCCGATTCTAGGTTTTGAATGTTTTGTTGTTGGTTAGTATTATAATAGACAACGAAACATTCAAGACCGGTGGGTCGGGGTATTGACGGAGGCTATCTGTCTTATAGAGGGTGATGGAGCCTGGCTCTGAGCCTTCAGGGGGGGGTATGGGGGGCCGGCTTAGGCCGCGCCGGGGGGGGGGGCCCGAATCGGGCGAGACCGGTTCTGTTCCGGAGGGGAAGGCGACGAGTTCGGCGTCAAATCCTAAGGGTTTGACGCCTTGCTCGGTCGTATTAGGGGGGAAGGGTGTGAGTGGCATCCCCACTCCCATCTGTTTGGGTAAGGGGGGGCAAGAACGCCCCAAACGCCCGCTGTCACTTGGTAGTGGGTCGGAGACGGAGACCGAATACTCCGTCAAACGGAGGGGTCTGTCGTCGGCAGGCAGCGGAGTTGAAACTCCGAGGATGAGTTCGCGCTCGCGCGACAGTTCGGCAGACAGCGGTCGTACCCAAAAGGGTCTCCGACTGTCATTCTTGAAGCCGCAAACGCCGAAGGACAGCGGCGGCGAAGTTAAGGTGGTTCCAGCGGGCCGTAACTACTGCTCACTGGAAGTTAGGGACACGCGCTCCGACGCACAGGAGCTGCGTAAAATGGCCGACCGCAGCATGTCTGCGATTAGGGATGTCGCTCAGAAGTCCGGCAATCTGAAGGGCACTCATGTGAGGGCCCTGAAAGACGCCGTAGATGCTCTGGGCGACATTGTGGAGGCACTCGCGTCTCGTAGCGAGTCTGAGGAAGTTAAGCGCACATGGGCGGACAATGCCCGACTACGCCGGGAGCTGGAACTGGCGAGGGAAGAACGCAAAGCGTTGCGGCGGGAGTTCGAGGCAATGCGCAAAGACAGATCGTCGGCGCGCGTAGACTCGCTCCCGCCGTCCTCTGCCTACCTGGAGGAGATGGTGGCCGATTTGAAGGCGTACATCGCCACCACCGTCGGGGCGATGGTGAACGCCCGAGTCGATGCCCGCATCGACGGAATTGGCCACCGTCTTCTCCCGGAGAAGGTGATACGCCCGCCCTTAGCGGCGGACAAAAAGAGGGCTGCACAGGTGCCGCCGGTGGCAGCCCCTCGGGCACCCCAACCGGCGCCCTCCGAGCCCTCTCAGCCTTCTCAACCCGCCGAGGGTAAAGGCAAGGGGAAAGGGACGGGGAAGGGAAAGGGCAAGGGGAAGACCACGTCCACTCCCGTACCCCCGCCGCCTGTCGCAGCTCCTGCGGTGAGTGCGCCGCCGGTGGAGCCGGTCGCCGGGCCCTCGCGGGCACCGGATACCTGGGCCACGGTGGTCAAGGGCAAGGGGAAGGGGAAGACATCGTCCCCTCCCGCCGCCGCCAAGAAGGCGCCGACACCCGCTCCCCGGGCATCGGCTAAACCGGCCGCCGCGCCGGCTCAGACGGGTAAGGCCAAACCCAAGCCCGCCTTGAAGGCTCCCGACAGCGCCGCGGTGGTCCTCACGTTGCAGCCAGAGGCTGCAGAGAGGGGGATCACCTACAGCGAGGTGCTGACGCGGGCCAGGGAGGCCGTGGACTTGGCGGAGGTCGGGTTGGGGCCCGGCATGGTGACCATCCGGCGCACCGCGATGGGGTCCAGGATCCTGGAGATTCCCAAATCCCAGGGTCCTGAGAAGGCGGACGTGCTGGCCGGAAGGCTGCGCACCGCCCTCGACGGGGTGGCCAAGGTCTCCTGTCCCACCAAATCGGCGGACATCCGCGTGGTGGGATTGGATGACTCCGCCACCAAGGAGATGGTGGCTGCCGCCGTCGCCAAAACCGGAGCCTGCTCTGCGGAGCAGGTGAAGGTGACGGCCATCGGGACGGGCCCGGGTGGAATGGGCACATGTATCGTCATGTGCCCAGTGGTCGCGGCGAAGGCCGTGATAGCGGCAGGAAGGATCCTGGTCGGGTGGAGCTCGGCCAGGGTCCAAGCACTAGAGCAGCGCCCCATGCGCTGCCATAAGTGCATGGGGCTGGGCCACACATGGCCAAGGTGTCCCTCCAAAGCCGACCGGAGCAAACTTTGCTACCGGTGCGGCGAAGAGGGGCACCGCGGTGCTGATTGCGCGGCGAAGAAAATTCGCTGCGCAATCTGCGCCGAGGCGGGGCGGCCTTCGGGCCACGTGATGGGCGGAAGGAGCTGCGCTCCTCCCTCCATCAAGGGAAGGGACGGAACAGGGGCTCGGGCCGCCCCTGCCGCCAACAGGGAAGGGCGCCAAGCCGAGGCGCAAATGGACTTTGAGGTGTCGCAATGATAGGTACAGCGCACCTCAAAGTCCTACAGGGGAACCTGAACCACTCCGCCGGGGCGCAGGACGTATTCCTGCAGTCCATGGCGGAGTGGGAAATTTCAGTGGGGGTGGCCGCCGAGCCCTATTACGTCCCCCCGCACTCTCATTGGGCGGGGGATTTGGATGGCTCGGTGGCCGTAACGACGTTGGACGGGGACGGCCCGCCCCTCTCGGTCCAAGAGAGGGGTTCGGGCTATGTGGTGGTGGGGCTCGGGGAGTACACCCTAATCGGGGTGTACTTCTCCCCCAATCGCCCCCTGGTGGAGTTCGAGGTCTGGCTTGACTCCATCAGGGCGGCGGTGGCTAGACAGTCGCCGGGGGCAACAATTGTCCTCGGCGACTTTAACGCCAAGTCCGTGGCCTGGGGCAACCCGGCCACGGACCCGAGAGGAAGGGCAGTCCAGGTCTGGTCGATCCAGTCTGGGCTGTCCCTTCTAAACAGGGGGGCGGTGCACACCTGTGTGCGGTCGCGCGGGGGGTCCGTGGTGGACTTAACGTTCGCCACCCCCGCGATCGCGCGCAGGGTGCATGGGTGGAGGGTGGAGGAGGATGTGGAGACACTATCGGACCACAATTACATAAGGTTCGAGGTGTCTCCCCCCCTCCACCAGGACGCCGCCCCTCCCAGGGCTCCGAGCCGCTTTCCGCGCTGGGCTCTGGCTAAGCTGGATAGGGAGATGGCGCGGGAGGCGGCTATAGTCGAGCGGTGGGCCGCGGACGCCGCCCCGGAGGAACTCTGCCCGGATGCGCTGGCGCTCCGCATGCGGCAGGCCCTAACCAGGGTCTGTGCCGCCGCCATGCCCAAGGCGCGTCCGTGGCGGAGAAAGAGGGCGGTCTATTGGTGGACCCCGGAGATAGCCGAACTCCGGGTGTCCGCCAACAGGGCCCGCAGGGCTTATGTCCGGTGCCGGCGCCGTAACGGCTTCGACCCGGACTTGGAGGAGCAGCTGCGGGGCCTCTATCGCGATGCGAAGAAGGCCCTGCAGCTTGCTATCTGCCGGGCAAAGGCCCTGGCAAGGGATGAGCTGCTGGCGGAACTGGATCGGTATCCGTGGGGGAGGCCCTACAAAACGGCGAGAAGGAAACTTCAAGCCATGGGCCTCCCCGCCACCGAGTCCCTTCCGCCGGAGCTCCTAAGGAGGGTTGTGGGGGAGCTTTTTCCCAGCCGACCGACCGTCGGGTCGGCCACCGGAGCGGGGACTTATGCCCCGTTCCTAATGTGCCCCCCGACGGAGGAAGTGGCGGTGGGGTCGCCGCCCCTCGTCACCGACGGGGAAATGAAGGCGGTGCTCCACCGCATTAGAGGCGGTCGAAGGGCCCCTGGCCCGGACGGCGTTCCGAGGCGAGTTCTGCACATCGCCTCGGAACACTTGGGGGTACAGCTGCGGGAGCTATACGACTCGTGCATAAGCACGGGCCGTTTCCCGCAGCTGTGGAAAGAGGGGCGTTTATGCCTTATCCCGAAGGCGGGAAGGCCGGCCGATTCGCCCTCGGCGTATCGGCCCATTGTGCTGTTGGACGAGGCGGGTAAGTTGTTCGAGCGCGTTCTCGCTCTCCGCCTCGTCCACCACTTGGAACGCATTGGGCCGCCTCTGTCCGAGGTCCAGTTCGGCTTCAGGGCGGGCCGCTCCACGATGGACGCCCTGGGGGCATTGAAGGACCTCACGACGGAGGCGGTCTCGGGAGGACACTCAGTGCTGGCGGTCTCCCTGGATATTAAGAACGCGTTTAACAGCCTCCCATTCTGGGTCATCATGGAGGCGCTCCGCTATCATGGAGTGCCTCCGTACCTGGTGAGGCTGTTGCGCGCATATCTGGGGGACCGCACAGTGGTCTGGGAGGGAGGGGACGGCAGCCTTCATAGGCACAGCGTCCAGTGCGGCGTTCCACAAGGGTCGGTCCTCGGGCCGATCCTGTGGAACGTGGGGTACAATTGGGTGCTGCGGGGGCCACTCTTCCCGGGCACAGGGGTGTTGTGCTACGCGGACGACACCCTGGTCACAGCCCGGGGAGAGAGTTGGGAAGAGACCCAGTTCCGGTCGACCATGGCGGTATCCGTCGTGATCGACCGGATTCAGAGCCTGGGTCTGAGGGTCTCTGTCGACAAGACGGAGGCCCTCCTCTTCCACGCCCCTTGGAGGGGGCCGCCTAGAGGGGCAGCCATTGACCTCATGGGCCAAAGGGTGGAGTTGAAGGCCCAGATGAAATATCTGGGCCTGATACTAGATGGGAGGTGGAAGTTCGGGGCCCACTTCGCACAGTTGGCCCCGAAACTGGTCACGGCGGCCGCCGCGCTGGCACGTCTGCTGCCGAACCTGCGGGGGCCCGGGTCGAGGTGCCGTCGATTGTACTCCGGAGTAATCCGGAGTATGGCAATGTACGGCGCCCCGATCTGGGTGGATGCCCTGGACGCCCGCAACAAGACCCTTCTGCATGGGCCGCAGAGGGTCATCGCGGTGCGGGCCATCAGGGCATACAGGACGGTGTCCTGGACTGCGGCCACCGTCCTGGCGGCGGATCCCCCATGGGAGCTGCAGGCGGAGGTGCTCGCGGCGGTCCACCGCTTCAGGGGGGACGCCCGAGCCCGCGGGCACCGTCCCACGGCAGGGGAAATGCGCCGCTTCAGGGAGTCAGCCCAAGACTCCCTTTTGGAGCGGTGGGAGGAAGCTCTCCGGTCGCCGGTCGCCGGTCGGGAGACTGTGGCGGCCATACGTCCCCACCTCTCCCCGTGGGTACATCGGCGGCACGGGGAGCTCAGCTTCAGGCTGACGCAGGTACTCTCCGGGCACGGGTGCTTTGGAGGGTACCTGCATCGAGTTGCGGGCCGGGAAGACACCCCGGCCTGCCACGAGTGTGGCGCGCCATCTGACTCGGCGCGCCACACCTTGGTGGAGTGTGCTGCCTGGGGCCCGGAAAGGCGGGCCCTGGTGGCGGAAGTGGGTGGGGACCTCTCGCTGTCCGCCGTAATAGCGGCAATGTTGGACAGCGAGAGGAAGTGGGATGCTGTAGCCTCCTTCTGCGAAAATGTCATGTCGCAGAAGGAGGCCAATGAGAGGGTCCGCGAGGCCAACGCCGCGGACCCGCGCCGGATGAGGAGGCCGGGGGGGCGCAGAAGGCGCTATCAACACGACTTCCCCCCCGCGCCACCAGACAGGGCGGCCCAATGCCCTGTCGGGTAAATAGTCGGGACCCCAAAGGGGCTACCCGACTGCGCGCGCCACGTTCAGGCGCGCGCGGCCCCCCCATTTTGCGAGGGGGGCCTGGGATGGGGGCTGGGGGAGGAAACCAACTCTCCTAAGCCCCGGTACCGTGGGCGGGGGTCTGGGAGGGCCCTCGCTCGCAAGCGGTACGGTCTGGGGGGCGTCCTCACTTCCGGGGATGCCCCATCCAGGGAGGGGGCCCGCGTAAAACAGAGCGGGCCCGGCGTCGGGGTGCCTGTGGTGGAATCCCTAGGGATCCTACGGCACCCCTTTTTAAGACGCGGAACGGAAGTCGGTGTGTTTTTAGTGGGTAGGCCCCGCCCTTCTGGCGGGGAGAGCCCCACATAACCACCGGGAGCCACCTCCCATTCTCGGCTCCCGGTGGTATGCGATTTAACGCATTTTCACACCGTTAAAAAAAAAAAAAATAAAAAAAAAAAAAAAAAAAAAAAAAAAAAAGGTTAGGTTAGGTTAGGTTAGGTTAGGTTAGGTTGAGATTTGATGTAGGTGTTCCATGCGATTTAGGAGGAAAAGTAATAGAAGGTGATTTGTGCGTTTTGTCGAGAGTTGTTCGTTGGTGTAACCAAAATCGGGATCGGTGGGATAACTCCCGAGTTATCCCATTTTCCGTTTTTGACTTTTTAAACAAAAAGTCGAAATTTTGTGTAACACCAAATTCCTTAGGGAATTGGTTGGGAGGTATGGAGGTTGACTCCGACCACCCAGGGGGGGCCGTAACGGCCAGGCTTCGGCCTAGGAAGGGGGGAGCGCCCGATTTGGGCTCGGGGGGGACTCAGGTTAGGAACGAAGTTCGAACCGGCGATCTTTCGTCGGGAACGGGTTCTGACCCCATCGTAGTCGTCGACAGGTTGGACCTGGGTTCTGTCCCTGGTCCTAGTATGGGGGAAAAAGGGGGGAATTCATTCCCTAGTCCCAAAATTGGAAAAGGGGGCCTCGCAGGCCCAAAACGCTCACGCCCGCCGTCGTTGGGCAGCGGCTCCGAAACGGAGACCGAGGCGACGGTGAAAAGGAGGGGTTCGGTTCGCCGAAGGGGGGACACTCCGTCGATCAGCTCGAGGGAGAATTCCGGAGACGAGGGATCGCGGAGGGGATTGGTTCTCTCCTTCCGCAAACCGAAACCGGTGGCGCCGGCGAAGGAGGGTGACGGTGAAACCGTCAAGGTGGTCCCATCAGGGAAAAACTTTTCGGAGCTGACGGTGCGGGACACCCGCCAAGATGCTCAGCAGCTCAGGGCACTCGCTTGCTCCAGTATGGAGCAAATCAAAGCGGTCGCCCGGAGCTCTGGCAATCTTAAAGGCACCCACGTCCGTCAGCTCAACGAAGCAGTGGAGGCTCTTAAAGACGTTGTCGACGCTCTGGCCTGTCGGAATGAGTCTGACGAGGCCAAGAGAGCGTGGGCCGACAATACAAGGCTCAGAAAGGAAGTGGAGCAACTGCGCGCGGAGTGCAAGGCATACAGGCGCGAGTACGCGGAGATGCGTACTGAGATGCGCGCCGCGTCACGTGCCAACCCACTCCCGCTATCAGCGTCCTCATTTGAGGAGTTAGTTGAAGACCTCAAACGGGACATAATTTGTTCCGTGGGCGACATGGTCAACGCCCGGTTCGAGGCGATCGATGACCGCCTCCTACCGGCAAAGACCGTGCGCCCTCCACTGGCGGCTGACAGACGCCTGGCGGCCCAGGCAGCCCAAGCGCCGACCGCAGCCCCAAGGGCTTCTCAGCCGGCGCCGGCGGCCCCCAGGGCTTCTCAGCCGACACCGGCGGCCCCCGCCCAGGGCCTCGAAACCAAGGCCGCCAAGAAGGGAAATAGGAAGGGGGGTAAGGGCAAGGGAAAGGCGACGCCTTCCCCCCCTAACCCCTCTAACCCCCCTCCTGCGCCGAGAGCGCACGCACCGCCGGTGGCTCCCGTGGAGCCGGTAGCCGGGCCTTCTCAGGCTCCGGACACATGGGCCACCGTGGTACGGAAGGGGAAAGGGAAGGGGAAGGCCTCCCCTCCTGCCGCCGCGAGGAAGGCGCCGACGCCCGCTCCCCGGGCATCGGCAAGTTCGGCCGCCGTGCCAAAGGCCGGTAAGCCGACCTCGAAACTGAGGACCCCGGACAGCGCCGCCGTCGTACTCACCCTGCAGCCTGAGGCTGCCACAAAGGGGATGACGTACACGGAGGTGCTGACGCGGGCTCGGGAGGCTATTGACTTGGCCGAGATTGGGCTCGGCCCCGGCCAGGTCAACATTCGCCGCACGGCGACCGGATCACGGATCCTGGAGGTCGCCAACTCACAGGGTCCGGCAAAGGCGGACGCGCTAGCTGACAAGCTGCGCACCGTCCTGGACGGAGTGGCCCACATCGCCCGCCCCACAAAAAGCGCGGATGTTCGCGTAGTGGGGCTAGACGACTCCGTCACAAGGGAGATGGTGGCCGCCGCTATCGCCAAGACTGGAGCCTGCTCTGCGGAGCAGGTGAAGGTGATGGCGATCCAGACGGGGGTGGGATGGATGGGCACGTGTGTGGTCTCGTGCCCTGTAAAGGCGGCAAAAGCCGTCATGGTAGCTGGAAGGATCCTGGTTGGCTGGAGCTCAGCCAGGATCCAGCCTTTGGAGCAACGCCCCATGCGTTGCTACAAATGCATGGGGCTGGGCCACACGTGGCCGACGTGTCCCTCGAAAGCCGACCGGAGCAAGCTCTGCTACCGGTGCGGCGATGAGGGACACCGCGGTGCTGATTGCGCGGCAAAGAAACTTTGCTGCGCAATCTGCTCAGAGGCTGGGCGGCCCGCGGGCCACGTGATGGGCGGACGCAGCTGCAATCCGCCCAACACCAAGGGTAAGGGCATAGTAGGGGCTCGGACCGCCCCCGCTGCCACCAGGGATGGGCGCCAAGCGCCAATGGACTTTGAGGTGTCACAATGACCAGTACAAGACACCTCAAAGTCCTACAGGGGAACCTCAACCACTCCGCCGGGGCGCAGGACATTTTCATGCAGTCCATGGCGGAGTGGGAGGTATCGGTGGGGGTGGTCGCCGAGCCGTATTTTGTCCCCCAGCACTCTCACTGGGCGGGGGACCTGGACGGCGTGGTGGCCGTGACCACCCTAGATGGGGACGGCCCGCCCCTCTCAATCAAAGAGAGGGGCTCTGGCTACGTTGTGGTAGTGTGCGGGGAGTACACCCTAATCGGGGTGTACTTCTCCCCCAATCGCCCCCTGGTGGAATTCGAGCTCTGGCTTGATTCCATCAGGGCGGCCGCGGCAAGACAGTCGTCGGGGGTCATAATCCTCGGCGACTTCAACGCCAAGTCTGTGGCCTGGGGCAACCCGGCCACGGACCCGAGAGGGAGGGCAGTCCAGGTCTGGTCGATCCAGTCTGGGCTGTCCCTTCTGAACAGGGGGGCGGTGCACACCTGTGTGCGGTCGCGTGGGGGGTCCGTGGTGGACTTAACGTTCGCCACCCCCGCGATCGCGCGCAGGGTGCACGGGTGGAAGGTGGAGGAGGATGTGGAGACACTTTCAGACCATAGATATATACGGTTTGAAGTGTCTCCCCTCCTCCAACAGGACGCCGCCCCCCCGAGGGGCCCGAGTCACTTCCCGCGCTGGGCGCTGGGGAAACTTGACCGGGAGATGGCGCGGGAGGCTGCGGTTGTTGAGCGGTGGACCGCCGACGCCGCCCCGGAGGAGTCATGCCCGGACGCGCTGGCGCTTCGCATGCGGCAGGCCCTAACTAGGGTCTGCGCCGCCGCCATGCCCAAAGCGCGCCCGTGGCGTAGGAAGAGGGCAGTTTATTGGTGGACCCCGGAGATAGCTGAACTCCGGGTGTCCGCCAACAGAGCTCGCCGCGAGTATGTCCGCTGCCGCCGCCGCAACGGGCTGAATCCGGCGTTGGAGGAAGAGCTGCGGGGCCTTTATCGCGAAGCGAAGAAGGCCCTGCAGCTAGCCATTTGCCGCTCTAAGGCACTAGCAAGGGAAGAGATTCTGGCGGAGTTGGAGCGGTACCCGTGGGGAAGGCCATACAGAGCAGCACGCAAAAAGTTGCAAGCTCTAGGCCTCCCCGCTACCGAGTCCCTTCCGCCAGATCTGCTCAGGCGGGTTGTAGGGGAGCTGTTCCCTAGCCCCCCAGCTGCCGGGTCGGCCACAGGAGCGGGGACTTACAACCCGTTCTTAATGTGCCCCCCGACTGAGGAAGTTGCGGTGGAGCCCCCTCCCCTCGTCACAGACGGGGAGATGAAAATGGTGCTCCGCCGTATCAGGGGTGGCCGTAGGGCCCCGGGCCCGGACGGCGTTCCAAGGCGTGTCGTCCATCTCGCCTCGGAACACCTAGGAGTGCAAATGCGGGAACTATTCGACGCTTGCGTGACTACCGGACAGTTCCCGCGGACCTGGAGGGAGGGGAGGCTGTGCCTGATACCCAAAGCGGGCAGGCCAGCCGACTCCCCTTCGGCCTATCGGCCGATCGTATTGCTGGACGAGATGGGCAAGCTTTTCGAGCGAGTTCTCGCTGCCCGTCTCGTCCACCATCTGGAGGCAGTTGGGCCCAACTTAGCGGAGGTCCAATATGGCTTCAGGGCGGGTCGATCGACCATCGACGCCCTGAAGTCACTCAAAGACCTCACGCAGGAGGCGGTAAGAGAGGGGCATTGTGTGCTGGCGGTCTCCCTCGACATCAAAAACGCATTCAATAGCCTCCCGTTCTGGGCCATATTGGAGGCGCTCCGGTATCACGGAGTGCCTCCTTATCTCGGGAGGCTATTGAGGTCGTATCTGGGAGACCGCACAGTCGTATGGGAGGGAAGTGACGGCGCACTACACCGCCACAATGTTCAATGCGGGGTTCCACAAGGGTCGGTGTTAGGACCGATCCTGTGGAACCTCGGTTATAATTGGGTTCTGCGGGGTCCTCTCTTTCCGGGCATAGGGGTGTCGTGTTATGCGGACGACACCCTTGTAACAGCCCGGGGAGCGACCTGGGAGGAAGTTGCAACCCGGTCGACCATTGCAGTGTCGGTGGTGGTCGACCGGATACAATCGTTGGGCTTGAGGGTCTCCGTAGAGAAGACGGAGGCCCTCCTCTTCCACGGCCCGTGGAGGGGTCCGCCCAGGGGGGCGCAGCTTGCCCTTTTTGGGCAGCGGGTGGAGTTAAAGGCCCAGATGAAATACCTGGGCCTAATGTTGGATGGGAGGTGGGACTTCGGGGCCCACTTTGCTCAGCTGGCCCCGAAGTTGGTCGCAGCCGCCGCCTCTCTCGCGAGGCTGCTGCCTAATCTGCGGGGACCGGGATCGAGGTGCCGTCGGCTATACTCCAACGTGATTAGGAGTATGGCCATGTACGGTGCCCCGATCTGGGTGGACGCCCTAAACGCCCGCAACAAGACCCTGCTGCATGGGCCGCAGCGGGTCATAGCAGTGCGGGCGATAAGGGCGTACCGGACGGTCTCGTGGACGGCGGCCACCCTCCTGGCGGCGGACCCGCCCTGGGAACTCCAGGCGGAGGTCCTAGCGGCGGTCCATCGTTATAGGGGGGACGCCAGAGCCCGCGGGCACCGCCCGACGGAGGGCGAGATGCGCCGCTTCAGGGAGTCGACCCAAGACTCTATGCTGGAGCGGTGGGAGGAGGCTCTCCTGTCGCCGGTCGCCGGCCGGGACACGGTGGCGGCAATCCGCCCCCACCTCTCCCCGTGGGTCCATCGGCGACACGGGGAGCTAAGTTTCAGGTTGACGCAGGTACTCTCCGGGCATGGGTGCTTCGGGGAGTACCTGCATCGGATTGCGGGCCGGGAAGCGACCCCGGCCTGCCACGAATGTGGCGCGCCATCCGACACGGCGCGCCACACTTTCGCGGAGTGCGCTGCCTGGGGCCCGGAGAGACGGGCCCTGGCGGCGGAAGTTGGGGGGGACCTCTCACTGTCCGCCATAATTCCGGCAATGTTGGACAGTGAGAGGAAGTGGGAGGCGGTGGCCTCCTTCTGTGAGACGGTCATCTTACAGAAGGAGGCCAACGAGCGGGCACGCGAGGCCGAGGCCGCGGACCCGCAGCGGAGGAGAAGGCCGGGGGGGCGCCGAAGGCGCTACCAGCATGACTTCCCCCCCGCGCCACGAGACAGGGCGGCCCAATGCCCCGTCGGGTAAAAAGTCGGGACCCCAAAGGGGCTACCCGACTGCGCGCGCCATGTTGTTGCGGCGCGCGCGGCCCCTCCATTTTACGAGGGGGGCCTGGGATTGGGGATGATTGAGTCCCGTTACCGTGGGCGGGGGTCTGGGAGGGCCCTCGCCCGCAAACGGTAAGGTCTGGAGGGCGCCCTCACTTCCGGGGGCGCCCTGTTCAGGGAGGGGGCTCGCACACAAACTAGTGCGGGCCCGGCGTCGGGGTGCCTGTGGTGGAAATTTCACAGATCCTACGGCACCCCTACGAGACGCGGACGGAAGTCGGTGTGTTTTTAGTGGGTAGGCCCCGCCCTTCTGGCGGGGAGAGCCCCACATAACCACCGGGAGCCACCTCCCATTCTCGGCTCCCGGTGGTATGCGATTTAACGCATTTTCACACCGTTAAAAAAAAAAAAAAAAAAAAAAAAAAAAAAAAAAAAAAAATAAAAAAAAATAAAAAAAAAAAAAAAAAAAAAAAAAAAAAAAAGGTTAGGTTAGGTTAGGTTAGGTTAGGTTAGGTTAGGTTAGGTTAGGTTAGGTTAGGTTAGGTTAGGTTAGGTTAGGTTAGGTTAGGTTAGGTTGGGGCGCGTGCTGACAACCTCCACGTGGTGCGTCCTGGGCAACGTCGGTGGGCCATGTCATTGAGACTGGTCTGCCGACGGCTAATAGTCAGCGGAGGAGAGGCCCCGGCTAGCAGGCAACTGTTGGGCGGGGTGGGCCCGGCCGGCGTCCCGGACTTATTCCGGTAAACGGCGGTGACGGGCGAGGGCGGCGGGTTCGCCCGGTCGAGAGGGCTCGATCGGGTGGACAGGCTTCGGCCAACCGTCGGCCGAACCGGACCCGCGGACAGGGGCGGTCATGTCTCGTAACTTCCGCGGGGCTGGTGGGCTTGCCTTAATTGGCCGGCCCAAGGGGGAGGGACCCCGGAGAAAAACCCCTAAGGTAAGCTTTTGGGGGGGGTGGCGATGCCTGTATGGCAGCTGGAGCAGCTGTCGCAAGCCCCTCCTCTGGCGCGGATACCTGCCGACCTTCGCGTCAGTAAATTTAGGCTTACCCGTTTGGTACAGGAGCTCTGCCCGGGTGGACATTTATTTCTCCACTACTCGTGGGATTAAAATGGATACTGTGAAATTAAACCAACCAAACGACGAACAGAGGGAGGATGATGAGGGCCAGTGGGGCCGAAATTACAAGGGCCAGATGGGCCGGTGCGAGGAAGAGGGCCAGAAGGGCCAGAGAGAGGAGAGGCAGCAAGGCTGCGCAGGACGAGGTGAAAGGAGGGAGAGTCGTAAGACTAGAGGAGAAGAACGGGACGTGGAGACAATGTCTTCCTGTTCAGATGTCTCGTTTAGAAGTTTAAAAGTTACGGAGCGACCGCAGAGAACGTCAGGCCGCTTCTGGCCGTACGACAAGACGGATGTGCGTAGGTCGCGCCGTAACTCGGAATCTGGAGACTCGGAGGGAGAGGCCAGCAGCAGCACGACGAGATCTGTGTCGGCTGTTGGCAAGCGCGGGCGAGGCCGGCCCCCGACAACGGGGCAGTACGTTGGCTTGGCTGCTGCAAAGCAGGCTTACATCAAGGCCCAGCGCGAGGAGATGGAGCTAGAGGCTGAGCAAGAGATTACGGAGCTCGCCCGACAGGCTCGTAAAAGGAGGAAACTCAAACCCATCGAGAGCTCTGCCTCTGATGGGGACAAGGACAAGGAACAGGTTAAGGAGAAGGACGACTCGGCCGTAGCTCTCCTACAGCAGGTTCAAGACAGTGTGGCTGTCATCCTTAAGGTGGCCACCAAGTCGAAGAACCTGAAAGGGAAATTCGTGGCGTTGTTGAAGGAGGCGGGTTCTGCGATTACAGAATCGGTGGCGGAACTAGGTGAGCGTACCGCCACTGAGGAAAACCGCAGACTCGCTGCCGAAAACAAGAAGCTGCGCTCAGAAATGACGGGACTCCGGTCCAAGCTCGAGTCGGTCGAGGCCGAGCAGAAGCAACTGCGACAGGCCTTCGAGTCGTCGCAGCGTAGCTCAGGCGACATCGAGGATCTGCCTGCCGCAGGATCTCGCCAAAAGCCGGCCATCGACGAGGAAGAGTTGACGCGGAACATTATGCTGCGTATCGGCTTTATGGTCGACGCCAAATTAGCCGCGCACGAGGACAGGCTCCCTCCTGCAAAACGTCTCCGCCCTCCGTTGGCGGCTGACAAGAAGGCACTCTCGCAGCCGGTTGTCGTAGACGCTAACGACGTTGCCTGTGGGGAGGTCCGGGAGCCTGCTACTCAAGTCTTGGCCAGTGAGAAGGCCAAAGAGGTGCAAGACAAAGAAGGAAGTAAAAACAAGAGGAAAAAGAAAAAGAGCAAGAAAACAGAGAAGAAACAGGAAGGCGGGAAGGATACTAAGGCTGGCAAGCCCTCGACATCCGCCAAGCCTACCCAGCCTAAAAAAACACCTGAGCCCAAACCGTCAGAGGACGATGGTTGGGTTCAGGTTGTAAAGAAAGGTAAGAAGAAGAAGGAGGCGCCTAAGAAGGAAGCGCCCAAGGCGGCCAAAAGGGCACAGCCTAAGGCCAGCCCCAAACTTCGCACCCCTCGGACCTCAGCAGTGGTTGTAACGCTGCAACCGGGTGCCGAAGAGAAGGGAATCACGTACGCCGGAGTACTCGCCAAGGCCAAGGCAGCGATCGACTTGCCTAGCCTGGGCCTGGAAAAGGGTATTAGGATCGTGTCGACCGCTACCGGCGCTCGGGCACTGGTTCTGCCGGGTGCCTCCAGCTGGGACCAGGCGGACTCCCTGGCAAGCAAACTGCGGGAGACACTAAATGCGGACGAAGTCAGGGTCTCCAGGCCTGAGAAATGCAGCGAACTGCGTATCTCGGGACTGGATGACTCTGTCACCCAACAAGAGTTGGTAGAGGTGGTGGCAAGAGACGGCGAATGCTCTCCGGAGACCGTCAAAGTGGGAGAAATTCGTCGGGACTCTTCCAGTCTCGGCTCCGTTTGGGTTCGTTGCCCGACTACGGCAGCCAGAAAATTGGGAACGAAGGGCAAAGTGTTGGTGGGATGGGTTTCGGCGAAGGTGGCGATTCTGGAACCCGTGCCCCTCCGCTGCTACCGCTGCCTAGAGTTCGGGCACGTTAAAATTCGTTGCCCCTCTGAGGCTGACCGCAGTGACCAGTGCTATAGGTGTAGTAAGCCTGGTCACAAATCGGCGGGATGTTCGGCTGCTCCCCACTGCAGCGTTTGTGAGGCCGCTAAGAAGCCGGCGGCCCACAAGGTCGGGAGCAAGTCGTGCTCAGCTCGCAAGAGAAAGAAGAGCGGTCGACAGGCTAATGCCCCTAGACCAGAAAATTCAACGGCTCCTGAGCCGATGGATGAGGCGACAACCGCGGAACCTCAACAACGGCTCCAGTGAGATTCCTGCAGGGCAATATCAATCACTCCGCCAGAGCTCAGGATCTCTTGATGCAGAGTCTGGCGGAGTGGTCGATACAGGTCGCGGTGGTGACAGAGCCCTACTTTCTCCCCGTGAGAGACGACTGGGCCTCGGATTTTGACAATCTAGTGACGATTGTCACTCAAACCGGACACGACTCTTCTCCCTTCTCGGATGTCACTAGGGGTCATGGTTGTGTGGCGGCGGTCCTTGGTGGCATCCTAGTAGTCGGAGCATATTTTTCCCCAAATAGGACTCTCGCCCAATTTGAGGCGTTCTTGGACGAGATGACGGCGCTTGTACAGGGGCCTAACTCAAACTCGGTGTTGGTGCTTGGGGACCTCAATGCCAAATCAACGGCGTGGGGTTCCCCGAGGACTGACCCTAGAGGGGAGGTACTGGAGGAGTGGGCTCTGGCTAACAACCTGTGCGTTCTCAATAGAGGCGCGGTAGACACGTGCGTGCGGCAACAGGGCGGGTCCATCGTGGACGTCTCGTTCGCGTCACCTGCCCTGGCGCGCCGTGTCCAAGATTGGAGGGTCGAAGAGGAGGTAGAGACGCTGTCGGACCACAGGTACATCCGATTCAGCGTCTCAGCCCAGACCTCTGACCCCGATCTGCCGCGTCCTCGTAGACAAGAGGGCCCGAGGTGGGTCATCAAAAAGATGAAAAGGGACCTCTTGGAAGAGGCCGTACTCGTACAGACCTGGTTCCCTGCACCATCTGGACCGGTCTGCGTCGAAGCCGAAGCCAATTGGTTCGGCGAGGCGATGAGGAGTGTGTGCGACTCGGCAATGCCTAGACAACACCGGAAACCACCCAGACGTCACGTGTATTGGTGGACGGCAGAGATCGCACAGCTCAGACGGGAGTGCCACGCGGCCTGGCGGCCATACACCCGCCACAGGAGACGGAGAGTACGCGACGAACACCACGCGGAAATCGAAGAACGGCTCTACAGAGCCTATCGACAGGCTCGACACACACTGCATGCGGCGATTGAGACAGCTAAATCGTCCGCCAGAGAGGAGATGCTGGAGGCTCTCAATGACGATCCGTGGGGGCGCCCGTACCGGATGGTCCGGAACAAACTCCGACCGTGGGCCCCCCCGATTACGTCGAGTCTTCAGCCGCGGGTCCTAGAAGGTGTGATGTCGGCCCTGTTCCCGAACGGGGTCGCACACACGCCTCCCACAATGGTCCCGCCCTCGGCAGTACCGGAAGCTGAACTTCCTGAAGAAGTGGCAGGGGAGGAACTAAGGGTGGCGGTGATGAGACTTAGGTCAAAAAGCACTGCCCCCGGTCCCGACGGCGTCCCGGGCCGCGCCTGGGTATTGGCGCTCAAAGTCGAAGACTTTGAGTCCAGACTGAGAGCGCTTTACTCGGCGTGCCTGGAGCGGGGCCTCTTCCCTGCCGCTTGGAAGGAAGGACAACTCGTCTTGCTTCGGAAGGATGGTCGTCCCGCGGATTCGCCGTCCGCGTATCGACCGATCGTCCTTCTCAACGAAGTGGCGAAGTTGTTTGAGAAGATCGTCGCCGACCGTCTCACACACCATCTCGAGACGGTAGGACCCGCCCTTGCGGACAATCAATACGGGTTCAGGAGTGAGCGCTCGACGATCGACGCAATATCGAAGGTGAAGAATCTGGCTGAGGAAGCGGTTAACCGGGGCGAGGTGGTGCTGGCGGTGTCCCTAGACATCGCCAATGCCTTCAACTCCTTGCCTTGGGAGTGCATCATGGAGGGGCTCCGATACCATCGGGTTCCCTCCTACCTCAGTCGGATCATAGGGTCTTACCTTTCGGAGCGTCTAGTCTCATACCCGACCATCGAAGGCCCTAAGAGAAGAGCAGTGTCGCGCGGTGTTCCGCAGGGGTCGGTCCTCGGACCACTCTTGTGGAACATCGGCTACGACTGGGTGCTCAGGGGTGCCACGATGAACAACGTTGCCGTCTGGTGTTACGCCGACGACACCTTGGTAACAGCGGTCGGTCAGACATACCGCGAGGCGAGCTTGCTTGCGACAGCCGGAACAGCGCACGTCGTTTCCCGGATTCGCAGGCTCGGACTGGAAGTGGCTTTAACGAAGACGGAAGCGGTATGCTTTCACGGGCCACGTCGGGCTCCGCCCGAAGGAGCGAGGCTTGTCATTGGCGGGGTACAGATAGAAGTAAGGTCCACCTTAAAATACTTAGGTCTTGTCCTGGACAGTAGGTGGACCTTCCACAACCACTTCTCTCAACTGGCACCCCGCCTCCTGAAGACGTCATCAGCCCTCAAAAGGCTTCTCCCCAACCTCGGCGGCCCAGGGGAAAGCTGCAGAAGGCTGTACATGGGGATAGTGCGCTCCATGGCGCTATATGGGGCACCGATTTGGGCCAATGCCCTAAAGGAGAGGACAATCGCCCTTTTGAGAAAGCCTCAAAGGGCAATGGCTATTGGGGTTATCAGGGGATATCGAACAATCTCCTGTGAAGCAGCCTGCGTCTTGGCCGGATCCCCTCCGTGGGACCTGGAGGCGGAGGTCCTGGCGTCGGTGTATCACTGGCGTCAGGGGCTCCGACTCCAGGGCGAACATCCTCCGCGGAGGGAAATTGACGCGTTCAGGGCGCATGAAGAGGGATTGATGATCACGCGCTGGAAGGCACGTCTCGAAAACCCAAGGTCCGGTCAAAGGACCATTCAGGCGATCCTGCCAGTCCTTGACGACTGGCTGGGCAAAAACCGAGGTGCACTTACCTTCAGGGCGACGCAAATTTTAACGGGGCATGGCTGTTTCGGCAGCTATCTCCATCGCGTCGCCCGAAGAGAGACCACAACAATGTGCCACCATTGTGGGGCAGGAGACGACACGGCGGACCATACGCTGTCGGATTGCCCCTCATGGGCTGAGGAGAGGACTGCCCTAACCAGGGCCATAAATGGAGATGCATCACTCTCCAACCTGGTTAAAGCCATGTTGGAGGGTGAAACAGGATGGAGTGAAGCTCTCAACTTCTGTGAGTCGGTGATGGCCCAGAAGGAGGCTGCGGAGAGGGAAAGAGAGTCCCTCTCCACTGATCCAATACGCAGCCGGAGAGCGGGGCGGCGCAGAAGGGCTTTCCAGGCCCATGAGCCCCCGTAACGAGGCAGCGGTGGTGAGGTCGAGGTGTTAGACCTCTCCACCCTTCACTAAGCCTCAAGGAGACGCGCGTGCACAACACCTGCATGCGCGCACTGACGAGATGAATAGGGCGACCAGGTCCCCCTGTCGGCCTGAGAACAAAACCCGTTCTCGAGGAGATACGACTCCCAACACGTGAGTCACGCGCTGCCGGCGTAGCGGAATAATACGCTGTTTACCGCTGCGCCGACGCTTATGCGCGGAGGCGAAATCGCCCCCGGGGGTTTTAGTGGGTAGGACCTCCACTCTGGAGGGTGAGTCCCACATACCCCGCTGATCCGTCGGCGGGGATGCGTCAATGCATTTCCCCCGGGTAAACAAAAAAAAAAAAAAAAAAAGGTTAGGTTAGGTTAGGTTAGGTTAGGTTAGGTTAGGTTAGGTTAGGTTAGGTTAGGTTAGGTTAGGTTAGGTTAGGTTAGGTTAGGTTAGGTTAGGTTAGGTTAGGTTAGGTTAGGTTAGGTTAGGTTAGGTTAGGTTAGGTTAGGTTAGGTTAGGTTAGGTTAGGTTAGGTTAGGTTAGGTTAGGTTAGGTTAGGTTAGGTTAGGTTAGGTTAGGTTAGGTTAGGTTAGGTTAGGTTAGGTTAGGTTAGGTTAGGTTAGGTTAGGTTAGGTTAGGTTAGGTTAGGTTAGGTTAGGTTAGGTTAGGTTAGGTTAGGTTAGGTTAGGTTAGGTTAGGTTAGGTTAGGTTAGGTTAGGTTAGGTTAGGTTAGGTTAGGTTAGGTTAGGTTAGGTTAGGTTAGGTTAGGTTAGGTTAGGTTAGGTTAGGTTAGGTTAGGTTAGGTTAGGTTAGGTTAGGTTAGGTTAGGTTAGGTTAGGTTAGGTTAGGTTAGGTTAGGTTAGGTTAGGTTAGGTTAGGTTAGGTTAGGTTAGGTTAGGTTAGGTTAGGTTAGGTTAGGTTAGGTTAGGTTAGGTTAGGTTAGGTTAGGTTAGGTTAGGTTAGGTTAGGTTAGGTTAGGTTAGGTTAGGTTAGGTTAGGTTAGGTTAGGTTAGGTTAGGTTAGGTTAGGTTAGGTTAGGTTAGGTTAGGTTAGGTTAGGTTAGGTTAGGTTAGGTTAGGTTAGGTTAGGTTAGGTTAGGTTAGGTTAGGTTAGGTTAGGTTAGGTTAGGTTAGGTTAGGTTAGGTTAGGTTAGGTTAGGTTAGGTTAGGTTAGGTTAGGTTAGGTTAGGTTAGGTTAGGTTAGGTTAGGTTAGGTTAGGTTAGGTTAGGTTAGGTTAGGTTAGGTTAGGTTAGGTTAGGTTAGGTTAGGTTAGGTTAGGTTAGGTTAGGTTAGGTTAGGTTAGGTTAGGTTAGGTTAGGTTAGGTTAGGTTAGGTTAGGTTAGGTTAGGTTAGGTTAGGTTAGGTTAGGTTAGGTTAGGTTAGGTTAGGTTAGGTTAGGTTAGGTTAGGTTAGGTTAGGTTAGGTTAGGTTAGGTTAGGTTAGGTTAGGTTAGGTTAGGTTAGGTTAGGTTAGGTTAGGTTAGGTTAGGTTAGGTTAGGTTAGGTTAGGTTAGGTTAGGTTAGGTTAGGTTAGGTTAGGTTAGGTTAGGTTAGGTTAGGTTAGGTTAGGTTAGGTTAGGTTAGGTTAGGTTAGGTTAGGTTAGGTTAGGTTAGGTTAGGTTAGGTTAGGTTAGGTTAGGTTAGGTTAGGTTAGGTTAGGTTAGGTTAGGTTAGGTTAGGTTAGGTTAGGTTAGGTTAGGTTAGGTTAGGTTAGGTTAGGTTAGGTTAGGTTAGGTTAGGTTAGGTTAGGTTAGGTTAGGTTAGGTTAGGTTAGGTTAGGTTAGGTTAGGTTAGGTTAGGTTAGGTTAGGTTAGGTTAGGTTAGGTTAGGTTAGGTTAGGTTAGGTTAGGTTAGGTTAGGTTAGGTTAGGTTAGGTTAGGTTAGGTTAGGTTAGGTTAGGTTAGGTTAGGTTAGGTTAGGTTAGGTTAGGTTAGGTTAGGTTAGGTTAGGTTAGGTTAGGTTAGGTTAGGTTAGGTTAGGTTAGGTTAGGTTAGGTTAGGTTAGGTTAGGTTAGGTTAGGTTAGGTTAGGTTAGGTTAGGTTAGGTTAGGTTAGGTTAGGTTAGGTTAGGTTAGGTTAGGTTAGGTTAGGTTAGGTTAGGTTAGGTTAGGTTAGGTTAGGTTAGGTTAGGTTAGGTTAGGTTAGGTTAGGTTAGGTTAGGTTAGGTTAGGTTAGGTTAGGTTAGGTTAGGTTAGGTTAGGTTAGGTTAGGTTAGGTTAGGTTAGGTTAGGTTAGGTTAGGTTAGGTTAGGTTAGGTTAGGTTAGGTTAGGTTAGGTTAGGTTAGGTTAGGTTAGGTTAGGTTAGGTTAGGTTAGGTTAGGTTAGGTTAGGTTAGGTTAGGTTAGGTTAGGTTAGGTTAGGTTAGGTTAGGTTAGGTTAGGTTAGGTTAGGTTAGGTTAGGTTAGGTTAGGTTAGGTTAGGTTAGGTTAGGTTAGGTTAGGTTAGGTTAGGTTAGGTTAGGTTAGGTTAGGTTAGGTTAGGTTAGGTTAGGTTAGGTTAGGTTAGGTTAGGTTAGGTTAGGTTAGGTTAGGTTAGGTTAGGTTAGGTTAGGTTAGGTTAGGTTAGGTTAGGTTAGGTTAGGTTAGGTTAGGTTAGGTTAGGTTAGGTTAGGTTAGGTTAGGTTAGGTTAGGTTAGGTTAGGTTAGGTTAGGTTAGGTTAGGTTAGGTTAGGTTAGGTTAGGTTAGGTTAGGTTAGGTTAGGTTAGGTTAGGTTAGGTTAGGTTAGGTTAGGTTAGGTTAGGTTAGGTTAGGTTAGGTTAGGTTAGGTTAGGTTAGGTTAGGTTAGGTTAGGTTAGGTTAGGTTAGGTTAGGTTAGGTTAGGTTAGGTTAGGTTAGGTTAGGTTAGGTTAGGTTAGGTTAGGTTAGGTTAGGTTAGGTTAGGTTAGGTTAGGTTAGGTTAGGTTAGGTTAGGTTAGGTTAGGTTAGGTTAGGTTAGGTTAGGTTAGGTTAGGTTAGGTTAGGTTAGGTTAGGTTAGGTTAGGTTAGGTTAGGTTAGGTTAGGTTAGGTTAGGTTAGGTTAGGTTAGGTTAGGTTAGGTTAGGTTAGGTTAGGTTAGGTTAGGTTAGGTTAGGTTAGGTTAGGTTAGGTTAGGTTAGGTTAGGTTAGGTTAGGTTAGGTTAGGTTAGGTTAGGTTAGGTTAGGTTAGGTTAGGTTAGGTTAGGTTAGGTTAGGTTAGGTTAGGTTAGGTTAGGTTAGGTTAGGTTAGGTTAGGTTAGGTTAGGTTAGGTTAGGTTAGGTTAGGTTAGGTTAGGTTAGGTTAGGTTAGGTTAGGTTAGGTTAGGTTAGGTTAGGTTAGGTTAGGTTAGGTTAGGTTAGGTTAGGTTAGGTTAGGTTAGGTTAGGTTAGGTTAGGTTAGGTTAGGTTAGGTTAGGTTAGGTTAGGTTAGGTTAGGTTAGGTTAGGTTAGGTTAGGTTAGGTTAGGTTAGGTTAGGTTAGGTTAGGTTAGGTTAGGTTAGGTTAGGTTAGGTTAGGTTAGGTTAGGTTAGGTTAGGTTAGGTTAGGTTAGGTTAGGTTAGGTTAGGTTAGGTTAGGTTAGGTTAGGTTAGGTTAGGTTAGGTTAGGTTAGGTTAGGTTAGGTTAGGTTAGGTTAGGTTAGGTTAGGTTAGGTTAGGTTAGGTTAGGTTAGGTTAGGTTAGGTTAGGTTAGGTTAGGTTAGGTTAGGTTAGGTTAGGTTAGGTTAGGTTAGGTTAGGTTAGGTTAGGTTAGGTTAGGTTAGGTTAGGTTAGGTTAGGTTAGGTTAGGTTAGGTTAGGTTAGGTTAGGTTAGGTTAGGTTAGGTTAGGTTAGGTTAGGTTAGGTTAGGTTAGGTTAGGTTAGGTTAGGTTAGGTTAGGTTAGGTTAGGTTAGGTTAGGTTAGGTTAGGTTAGGTTAGGTTAGGTTAGGTTAGGTTAGGTTAGGTTAGGTTAGGTTAGGTTAGGTTAGGTTAGGTTAGGTTAGGTTAGGTTAGGTTAGGTTAGGTTAGGTTAGGTTAGGTTAGGTTAGGTTAGGTTAGGTTAGGTTAGGTTAGGTTAGGTTAGGTTAGGTTAGGTTAGGTTAGGTTAGGTTAGGTTAGGTTAGGTTAGGTTAGGTTAGGTTAGGTTAGGTTAGGTTAGGTTAGGTTAGGTTAGGTTAGGTTAGGTTAGGTTAGGTTAGGTTAGGTTAGGTTAGGTTAGGTTAGGTTAGGTTAGGTTAGGTTAGGTTAGGTTAGGTTAGGTTAGGTTAGGTTAGGTTAGGTTAGGTTAGGTTAGGTTAGGTTAGGTTAGGTTAGGTTAGGTTAGGTTAGGTTAGGTTAGGTTAGGTTAGGTTAGGTTAGGTTAGGTTAGGTTAGGTTAGGTTAGGTTAGGTTAGGTTAGGTTAGGTTAGGTTAGGTTAGGTTAGGTTAGGTTAGGTTAGGTTAGGTTAGGTTAGGTTAGGTTAGGTTAGGTTAGGTTAGGTTAGGTTAGGTTAGGTTAGGTTAGGTTAGGTTAGGTTAGGTTAGGTTAGGTTAGGTTAGGTTAGGTTAGGTTAGGTTAGGTTAGGTTAGGTTAGGTTAGGTTAGGTTAGGTTAGGTTAGGTTAGGTTAGGTTAGGTTAGGTTAGGTTAGGTTAGGTTAGGTTAGGTTAGGTTAGGTTAGGTTAGGTTAGGTTAGGTTAGGTTAGGTTAGGTTAGGTTAGGTTAGGTTAGGTTAGGTTAGGTTAGGTTAGGTTAGGTTAGGTTAGGTTAGGTTAGGTTAGGTTAGGTTAGGTTAGGTTAGGTTAGGTTAGGTTAGGTTAGGTTAGGTTAGGTTAGGTTAGGTTAGGTTAGGTTAGGTTAGGTTAGGTTAGGTTAGGTTAGGTTAGGTTAGGTTAGGTTAGGTTAGGTTAGGTTAGGTTAGGTTAGGTTAGGTTAGGTTAGGTTAGGTTAGGTTAGGTTAGGTTAGGTTAGGTTAGGTTAGGTTAGGTTAGGTTAGGTTAGGTTAGGTTAGGTTAGGTTAGGTTAGGTTAGGTTAGGTTAGGTTAGGTTAGGTTAGGTTAGGTTAGGTTAGGTTAGGTTAGGTTAGGTTAGGTTAGGTTAGGTTAGGTTAGGTTAGGTTAGGTTAGGTTAGGTTAGGTTAGGTTAGGTTAGGTTAGGTTAGGTTAGGTTAGGTTAGGTTAGGTTAGGTTAGGTTAGGTTAGGTTAGGTTAGGTTAGGTTAGGTTAGGTTAGGTTAGGTTAGGTTAGGTTAGGTTAGGTTAGGTTAGGTTAGGTTAGGTTAGGTTAGGTTAGGTTAGGTTAGGTTAGGTTAGGTTAGGTTAGGTTAGGTTAGGTTAGGTTAGGTTAGGTTAGGTTAGGTTAGGTTAGGTTAGGTTAGGTTAGGTTAGGTTAGGTTAGGTTAGGTTAGGTTAGGTTAGGTTAGGTTAGGTTAGGTTAGGTTAGGTTAGGTTAGGTTAGGTTAGGTTAGGTTAGGTTAGGTTAGGTTAGGTTAGGTTAGGTTAGGTTAGGTTAGGTTAGGTTAGGTTAGGTTAGGTTAGGTTAGGTTAGGTTAGGTTAGGTTAGGTTAGGTTAGGTTAGGTTAGGTTAGGTTAGGTTAGGTTAGGTTAGGTTAGGTTAGGTTAGGTTAGGTTAGGTTAGGTTAGGTTAGGTTAGGTTAGGTTAGGTTAGGTTAGGTTAGGTTAGGTTAGGTTAGGTTAGGTTAGGTTAGGTTAGGTTAGGTTAGGTTAGGTTAGGTTAGGTTAGGTTAGGTTAGGTTAGGTTAGGTTAGGTTAGGTTAGGTTAGGTTAGGTTAGGTTAGGTTAGGTTAGGTTAGGTTAGGTTAGGTTAGGTTAGGTTAGGTTAGGTTAGGTTAGGTTAGGTTAGGTTAGGTTAGGTTAGGTTAGGTTAGGTTAGGTTAGGTTAGGTTAGGTTAGGTTAGGTTAGGTTAGGTTAGGTTAGGTTAGGTTAGGTTAGGTTAGGTTAGGTTAGGTTAGGTTAGGTTAGGTTAGGTTAGGTTAGGTTAGGTTAGGTTAGGTTAGGTTAGGTTAGGTTAGGTTAGGTTAGGTTAGGTTAGGTTAGGTTAGGTTAGGTTAGGTTAGGTTAGGTTAGGTTAGGTTAGGTTAGGTTAGGTTAGGTTAGGTTAGGTTAGGTTAGGTTAGGTTAGGTTAGGTTAGGTTAGGTTAGGTTAGGTTAGGTTAGGTTAGGTTAGGTTAGGTTAGGTTAGGTTAGGTTAGGTTAGGTTAGGTTAGGTTAGGTTAGGTTAGGTTAGGTTAGGTTAGGTTAGGTTAGGTTAGGTTAGGTTAGGTTAGGTTAGGTTAGGTTAGGTTAGGTTAGGTTAGGTTAGGTTAGGTTAGGTTAGGTTAGGTTAGGTTAGGTTAGGTTAGGTTAGGTTAGGTTAGGTTAGGTTAGGTTAGGTTAGGTTAGGTTAGGTTAGGTTAGGTTAGGTTAGGTTAGGTTAGGTTAGGTTAGGTTAGGTTAGGTTAGGTTAGGTTAGGTTAGGTTAGGTTAGGTTAGGTTAGGTTAGGTTAGGTTAGGTTAGGTTAGGTTAGGTTAGGTTAGGTTAGGTTAGGTTAGGTTAGGTTAGGTTAGGTTAGGTTAGGTTAGGTTAGGTTAGGTTAGGTTAGGTTAGGTTAGGTTAGGTTAGGTTAGGTTAGGTTAGGTTAGGTTAGGTTAGGTTAGGTTAGGTTAGGTTAGGTTAGGTTAGGTTAGGTTAGGTTAGGTTAGGTTAGGTTAGGTTAGGTTAGGTTAGGTTAGGTTAGGTTAGGTTAGGTTAGGTTAGGTTAGGTTAGGTTAGGTTAGGTTAGGTTAGGTTAGGTTAGGTTAGGTTAGGTTAGGTTAGGTTAGGTTAGGTTAGGTTAGGTTAGGTTAGGTTAGGTTAGGTTAGGTTAGGTTAGGTTAGGTTAGGTTAGGTTAGGTTAGGTTAGGTTAGGTTAGGTTAGGTTAGGTTAGGTTAGGTTAGGTTAGGTTAGGTTAGGTTAGGTTAGGTTAGGTTAGGTTAGGTTAGGTTAGGTTAGGTTAGGTTAGGTTAGGTTAGGTTAGGTTAGGTTAGGTTAGGTTAGGTTAGGTTAGGTTAGGTTAGGTTAGGTTAGGTTAGGTTAGGTTAGGTTAGGTTAGGTTAGGTTAGGTTAGGTTAGGTTAGGTTAGGTTAGGTTAGGTTAGGTTAGGTTAGGTTAGGTTAGGTTAGGTTAGGTTAGGTTAGGTTAGGTTAGGTTAGGTTAGGTTAGGTTAGGTTAGGTTAGGTTAGGTTAGGTTAGGTTAGGTTAGGTTAGGTTAGGTTAGGTTAGGTTAGGTTAGGTTAGGTTAGGTTAGGTTAGGTTAGGTTAGGTTAGGTTAGGTTAGGTTAGGTTAGGTTAGGTTAGGTTAGGTTAGGTTAGGTTAGGTTAGGTTAGGTTAGGTTAGGTTAGGTTAGGTTAGGTTAGGTTAGGTTAGGTTAGGTTAGGTTAGGTTAGGTTAGGTTAGGTTAGGTTAGGTTAGGTTAGGTTAGGTTAGGTTAGGTTAGGTTAGGTTAGGTTAGGTTAGGTTAGGTTAGGTTAGGTTAGGTTAGGTTAGGTTAGGTTAGGTTAGGTTAGGTTAGGTTAGGTTAGGTTAGGTTAGGTTAGGTTAGGTTAGGTTAGGTTAGGTTAGGTTAGGTTAGGTTAGGTTAGGTTAGGTTAGGTTAGGTTAGGTTAGGTTAGGTTAGGTTAGGTTAGGTTAGGTTAGGTTAGGTTAGGTTAGGTTAGGTTAGGTTAGGTTAGGTTAGGTTAGGTTAGGTTAGGTTAGGTTAGGTTAGGTTAGGTTAGGTTAGGTTAGGTTAGGTTAGGTTAGGTTAGGTTAGGTTAGGTTAGGTTAGGTTAGGTTAGGTTAGGTTAGGTTAGGTTAGGTTAGGTTAGGTTAGGTTAGGTTAGGTTAGGTTAGGTTAGGTTAGGTTAGGTTAGGTTAGGTTAGGTTAGGTTAGGTTAGGTTAGGTTAGGTTAGGTTAGGTTAGGTTAGGTTAGGTTAGGTTAGGTTAGGTTAGGTTAGGTTAGGTTAGGTTAGGTTAGGTTAGGTTAGGTTAGGTTAGGTTAGGTTAGGTTAGGTTAGGTTAGGTTAGGTTAGGTTAGGTTAGGTTAGGTTAGGTTAGGTTAGGTTAGGTTAGGTTAGGTTAGGTTAGGTTAGGTTAGGTTAGGTTAGGTTAGGTTAGGTTAGGTTAGGTTAGGTTAGGTTAGGTTAGGTTAGGTTAGGTTAGGTTAGGTTAGGTTAGGTTAGGTTAGGTTAGGTTAGGTTAGGTTAGGTTAGGTTAGGTTAGGTTAGGTTAGGTTAGGTTAGGTTAGGTTAGGTTAGGTTAGGTTAGGTTAGGTTAGGTTAGGTTAGGTTAGGTTAGGTTAGGTTAGGTTAGGTTAGGTTAGGTTAGGTTAGGTTAGGTTAGGTTAGGTTAGGTTAGGTTAGGTTAGGTTAGGTTAGGTTAGGTTAGGTTAGGTTAGGTTAGGTTAGGTTAGGTTAGGTTAGGTTAGGTTAGGTTAGGTTAGGTTAGGTTAGGTTAGGTTAGGTTAGGTTAGGTTAGGTTAGGTTAGGTTAGGTTAGGTTAGGTTAGGTTAGGTTAGGTTAGGTTAGGTTAGGTTAGGTTAGGTTAGGTTAGGTTAGGTTAGGTTAGGTTAGGTTAGGTTAGGTTAGGTTAGGTTAGGTTAGGTTAGGTTAGGTTAGGTTAGGTTAGGTTAGGTTAGGTTAGGTTAGGTTAGGTTAGGTTAGGTTAGGTTAGGTTAGGTTAGGTTAGGTTAGGTTAGGTTAGGTTAGGTTAGGTTAGGTTAGGTTAGGTTAGGTTAGGTTAGGTTAGGTTAGGTTAGGTTAGGTTAGGTTAGGTTAGGTTAGGTTAGGTTAGGTTAGGTTAGGTTAGGTTAGGTTAGGTTAGGTTAGGTTAGGTTAGGTTAGGTTAGGTTAGGTTAGGTTAGGTTAGGTTAGGTTAGGTTAGGTTAGGTTAGGTTAGGTTAGGTTAGGTTAGGTTAGGTTAGGTTAGGTTAGGTTAGGTTAGGTTAGGTTAGGTTAGGTTAGGTTAGGTTAGGTTAGGTTAGGTTAGGTTAGGTTAGGTTAGGTTAGGTTAGGTTAGGTTAGGTTAGGTTAGGTTAGGTTAGGTTAGGTTAGGTTAGGTTAGGTTAGGTTAGGTTAGGTTAGGTTAGGTTAGGTTAGGTTAGGTTAGGTTAGGTTAGGTTAGGTTAGGTTAGGTTAGGTTAGGTTAGGTTAGGTTAGGTTAGGTTAGGTTAGGTTAGGTTAGGTTAGGTTAGGTTAGGTTAGGTTAGGTTAGGTTAGGTTAGGTTAGGTTAGGTTAGGTTAGGTTAGGTTAGGTTAGGTTAGGTTAGGTTAGGTTAGGTTAGGTTAGGTTAGGTTAGGTTAGGTTAGGTTAGGTTAGGTTAGGTTAGGTTAGGTTAGGTTAGGTTAGGTTAGGTTAGGTTAGGTTAGGTTAGGTTAGGTTAGGTTAGGTTAGGTTAGGTTAGGTTAGGTTAGGTTAGGTTAGGTTAGGTTAGGTTAGGTTAGGTTAGGTTAGGTTAGGTTAGGTTAGGTTAGGTTAGGTTAGGTTAGGTTAGGTTAGGTTAGGTTAGGTTAGGTTAGGTTAGGTTAGGTTAGGTTAGGTTAGGTTAGGTTAGGTTAGGTTAGGTTAGGTTAGGTTAGGTTAGGTTAGGTTAGGTTAGGTTAGGTTAGGTTAGGTTAGGTTAGGTTAGGTTAGGTTAGGTTAGGTTAGGTTAGGTTAGGTTAGGTTAGGTTAGGTTAGGTTAGGTTAGGTTAGGTTAGGTTAGGTTAGGTTAGGTTAGGTTAGGTTAGGTTAGGTTAGGTTAGGTTAGGTTAGGTTAGGTTAGGTTAGGTTAGGTTAGGTTAGGTTAGGTTAGGTTAGGTTAGGTTAGGTTAGGTTAGGTTAGGTTAGGTTAGGTTAGGTTAGGTTAGGTTAGGTTAGGTTAGGTTAGGTTAGGTTAGGTTAGGTTAGGTTAGGTTAGGTTAGGTTAGGTTAGGTTAGGTTAGGTTAGGTTAGGTTAGGTTAGGTTAGGTTAGGTTAGGTTAGGTTAGGTTAGGTTAGGTTAGGTTAGGTTAGGTTAGGTTAGGTTAGGTTAGGTTAGGTTAGGTTAGGTTAGGTTAGGTTAGGTTAGGTTAGGTTAGGTTAGGTTAGGTTAGGTTAGGTTAGGTTAGGTTAGGTTAGGTTAGGTTAGGTTAGGTTAGGTTAGGTTAGGTTAGGTTAGGTTAGGTTAGGTTAGGTTAGGTTAGGTTAGGTTAGGTTAGGTTAGGTTAGGTTAGGTTAGGTTAGGTTAGGTTAGGTTAGGTTAGGTTAGGTTAGGTTAGGTTAGGTTAGGTTAGGTTAGGTTAGGTTAGGTTAGGTTAGGTTAGGTTAGGTTAGGTTAGGTTAGGTTAGGTTAGGTTAGGTTAGGTTAGGTTAGGTTAGGTTAGGTTAGGTTAGGTTAGGTTAGGTTAGGTTAGGTTAGGTTAGGTTAGGTTAGGTTAGGTTAGGTTAGGTTAGGTTAGGTTAGGTTAGGTTAGGTTAGGTTAGGTTAGGTTAGGTTAGGTTAGGTTAGGTTAGGTTAGGTTAGGTTAGGTTAGGTTAGGTTAGGTTAGGTTAGGTTAGGTTAGGTTAGGTTAGGTTAGGTTAGGTTAGGTTAGGTTAGGTTAGGTTAGGTTAGGTTAGGTTAGGTTAGGTTAGGTTAGGTTAGGTTAGGTTAGGTTAGGTTAGGTTAGGTTAGGTTAGGTTAGGTTAGGTTAGGTTAGGTTAGGTTAGGTTAGGTTAGGTTAGGTTAGGTTAGGTTAGGTTAGGTTAGGTTAGGTTAGGTTAGGTTAGGTTAGGTTAGGTTAGGTTAGGTTAGGTTAGGTTAGGTTAGGTTAGGTTAGGTTAGGTTAGGTTAGGTTAGGTTAGGTTAGGTTAGGTTAGGTTAGGTTAGGTTAGGTTAGGTTAGGTTAGGTTAGGTTAGGTTAGGTTAGGTTAGGTTAGGTTAGGTTAGGTTAGGTTAGGTTAGGTTAGGTTAGGTTAGGTTAGGTTAGGTTAGGTTAGGTTAGGTTAGGTTAGGTTAGGTTAGGTTAGGTTAGGTTAGGTTAGGTTAGGTTAGGTTAGGTTAGGTTAGGTTAGGTTAGGTTAGGTTAGGTTAGGTTAGGTTAGGTTAGGTTAGGTTAGGTTAGGTTAGGTTAGGTTAGGTTAGGTTAGGTTAGGTTAGGTTAGGTTAGGTTAGGTTAGGTTAGGTTAGGTTAGGTTAGGTTAGGTTAGGTTAGGTTAGGTTAGGTTAGGTTAGGTTAGGTTAGGTTAGGTTAGGTTAGGTTAGGTTAGGTTAGGTTAGGTTAGGTTAGGTTAGGTTAGGTTAGGTTAGGTTAGGTTAGGTTAGGTTAGGTTAGGTTAGGTTAGGTTAGGTTAGGTTAGGTTAGGTTAGGTTAGGTTAGGTTAGGTTAGGTTAGGTTAGGTTAGGTTAGGTTAGGTTAGGTTAGGTTAGGTTAGGTTAGGTTAGGTTAGGTTAGGTTAGGTTAGGTTAGGTTAGGTTAGGTTAGGTTAGGTTAGGTTAGGTTAGGTTAGGTTAGGTTAGGTTAGGTTAGGTTAGGTTAGGTTAGGTTAGGTTAGGTTAGGTTAGGTTAGGTTAGGTTAGGTTAGGTTAGGTTAGGTTAGGTTAGGTTAGGTTAGGTTAGGTTAGGTTAGGTTAGGTTAGGTTAGGTTAGGTTAGGTTAGGTTAGGTTAGGTTAGGTTAGGTTAGGTTAGGTTAGGTTAGGTTAGGTTAGGTTAGGTTAGGTTAGGTTAGGTTAGGTTAGGTTAGGTTAGGTTAGGTTAGGTTAGGTTAGGTTAGGTTAGGTTAGGTTAGGTTAGGTTAGGTTAGGTTAGGTTAGGTTAGGTTAGGTTAGGTTAGGTTAGGTTAGGTTAGGTTAGGTTAGGTTAGGTTAGGTTAGGTTAGGTTAGGTTAGGTTAGGTTAGGTTAGGTTAGGTTAGGTTAGGTTAGGTTAGGTTAGGTTAGGTTAGGTTAGGTTAGGTTAGGTTAGGTTAGGTTAGGTTAGGTTAGGTTAGGTTAGGTTAGGTTAGGTTAGGTTAGGTTAGGTTAGGTTAGGTTAGGTTAGGTTAGGTTAGGTTAGGTTAGGTTAGGTTAGGTTAGGTTAGGTTAGGTTAGGTTAGGTTAGGTTAGGTTAGGTTAGGTTAGGTTAGGTTAGGTTAGGTTAGGTTAGGTTAGGTTAGGTTAGGTTAGGTTAGGTTAGGTTAGGTTAGGTTAGGTTAGGTTAGGTTAGGTTAGGTTAGGTTAGGTTAGGTTAGGTTAGGTTAGGTTAGGTTAGGTTAGGTTAGGTTAGGTTAGGTTAGGTTAGGTTAGGTTAGGTTAGGTTAGGTTAGGTTAGGTTAGGTTAGGTTAGGTTAGGTTAGGTTAGGTTAGGTTAGGTTAGGTTAGGTTAGGTTAGGTTAGGTTAGGTTAGGTTAGGTTAGGTTAGGTTAGGTTAGGTTAGGTTAGGTTAGGTTAGGTTAGGTTAGGTTAGGTTAGGTTAGGTTAGGTTAGGTTAGGTTAGGTTAGGTTAGGTTAGGTTAGGTTAGGTTAGGTTAGGTTAGGTTAGGTTAGGTTAGGTTAGGTTAGGTTAGGTTAGGTTAGGTTAGGTTAGGTTAGGTTAGGTTAGGTTAGGTTAGGTTAGGTTAGGTTAGGTTAGGTTAGGTTAGGTTAGGTTAGGTTAGGTTAGGTTAGGTTAGGTTAGGTTAGGTTAGGTTAGGTTAGGTTAGGTTAGGTTAGGTTAGGTTAGGTTAGGTTAGGTTAGGTTAGGTTAGGTTAGGTTAGGTTAGGTTAGGTTAGGTTAGGTTAGGTTAGGTTAGGTTAGGTTAGGTTAGGTTAGGTTAGGTTAGGTTAGGTTAGGTTAGGTTAGGTTAGGTTAGGTTAGGTTAGGTTAGGTTAGGTTAGGTTAGGTTAGGTTAGGTTAGGTTAGGTTAGGTTAGGTTAGGTTAGGTTAGGTTAGGTTAGGTTAGGTTAGGTTAGGTTAGGTTAGGTTAGGTTAGGTTAGGTTAGGTTAGGTTAGGTTAGGTTAGGTTAGGTTAGGTTAGGTTAGGTTAGGTTAGGTTAGGTTAGGTTAGGTTAGGTTAGGTTAGGTTAGGTTAGGTTAGGTTAGGTTAGGTTAGGTTAGGTTAGGTTAGGTTAGGTTAGGTTAGGTTAGGTTAGGTTAGGTTAGGTTAGGTTAGGTTAGGTTAGGTTAGGTTAGGTTAGGTTAGGTTAGGTTAGGTTAGGTTAGGTTAGGTTAGGTTAGGTTAGGTTAGGTTAGGTTAGGTTAGGTTAGGTTAGGTTAGGTTAGGTTAGGTTAGGTTAGGTTAGGTTAGGTTAGGTTAGGTTAGGTTAGGTTAGGTTAGGTTAGGTTAGGTTAGGTTAGGTTAGGTTAGGTTAGGTTAGGTTAGGTTAGGTTAGGTTAGGTTAGGTTAGGTTAGGTTAGGTTAGGTTAGGTTAGGTTAGGTTAGGTTAGGTTAGGTTAGGTTAGGTTAGGTTAGGTTAGGTTAGGTTAGGTTAGGTTAGGTTAGGTTAGGTTAGGTTAGGTTAGGTTAGGTTAGGTTAGGTTAGGTTAGGTTAGGTTAGGTTAGGTTAGGTTAGGTTAGGTTAGGTTAGGTTAGGTTAGGTTAGGTTAGGTTAGGTTAGGTTAGGTTAGGTTAGGTTAGGTTAGGTTAGGTTAGGTTAGGTTAGGTTAGGTTAGGTTAGGTTAGGTTAGGTTAGGTTAGGTTAGGTTAGGTTAGGTTAGGTTAGGTTAGGTTAGGTTAGGTTAGGTTAGGTTAGGTTAGGTTAGGTTAGGTTAGGTTAGGTTAGGTTAGGTTAGGTTAGGTTAGGTTAGGTTAGGTTAGGTTAGGTTAGGTTAGGTTAGGTTAGGTTAGGTTAGGTTAGGTTAGGTTAGGTTAGGTTAGGTTAGGTTAGGTTAGGTTAGGTTAGGTTAGGTTAGGTTAGGTTAGGTTAGGTTAGGTTAGGTTAGGTTAGGTTAGGTTAGGTTAGGTTAGGTTAGGTTAGGTTAGGTTAGGTTAGGTTAGGTTAGGTTAGGTTAGGTTAGGTTAGGTTAGGTTAGGTTAGGTTAGGTTAGGTTAGGTTAGGTTACGGTTAGGTTAGGTTAGGTTAGGTTAGGTTAGGTTAGGTTAGGTTAGGTTAGGTTAGGTTAGGTTAGGTTAGGTTAGGTTAGGTTAGGTTAGGTTAGGTTAGGTTAGGTTAGGTTAGGTTAGGTTAGGTTAGGTTAGGTTAGGTTAGGTTAGGTTAGGTTAGGTTAGGTTAGGTTAGGTTAGGTTAGGTTAGGTTAGGTTAGGTTAGGTTAGGTTAGGTTAGGTTAGGTTAGGTTAGGTTAGGTTAGGTTAGGTTAGGTTAGGTTAGGTTAGGTTAGGTTAGGTTAGGTTAGGTTAGGTTAGGTTAGGTTAGGTTAGGTTAGGTTAGGTTAGGTTAGGTTAGGTTAGGTTAGGTTAGGTTAGGTTAGGTTAGGTTAGGTTAGGTTAGGTTAGGTTAGGTTAGGTTAGGTTAGGTTAGGTTAGGTTAGGTTAGGTTAGGTTAGGTTAGGTTAGGTTAGGTTAGGTTAGGTTAGGTTAGGTTAGGTTAGGTTAGGTTAGGTTAGGTTAGGTTAGGTTAGGTTAGGTTAGGTTAGGTTAGGTTAGGTTAGGTTAG